>CM031870.1:13795633-13825276 GCA_018697195.1 Certhia americana
CACACACACACACACACACACACACACACACACACACACACACACACCCCTCTTCTACCAAAGCAACAGCTTCTGCAGCAAAGCACCCGTGGCTGCCTGAGTCACTGCATTCCTGCCCACAAAGAGATGGTCAGAGTCTCATCCTTTATGTGTTCCAAGTATTTTTAGGTCCAAATGATAGAAACGTGCAAAGCAAAACAACATCTTTTTGTCACCAGTTTTTATACTCTTTAATTCCCTGCTTATCCTAGGAAACCACAAGCCAAACCATATGGGTAGGGTCCCAGGAGTCTCACAGAAAGGAGAAAAAAGGAAAATAAAGTGTGCTTTCCATATTCTAATCACGGCACAGCCATGAATAAAAAAGGATTCTTCTTTGTCTTATTATCTTTTAACAAAGATCTCCCGAAGTGCTGAGCACCACCTCATTAACAAAGTTCTGCACTTGAATTCATAAACAGTTTCAGGTAGCTCAGTTCAAAGCATTTCTCCTTTGCCTGTGAAGTCTCAGTGGCATTTGAAGAGAAGGGATAAATCAGATTTTAGGCTTCACTTCAAGACTATGATTTAACTGAATACTTTTTTTGAGGAGGGGACAAGGATATGGTGAAGAACTGGAACAGAGAGCTAGAACTGGCTTCAGATATCAGGTGAAAAAACTTCAACAGAGACAGTGCTTGTGAAAAGAGAGGCTTGATGGGAAACTGGTTCACAGGGATTAACAAATTGCCAAACGCCCGCATTAGCTTTGAAAAGGTATTTTATCCCTCAAGCAAATAATGCAGCAAAATACTTAAAGGCTTCTCAACATCATGGCTTTCCCTGTGTCCAAAAGGTGGTGGTGGAATGACAAAGCATTGATTAACAATGGGTTAATTGGCTGCACTGATGAGGCTCAAGTGCTGTGTCCAGTTGTGGGACCCTCACAACAAAAGGACATTGAGGGGCAGGAGTGGGTTCAGGGAAGGGAACTGGGAAAGGGTCAGGATCACAAGGAGAAGGGTCTGGAGAATTCCTGAGGGAGCTGGGAAAGGGGCTCAGCCTGGAGAGAAGGAGGCTCAGGGGAACCTGAGCTCTGCAGAACTCCCTGACATGAGGGGACAGACAGGGAGAGGTCTGGGTTTGGCATCAGGAGGAATTTCCTCATGGAAAGGGTTGTCAAACACTGGAAGGGACTGCCCAGGGAGTGACAGAGTCTCCATTCCTGGAGGTGTTGTTCAAGGAAAGCCTGGATGTGGCACTCTGGGCTGGTGACGAGGTGGGAATGGGTCCGGGTGGGACTTGATGGTCTCAGAGGTGTTTTCTAACCCCGTGGATGCTGTGGTTCTGTAATTCTAGGTGAGGAACACACAGCAGCACTAAGATCCCAGGGGAGAGGGTTCACTCAAACATGTTTTCAATGAAAAACAGAAGACAGAGTGGGTAATGACTGTGAGAAGGATGACAACAAAACAAGAAGCTACTGGAAGCTGAAGGAAAGGCTGGCTGAAAACTCTGCAGTCCAGTAAACACCCAGAGAAAGTCTGGAGTAAAACAGGATACAGATGAACCGTGAGGAGAATCACACTGAACTGACTCAACTCAGCAAGTCAAGAGAAGGCAGAATTCTGCCAAACAAAACTGGAGTCTATGAGGTGGAAGATCCCAGCACATCTGATCTCCTCACTGATGCTCTTGGCTGTTTCCATTGATATTCTGAGAAGCCTGAAGAGCCTTGTGCTGAGAAACCCTGATACATCAGCAGACAACAGAAGTGAGCACATTCACTGTATGCAGCAAAAGCAAGGTCAGAAATTCTGAAAACATTCTTCATGAACAAAACCCAGAAGCTGAAAATGAGTCAGGAGGGCAGAGATGTAGGAAACAGTTCTGTGCCAGAACGGTCTGGGACAGTTCTCAGCTGAGATCTCTGTGGTTAAGTTTTGAAGTTTATTCCATAGGGTGTGGGTGAAAAGAGCCCAGCTCAGGGTTAGTTCAGAGCAGGCTGGAGAACACAGGAGCAGGAGAGAGCACAAGGCAAGAGAGAATAAGAGGATAAGAGCAAGAGAGAGTAAGAGCAGGAGAGTAAGAGGGTAAGAGAGTATAAGGGAGTGAGCTCTCCTTTTACAATGACTTCTATCTCTTTCTATGTTGAATATTCTACTTTCTCATCAACCAATCTAGTATTGAATACAAATTTTCTACATTTACATACATCCTACAGGAATCACTACATTACCATGTTTTACTACTTTCTAATCTCTAAATCTTATCAGGGGTCCCTTCCTGGCAAGCCAGGAGAAGGGTCTGTTCTGGTTTTGGGATGTCTGTTAGTAAATCACATTCTTAACAAACACAGAAAGACCTTTGGTCAGCCAAAGCTGTTCTAGAAACATTCAGACAAACACTGCTTTCATTTCAATGTCTCTTCTAGTTTCTGCATTCTTAGCATCTTTGGATAAGTAGTCAGAGTTACAGGACTTTCCTGTTTCTTCCTTTCCAACACAGAGACTGACAAGAGCCATCACTACACTGGTTTAACTTCATTAACAGTTATTAGGTTAGTTATTAACAGTTAGTATTATTAGTTATTAACAGTTAGTATGCTATTAACATACACAGTTAACTTCATTAACTGAGAAAATGCAGCTGTGCTGTTGTGCTTGGCCAGGAGCAGCCACAGTCACTGCAGCATCCCTCACCTGCCAGACACTCAATGCTTTGGAAAAGGGGATTAAAACATTTTCTGTTGTAAAGCCAAGATCTGCAGGCTGTAGAGTCCTGCTGAGCATTTCCAAATTGTCCTACCTCAAACATCTCCTGCTCTGTCCGTCGGTGATCATCCAGGAGCTGCTCCATGTAGGTCAGATTGCGGAATTTTTCCAGGTAAGTGCTGTACTGCTTCTGCAGCTGCTCCTCGATCTTCTCGTACTCATCCATGAAAGCAGGGCTGGGGACAGCAAGTACAGAGAACTCAGTGAAATCTGCCCACACAAGCTGTGGCTGCCCCATCCCTGGAAGTCCTCAAGGCCAGGTTTTATGGGGCTTGCAGCAATTTGGGACAGTGGAAAATGTCCCATGGCAGGGACTTGGAATGAGATGAGCTTTAAGGTCTCTTCTAACCCAAGCCATTCTGTGATTCTAGGAGTCTATAAATATTGCAATTTAGGGTTTTGCAGCTGCCCTTCCACATCTGCTAAACCAAAGCCCCTCTCATTTTTAAGGTTTCACACTGCTTCAGAGAATAAAAGCTAAAGACAATTGCCAAATGCCCACATTAGCTTTGAAAATGTATTTTATCCCTCAAGCAAATAATGTAGCAAAACACTTAAAAGACTTCTCAACAGCATGGCTTTCCCTGTGTCCAGAAGGTGGTGGTGGAAAAAATCCCCTCACTAAACCATCATGAGAATTACATAAAGCAAGGAGAAGGTTTCTGTCTACAACTCCCTTTTCCTTTCACACAGACACAAAGGCAGCATTTTGGCTCCCTTAGAAGGCAATATTAGATTAAGTATCCTGTTCTTCCATAACTGCACAAAGTTAGTGTGTAGCATTGATGGCAAATCATCTACTTTGCTGGAGACTTGCTACAAAAGTGTCCTGGGTCATCACAAATTTAATTGGACAGTTTGATGAAGTGATGATGTCATTACACCTGAGAGGTGACTGCTGCACCCCAAAAACCACTGCTGCTGCTCAGAGCCTCACACCCACCCAATCCACTTCCTGCAGAGTGGTGCTGATAAACAGGGATGTGAATCCAGGTCATTCCTCCCACCACTCCCTTGTCTGATAGTTTCTCTTTTTTTAATATTAGGTCAGATTGCAGATTGTATAAACCTGCAGGTTAATTAAGGGCCAGAAATCAACCCAAACTGTGAACCTGAACACTGAGAGACCTCCAGTATCCAAAGGATATTACAAGAAGGGAGAGGAGGGACTCATCATCAGGAACTGCAGTGATAGGACAAGGAGCAATGAGTTCAAACTGACGGAGGAGATGTTTAGAATGGATACTGAGAAGAAATTGCTCCTTGGGAGGGTGGGCAGGCCCTGGCACAGGGTGCCCAGAGCAGCTGTGGCTGTCCCTGGATCCCTGGCAGTATCCAAGGCCAGGCTGGACAGGGCTTGGAGCAGCCTGGGACAGTGGAAGGTGTCCCTGCCCATGGCAGGGGGTGGCACTGGATGGGCTTTAAGGTCCTTTCCCGGCCAAACCAGCCAGGGATTCTGGGATTCTACAAATTTTCTGGCAGACTGCACCAGTGCCCAGAAGATTTGATCCTAACAAGGGCTGCAGAATGAATTTTTTTAACTGGTGGTGAGCAGCAGAAGCCTCTGGGAGCAGAAGGAGTGTTTGCACCAGGTCCATCCTTTATGTTCACACTCCTCCCTGCAGTAGATAATCAGCTCATGATCTTTACCGAACACTCTGCAGAGTCTGCAGCCTCTTCTGGCTTCTTTCCAGTTCCAATTTTCGTTTTTCAATCTTGGCTTCCAAACTGGCTTCATCCAAAGCCACGTTATTCAACATGTCTTTAGTCTTTTGGACTTCTCCCTGAAAGAAAAGGATGGTGAACCATGGCTGGAACTGGGATAAATTAAATTTATTTTTGTGATGCTGAACATTGTTCTGGATAATCTCACCTGTGTTTACTCAGGTAGGCAATGGAAATTCAGAAGTTCTTTGTGGCCAGGATATTCAACTAACTGGACATTTACAAATGTAAAATACCTGATTTTTTTGCCAATGTTCTTAAAGAAGGGAAAAACCCATAGCTCTAACTTTAGTTTTCCTTCTCACTGAAGAAGCAGCAGAAGGCAGGAAGAAGCCTATCTTTTGGCATCATTAAGATCTTTTTGGATTTTATCTTAATGGAATCATTCAGGTTGTTTCCAACCTTAATGATTCCATGATTCTCTCTGAATAAACAGATGAGAAATGCATTTGTTTCTTGGTACTATTTTAGGGAATTTTAAGCTTCCATCATTTCTCTCTTCAAGATACAAGTCAGTTTTATAAAGAACTTCCTGTATCTGAATATCTTCATCCTTTCCTAAGTTTTGCTTTATCCATTTTTTTTCAAAATCTGGGAAGCATCTTGGAACATTTCAACATGTGCTACAGGAACCAGGAGGGGAAGTGGGAATACTCCAATTGATTCAAATGAGCTGAGTACATGAAGTGTGCTTAGGCTCAAGAAACCACAAGCATCTTTTGAGGGAGAGAGGGAGGATTCCACTGCTGGAATTCCAGCAGTGAGTGTTGGTGCTGCTCAGCTCCAAGATGTCATTCCATGAACTGGGCCAGGATCAATGAGCTGAGTGTGTGTCACTGCTGTTTGTCAGGAAGCCAGTCCCTCTCTCCTGCAGCTCTCAGTTCATCAGTTCTACAGCTGGAGTAAGAAATGCACATTAACAACATTTACTATTCACACAGGCTGTGAGCAGGAGCAAAACAGAAAGCAGGATTGCCTGGAATCTCTCTTGATTATCCACTGGCTGTTTAAACCTGGAACTCCACTCTTGTAATCAAACCCTTGGACTGGATACAGCTTGAAGTGAAATAACTGACAGGAATCACTGGGAGTTCATTAACCTCACTCCTCACCAGGTCCAGAAATTCAGGAACCAGGGCACTGGAGCTGCACAGTGCTGCCAAGTGCAGAGCAGCCCAAAAATCCTTCACACCAAACACCACAGAATCCTCCTCAGCACAGTGCCAGCTTTCCTCACTCACCCCTTGGCCACCTCAGCTGTCAGAGCCCAGCTTCCCAACTCCAGAGGTACCAGCACTTTTTGGAGTTACCCAGGTCACACCTTGCAGCCCTGACTCTGCAGAGGTCCCAGGGCTCAGACAAAGCAGAGGGTGTAGATTTCTGTGCTGATTCGGGCAATTTTTATCCCTCCTGCAGAGCTTTTGGGGTGTAGCTCCTAACAGAGGCAGGGAATATGTCTGCAATGTGTTTTCCCTCGTGAGACAGCAGCTCTTAGAATGCATCAACTGCAGCTGCACGTGATGGCTTTGGCACTCTTTAGCCCACACTGTTGATAAAAAGAGCTAATTTCTTCTTGCAGCAGAAAAATTATAATTTTACAATCAAATAAACAGCATTTTGCTTACCAGAACGCTGTTAATGGCAATTTTCATCACCTTCTCAGCTTCATTTATCTCCAAAGGTCTGGCAATAGATTCTGTCCTTGCTTCCTATGAAATAAATGAACCAATATATCTAAACACTACACAAAGGAATTAATTTATGCAGAACTGAGGGTGATCAAGCAACAATGATAGGATCATCTGCATAATAAATGGGGTAGGATTTAGTGTTTATTCACCAAGGCTGAGATGATTTAGGGACCAGGAGATGATGAAAAAGTGAAGTGAGTTGAGATTAGCAGGAGGGAGCAATCAAGGCATCTCTGCCAAACGAGGTGAGTGCTGTGTCTGACTGCAGGTATTCTTGAAGGCAGACTTTTTTGGGAACTGTGGAGCAGGGCACAGAAGATTCCATCACCTGTACAACACAACCCAGGAAAAAAACAGTGCAGGTAGAGGAGCAGCACAGTGTCCCAAAAGTGTGGAGCTACAAGGACTACAAAGCCACCAAACTGTGCCAGGCAGGTGGACACTGAGCACTGACCCTTCCAGAGCTCCAGGAGCCTTTGGACAACGCTCCCAGGCACAGGCTGGGATTGTGGGGTGTCCTGTGCAAGGCCAGGAGTTGGACTGAAGGACCCCTGTGTGTCCTTCCCACCCAGGATATTCCATGATTCCATGTGTGCCTCCCATGCCCATGTGAAGCTTGCACACTGCAGATGTGTGGGCATCTCTGCTTCTGATAACTGAGTGAGTCAGACTCCTTAAAAACCCTGCAGCCATCCTTGATAAATCCCAAAGGATTAAAACACTCCCCTCTCAGCAGTTTTGGAGACACATGGGCTTGGGTGTGCACTTGTCTAATTGATGCCTTACACACCGACCTGGTCATTACATAAAAACCTTGGATTATTTGCTTGGCACTGGAAAGGAAGAGAGGGAAATTTGCAGCTCTATGTCCCTAAAACAATCTTACATTAGTGAAACACTTGGTAACAGTTGGAGAAAGTTGGAGAAAGCATCTCTCTAGAAAGTATCTGATTAAGAACCTAAAAATACTTTGTTCACACAGGCTGTACCCAGCCCTCTACAGGAGGAATTCTGGAAGCAGATCCAATAACTTTGCTAAGATGCCATGCCAGACTCTCCAGATTGCACAGCTCAGCTCCAGCACAGCCTGCTCCCTTCCCACCAACTCCAGTCCAGAGAATTGCAGGGTGAACTCAACCTGGGAGCTTATCCAGCAAAAAAATGAAAGCAGCATTTTGTGCTGAGCTTATTCCTCTGCAGGATCAGGTGTCTGAGTAATCCCAGCACTTACTGCACAAAGGCTCATTTTCCTGGCATGAGAAAAGAAGGACATTCTGTTGGGGAAAGGGACAGGAGTTCCAGCTGTTGGTGGCCATGACTGCTCACACTGCCTGAAGTGCTCATGAACTCTGTTCACAGAGAATAACTCCAAAGAAGAAAGTTCATTTGTGCAATATAAATTCCCAAATAATTCCACAGGTAGATGCTTTTGGAGGAGGGTAGGGAAGAATAATGTAGCTCAGTCGTTATTCTGGGAACATTTGGCATTTCAGAAGCTCAGGAAAATCACTGTTAATTCGTGAAGCCTCTACCAGGACCAACAAAACCCCTCTTTATTTGTGAGGCCTTTGCCAGGAACAGCCTGGTGCAGACACTGCCCTGCCAGCTGTACTGGGCTCAGAGGGTCTGTGCCAGAGGTGATGCCTTAAGTTTTAGCTTTTCTATTTTTTAGATTCTGTGCTGTTTTGATGGGTAGTTTTAGGTTTCATATTCAGTGCTACTGAGCTCTCTTCACAGAGTAGGCAAACAAAACAATTCTCCAGCCTGGGACCAAGGACAACTTTCAAGCTCAAGAACAAAAACAACAGTGAGGTGGGAAGGAAAAACAAGGAGGATGGAGCTTCATAACCTGAAGCTGTGGTTGGACAATTGATTCTAATACGCAAGTGGACCAGAACTTATAAAATTGTAAGACCCTGTGACTCGGGGTCCATTTTGTGACCATTTTGGATGCATCTTGTGCAGCCCAGCCATTGAGGCCTTTTAATAAATCCCTGCTTTATCCTTTTGCTCTGGCTGCTCTCTGTTCCAGTTCAGCCTCTAGAAGGCATCACAGAACCAACACACTTCAAAACAGCAGAGCAATGGGAATTGTTGTCCCTTCCACTTGCAAAGAGGCCAAAGGAACAGCAAGGACTGCAGTCTGTAACCATAAACAACTCCCTCACCAACTCCCCTGCAGCAGCCTGGTGAAACACCCCAGAGCAAGCACAGGGCACTGCACTGGGGCAGGGCAGGGAGCTGATGGATTTGGAGAAACTTCTGAGGATCTGCCCTTTTAGGTGGAATAATTTATGCAAGTTTAATGTCTTTCCTTCTTCTGTCTTCTCTCTAACAGCCCTGAAGTTCCATGTTCACACTATAGTCTTCCACAGCAATCCATGTCATTTTCCACGACAAGGTTCAGTCCTACAGCCTGGAAAAATCCATCAGGGAAAGGCAGAGCAGTGGAAAGGCTGGGATTTGTATTTTCAGACTGTGGAATCAAGGTTAGACTGGAAAAGGAGAAGGTAAGGGCAATTAACAGCCCAAGAAGAGATGGAGAAGAGAATCCTCCGTACACACAGCTCATCCCTAAAACTGCCTTGGAATGGGCAGAGTAACTTCACGGTTACAACACTGCCCCTAACTTAACTTTGACTCTCTGGAGTAACAAGTGGAAAAGATATTAAATATTATGGGAAAACAGTATTATATATTTGAAGTATAATGGCAACATATATATATATTGAGTCTGTCAAAACCACTGGTATTTTTTTGTGGATGTTTGTCACAGCTTCCTGGGTAACAATCACTGGGCCATTCCCTACGAAAGGAAAGTTTTATCTTTAAGATCTCTTTTCAAGAAGGACTCTTTGCAAATGCATCCACACTTCCCTTACTGGGAATCTTCCCAAGACCTTCATTCCCAGTTAACAATGAAGAGCCACCATTGCAAAACTCATTCTGCAAATATGCCCAGGGAAGCATTTTCAAGTGGTACTGGATTTCCATTTTTATGGACCAAAAGCTGATCAAGCAGCTTCCAGTGTGCCTGATGTATGGAAAAATGGATGCACTCCTCTTCCAAACTGCAGGAAGGAACCAAGGCAAGTAATTAGGCATGACCAGCATGCAAGTCACTGATGATAAATGTGGTGTAATAACGTGTTCTGATGTACTCAAGGTCTAGCAGAGGTTTCTAAACACCTTTATTGTGGTAAGGAAGAGAAATTAAAGCCTTTTTCCTAACACACTGGTCATACTGTGGCTGCCTCTGGATCCTGGAAGTGCTAAGGCCAGGCTGGATGGGGTTTGGAGCAACCTGGGATAGTGGAAAGTGTCCCTGCCCACGGCAGGGGTGGAACTGGGTGATCTTTAAGGTCCTTCCAACCCCAACCATTCCATGGTTCTTTTTCTGAGTTTTTGACCACAGGTAAAATCTTTGTTTTCCATGAGTTCTAAGGCTGATGCACACAGAGTTTGTGCACTCACTGCCTCTTCAGCCTCAATCCAGGCAGCCCCACATCCCCTGCTCCCTCCAAACAGGGCCTTCGAAATTCCAGTGTCCATGCAAGCCACAAAGCTCTCCTTGAGGAGTTTATTACTCAGGGAGTTCACTCACACATGCTGGCATCACATTTGGCCCATCCAGGGGATGGATGATTTGGCTCTGTTCTATAGGAACAGGAAGGCTCATGAGGGACATTAAACCTTCTCCTGAAGGAATCTGACCCTTCCCAACCCTTCCCAGCCCATTTTCCCCCTCAAGACATTAAAGTCATGGTAATTGAGAATTTTGCTGCTTCCAGACTATGCTGCTTGGTTTCATGCTCATCTCAGCAGTCTCCAAAGGATGTCCACAAAGACATTTCCCTAATCAGCAATGCAGAGCCTCAATCAGTGCCCCAACCCTCAGCTATCCCAGCATGTAAAACCCATGTCACAACGAGGTCTGGGAGAGAGAAGCAACTGGAAAACGTAATTTTTCAATAGATCAAAAAGAATCAGAATAATCTGTATGTGGTTCTGGTGAGGCAGGAGAGGGAACTTTAAAAGCTTTCTGACAGGGATGAATTTACAGATCCATCCATCTTCTGGCTCTGGAGTTGATGCCACTGATCCACCTGTGATCTTCCCACACCCTCAGAATCCTCACCTCTCATTTACTTTGTGCAAGGTTTGAGGACAGACTGCATTGGTAAAGCTTGGATCAGGACTACAGGAGCTCATTTCATGGCTCCTTGGCCAGGAGCTGGCCTGGGATGTCTCCTCCAGACTGTGAGAAGATGACAAGGAATTTCTTGTTCCAAAGCAGAAGCTAAGCCTGTGAGTGAAATTCCAGATACAATCAGCTAGAAATGGCCTTGCATGGGTTGGTTTACGAAGGAAAAAAGGGCAGGGTTGGCAGAGACCTGAAAGCTCACCTCATTCCAACTCCCTGCCATGGGCAGGGACACCGGCCATGGTCCCCAAAATGCCAGAGAAATGTGCCAACCACTACTTTACAGCTGATGCCATTTCTTCAAGCTAAATACTCCTGGGAAGGTCACACAAAATAATTTCTGCCTTTAAATACATACACCCAACTGCAGGTCTGGTTAAAGCAATCTAATATTGATTCCACACTGGATCACAGGTGCAAGGGTTAATTTTGGCTTCCCCATTTGCAATAAGCCCTCTTCCTCAAAGTGATAGGTTAGGCTTGGGTTAGAAGCAGGACTGTTCAAAAAAACCTGAAGCAAATCCAGTAATTCTCCAGAGCTGTGGCAATTTCAAGTTACAAATTTCCACTAGAAGTGCCGTGTGTGGCAGTTCTGAAACCAAAGCCCAGGAAATGAGAGAAATTCATTTATCAACCTCCCCCAGGCAGTGCCTCGTATCCAGAAGTAACATTTGGCAGGCGGAAAAACATTTCCAACATTCCCAATAAAATGATTTTTTGCGGTTAAGTTCCAAAGAGCAGGGAGTGATGCAGCCATCTCTGAAATCACATCTCCCTCTCCCTCCCAGCAGCAGCAGGAGGAGGGGGAAGGAAAGGAGGACTCTTTAATCCAAAAGCTGGGAATAAAGAGCTCCAAGTGAAATATCCTTAGTGGCAAGGCTTTGTGCTGAACTAACACTGCCTCAGTTCAACAGCTGGGTCTAAATGCCTTTGGCTGTCTGAAGAGTTTAATTCCAGCCTTTCCCAGTTGAGTTGGTACAGAGATTCTTGGTGACTCCCATCAGTTTGGGAACAAGCTGGTGCTGTGGGCATCCATAACAATAACAGGGAGCAGTGCCCTCGACTTACTCCCCAGTTTATCCTCCACAGAGTGGCAAACACTTCATGTGGATGTTAAAAGCTTTAATCTACCAAATCAGCAATTTCTTTATTTACAGGAGCAGATATAGGGAATAAACACTTTGTTCAAGGCCACAGATGGGATAAGTGCCAAGAGGAGCATTAGAAAACAAACCCGCTGCATTGTCCATCTTCAGCACAAGCTAAAAGCCTTTAAAAAAATATTATTTTCATTTTTCTTCAGTTTTACAGGGCTTCCAGTTTATTAAGAGGTAAATAAAATGAAAGCAAACCTGAGAAGGTCAGAAATCTTTCTGCCTGCCAGCAGCACAGGGGCAGTTTTCTTCTGGAATTTTTTTTTTTCTCCATTATTTTCCTGTGTCCAATAATTCATCAAGTGTGAGCAGGGCAGCTTCCTGACAAGCTCCTGCTAGTGTGGCCCAGGACCTCTGGCAGAAGCAGAGTGGGATGCACTCAGACTTATAAACAGCCAGGAATTTTTCCTTTTGGATTACCACTGTAGGATAACTCAAGAGAACTCTTCCTCAACTGAGGAACAACAGCTGCCCTTGCAAGTCTCATTACTGCTTTATTTTGAGCTGAAGAATGATTTGGAGCAGCTCATCACCCTTCCCTTCCCTTCCCCCAAAGGTTAATCTACCTATTTCCCCCACCTTGCCATATTTTTAGGACACAGAGCACCACTGGCTTTTCCAACATATTTTTCCATGAACAGAATGGCAGCTGTGTAGATCCCAGAAAAGGGGATGCATAGAGAAGCAGTGCTGCATTCTGCCTGAGTGCTGACATTAATTCTCTTGCTACTTTTCTTGATTTGGGGTTTGACAGTTGTAATCACAGACCGGTATTTTCAACTTCTTCTTTTCTCCATTCATTTAGTGCTGTGTAGGAAGACAGAGAAAGAAATCCAAACAAAATCTCTCATCCCCATCTCAAATCCAAACCAACCCCACCTTCCCCATGCAAAAAAAAAAAAAAAAAACCAAACCAGAACTCAACGTGCCTGGTTACACTTCCAAAGGTAACTGTAAATATTCTGAAAATTAAAGATACATAGCAATGAAATGAAGAGAAAGTGCCCCTGGGAGGGGAGGAAACTACAAAGATGAAAATGTATTTCTCCATGCACGGAATTTGTATGGAATTGGCTTTTCATTTAGGGATCTCACTGTGTGGTACCAAGGTCATTCATCAGCTCCACTAAATTCTCCAAATGCCAACTGCAATTTCTGTGCTCCAAGATTGGACCAGCAAGACTGGAAGCTGCAAATTACCTTCCAAATGTAATGATTCAATGTGGTTTTAAATCAAAATTCTGTGTCTCCAGCACTGCCACATGACACCAAAGTCCTGCACTGTGCTCATCCACAGCTGGGCTACAAACAAGACAGCTTCCATGGAACTCAGTAATTATATCTGGAATTTTCATCTGACAATACAGCTTTGGGCATTCTTTGGGATTTTCTCTCCCACATAACACCATCATAGTCTGAATTCAGCACAGCCTGTAGGTTTTGTTTCTTCCCCTGTTGTTAATTAAAGATTCTTTTTTAGCATTACAGATTAACTTGGGAAGCAGTTTAAATATACAGAAGAACTATATATTCAATCAGGGAATAAGGTACTTGCAAAGGTTTCAGAAAGGCACAGAATCTCATTTCCATGAAATCAGACCTCAACTCTTCCCCAAAAATATGTACATACATTTACAGCACTCTCTACCTCCAATAAATCTAATGGAACCATTCCCCTAAATTCTCCTCTAGCTGAAATTTGTTTTCATTCAGAAAGTAATTTATTAAAAAAAGCGTTTCATGACTTGGAGCAATGAAATTTATCTAACGTATGAAGCTTTTCTACACAGTTTCTATACAAATTACGTGAAAAAAGACTCCAACAGAGAAGGTAAAGGCTGTGGAGAAAATTAGAGTCAACATTTCCAAAGGAAATAATGAGTTTTACTTCACTTTTCCCCAATGATCTTTCCCCAGAAGCTGCTCAGACTGTGAAAACAGATCTAGTCAACCCATTAGTGCCAAATGCTGGCATTTCCTTTATAGTTCCTGGAAAATGAAGCCATCTTCACTTAGGCTAGAAATAAGATTTAACATCACCCTGTTGAAGCTTAGGTAGGAAGAGCTTTTATTTAAATATTTGGAAATGAATGGACTGGAAAAAGAAAGAGAAAAGAGGTTCAGGGAACATAAATCTCCATGTTTTCAAATTCCTTTAAACACTGACAGCTGTTGATTTTCAGCATGTGCAAGAGGTTAGAGGAGATAAAATGAAGTAAAAAACTAAACCACACTGCTCCCCTGCCCTACAATAGCACAAACCCTCTGGCAGTGTGAGCATTAATTAACCGGGCACTGCCGGAAGAAAATAACCAATGAAAATCAATAACCTGCACATTAAAAAGCAATAAAAGTAATCTTGGTTTAATGGCAACTAATTTGGTGTCCAGCAGCAAAGCTCTACTCCCCACCCAAAGCCTGAATGAATTTCAATTCTTTCCTGCCTGGAATGGGGTGGGAAGGGCAGGCAGAGGATGCCATTCCTGATGTCTCCTGAGCAGCTCCCTGTGAAGGATTCAGGGAGGATGTGGATGAAGAAGGGCAACTCCTGACTGCCCTCAGCACTGACAAGAACCCCAGAGCCAACAGTGAGGAAAAAAACCCAGCAGTGTTTGGCTCTAAGCCTCTCTCTGTCATGGCCAAATTTCCTACTTTAAGTGAAAGGCAGAGTTGGGTAATTAAAATTTTATTGATCATTAAAAATTACAAATTGCACTGCAAAACTGGTTCCTGCAACCTGCTGACTTTTAACCTGAAACCTGTCTGCTTTGCTACGTGCTCAAGTCTCAAGTTTTTTGCATGTACCGGACTTGACATTTAACATGCCAGCCAAAAATGGGTCCTTCAGATTTAACAAATCACTGACAAACCTTGGAAAAGCCCCAAATCATAAGGAACAGAGCTCTAAAGCATCTTCTCCAGCTCTCTGGAGGCTATCCCTGTGCTGTCACTGTCACCTGCTGCCTTTAGGGGATGAACTCAGAGCTAATGGCACAGGAAGTCACCTTTGCCAGGAGAGCATTTCCTAAAGATAACAAGTTCCACTTGCCAAACCTTTCAAAACACCACCTGTGTCCCTGGACAGGCTCAGCTGGCCCCATCTTGTGCACTCAGCCACAAGGAACACGTGCTCACTGCTCTAAGAAATCCACTCCTTTTAGAAATGGCACCTCTAAGTAGGCTCCCACTCCAGAGTTCTTAATGACCCCACTGAGAGGTGGCTGAACTGAAGCACCTTCTCATCCCTTCATGTTTCAGCTCATGCTTTCAGCACACTCCACTTGTGCCTGGCCCTTTTACAAGGCTCAGTTCTAAACTTAGTGTCCTAAAAGCCTTGATTTCTAGGGACTAAACAACACCCAATTCCAACCAACGCTTGAGGACTTTTAAAAATGCCTGAACTGATCTATATTTGACTTTTAGCAGAGTTACAGGGATGCTGTAGTCAGAGCAAAAGGGTCCAATGCTCCTCTAAAGCAAATATTAACACATCACACAGCAGCTGTGTGAAAACTCCTTCAAACCCAAGAAATTAGGCAGAGAGCAAGTGGAGAAATAACTGATTAACAGTTTTGTGACACCGGTGCATGTTGAGTTAAACTGGATCATCACTTCTCCCTCTCTTTTGAAACATGAACACCCTGCACACCACAGGTGTGTGGATCCAGCAGGAAAGACAGTGTTCCATGGAGAAACTTCCCAGGGCACCAGCTACCCTTTGAAACACCTGTACTCCATCAAACAAGGATCTGGGAGCATTAATTGTCCAGGTTCAGAGTCTACAGCTCTTAAGAGTGCACTCCCTACAGCTCAGACATCTGAACACCATGCAGGGTCTCCCTCCTTTAAAGTCCCTTTTCAGAAAATGAAGCACCTCCAGAACTGCAGATAAAGGTACTGAAAAAAATAATGGCAAGGCTTCCTGGCAGTGTGAACTGACTTCATACAACAGCTTTTGATTTTCCTTCTTTACTTCTCCAGCTAAGCTGAAGAACATGTACCCTGCAGGCTGGGAAGCCTCCAGCTCCTGACACAGAAATAATGAGCCTTACCCTTGGAAAACTAACAGCATTCATCATTTATCTGTTAGAATATCCATCCTCACCACTACAGCCTGCACATGTATTTCCAAACAGAGAGTATTTCAGTTTTCTGCAAAAGAGAAAATGCCAAGCTGTCCTGCCATGGACTGCCTGCAGTCCAGCCATGAATAGCAGTAGGAAGGAAATGCAAACTGTCAGGCCCATTCCTTCAAACTCACAGAATATTCATGTCAGATGCAGGCATTAGTAAGAGCTGAGACTTTTTGCCCTTTTTTCCTTTGAGGCACTCAGCGAACACAAGTTTTTCCATGCTCTCCAGTTTGTACTTACCCTCAGTTCCACTTCTTTGCCAAGTAAGTCATACAGGACTGCTCCTTTGGAGGTGATTTCAGAAGCAAGCTGTCTAGCTGCCTTCAAGTCAGCAATCTGGGAACACAGCAACAGCACTGAATAGCAGCAGAATCCCCAACACCACAAAGAATATCCATGGTATTTCTCATTTTGATGTCAAAATTGCACTGGAGGTCAAGATTCTGCCAGAGGTTGTGCACTAGAACCAGAGTGGCCAGAACCACTCTTGGCTTCGAAACAGTCCAGGTGAGGTCCTGTCAGGTACAGGTTTCTGAGTGAAACCCCAAATACTGCAGGACAAGGAGAAAAACCCCATTAATCTCCTCAGAACTGTGGCTCAGGCAGTTGTTGGTTCATGTGCTGCCCAGGACAAAGGGAAACATCACCTTTTTCATAAGTAGAAGTAAAAACTCCATATACCAAAAGGAATGGGACCAGCCTGTAATGCAAGTAATGAACTTTTGAGCATCTACCAAGTGGTTTTTTTGTTATTTTTTTCAGACAGACACATGAGATTTACACAGAGGAGAATCATTTGTGGGTCTGCCACTTTCTCAAGAATCACAGAAATAGAGAATCATAGAATGGTTTGTGTGGGAAGAGACCCTAAAGTCCACCCAGTCCCATCCCTGCCATGGGCAGGGACATCTTCCACACAAGTAGTAACAGAAATTCCTCTTACTTAGCAAAATGCTGGGTTATTCTTTTGGGCTTTGTTGGTTTGTTTGTTTGTTTTTTAATACTTAGAGAACGTGCTAATAATATCTTGAGATGGCTTTTATTTTAAGGGCTTGAAGAGCTTTGATGTCTGTTAGGGTCACAGGAAGATTTCCCTTTCTTTCAATGCAAAAAGGCTGAAAATCAACTTTCAGTCAGCGTTTTGCAAGCTCCTCCTGTTGCAGAAGTTTAGTAGGTAGAAAATAATCTTTATTCCAGCCTCCTCCAATATTTCTATGGTGTTGACAGCATTTCAATACAAAGAAAACCAAATTTGTGCCACTGTAGCCTTGTATCATGCTTCTGGTGGAGAATTCAGAGATTAAAACAAACCAGAGAGTCTGTCATGGATTGCAGTGCAAAATGTAACCAAAACTCTGTATTCTGTCACCATCTGATGAAATTGGGTGTGGGGGTGGTGGGGTAATTGTCTGTCAGGGGCCAACGGTCAAGAAACAGCTTGGGGCAGTTTTTCTGATCTCCTCACAACCCAGCCTCCCTCCAGGGAGAGATCTTTGCTGAGGGCCAGGGAATGTCACTGAAAGAGAATTTCCATCATCCCACTGGAATGCCCAGCCAGGGGGGAGAAGCCAAGGATTCCTATCTGGATAAAAATCTGGGAGTTAGAACACCAAGGATTCCTACCTGGATAAAAATCTGGGAGTTGGAACACCAAGGATTCCTACCTGGATAAAAATCTGGGAGTTGGAACACCAAGCAGCCTTTCCCACTGGATTCCCAGAGGAACACCAGGCCAATCTCTCACCACTGGACCTTCAGTGACAAACTCCACTTTTCTCCAGGAGCATCACTGCACCAGAGCCACATCTGCCACTGGGACTGCAGCCACCATGGGATGGCACTGCCACCAACCCCTGACACACACGGGGGCAAGCTGAATCCTCACTCTGCCAGTGGGTTTTGGGTTTTTTTTGTTTCTTTTTCTCCACTGTAACACTGCATGTGTTTTTTTGTTTTATTGTTTATTTTAGTTCCCCTAATAAAGAACTGTTATTCCTATCCCCATATCTTTGCCTGAGAGCCCCTTAAATTCAAAGTTGTAATAATTCAGAGGGAGGGAGTTTAAATTCTCCATTCCAAGGGAGGCTCCTGCCTTCCTTAGCAGACACCTGGTGTTCAAACCACGAGAGAAACACAGAACCCCACCTAAAAAGCCTGACTTAAAACCCTGCCTTACCAGAACATTCTCCACTTAACCTCCAGCTAAGAAAACAGGGGAGTTTTTCCCAAGTGAACACAAGAGCACCAGTGTTGCTTACCTTTGAGCCCAGATCGAACTTGAACTTGGAGCTGTCCTCCTCGGGGAGGTCTGCACGCTCCCCTCCCTGGGTGTTCATGGCCCCGTAGAGCACGGAGGTGACTTTGAGCAGCTCCTTCACGGCGTACCCATCGGCCTGGTACAGCCTCTTTGTGTTCAGCTTGATGTGAGCCTTGGTAGCCTGGGGCGAGAGAGAAGGAATTCAGCAGGCACAAAGAACAAAACCCTCACTTATCTGCACTCAAAGCTCTTTTGGGGGGCACCAGGCTCTGCTGTTCAGGATAATTACTCCTGTTTGGACACCCATTTTGCCTCATCATAATAGTGGTATTTCTCGAAGAAATTTTTCCGAACGCTGTGCACTCTCTGCATGTCAGAACATGTGCAGAAAAACCCTCAAACTATCATTATTTCTTCCCTGAATAAAGATCAGCAAAAACCCCCATGCACCACTTAAATTGAAATTAAGTTTAAGTGGAAAGTAAGTGCTGCCCAGGTCTTGTGATGATGCTGCAGAGAGGTAAATTTCACCCTTAATGAGCTGCAAGAATAAGATCAGTTATCCTAATTTAACTGTCTTCTCTTCCAGCAGCACCTTCCAAATGTTTGATTGTTTCTCTCAATTTTTCCCCTGCTATATTAGTGACTTTATTCCCTTGCCTCTGAAAGGTACAGACAGAATAGTAAAATAGGAAAAAAAATATTAAAAATTCTAATATTATCTTTTTGTGCTTCAAAATAATAAAGGGGGGGGGGAATTTACTATCTGTCACAAAAAGGACACAAATGTTGTTCTTGAAATTCCTGGTAAGTTTATATTATAAATATATATATATACATAGCCACAAGGAGCCAACCACAAATTTCAGATTAAACTTTGAGGGAGTCTTTGTGGTGGCGTAACTAAACAAGGAAGCAAAAAAAATACATTGATCAACCAGCTATGGATCCAAAAATTAAACTTAAAAATGACACATGAAGCACAAAAGTGACTTAACATCTTCTTTTCAGTACATTTTTAAGATGAAACTTCTGCTGCAATGTTTTTTTCCTTTGGGACTGCTGTAGCAGATAGAGCCTATCCATGAGTCACTGGTGGTTTTTACACAGCTTTGGTTTTACAGTGCTCCTGGCAGGAATTCACATTCCTTCAGGCTCTGACAGAGCAGGACCTTCAAGCTGGGGGGAAGAGACTCAGATATTACAATATTTGGAACAATACATTTATAAGCTCTGTGTGTGGAGCTTCAATGAATAACGGACTGAAGGAAAAAAATCGGGTGAAACTAAAGAGAGAAAAGCACCACACTTCAAACCATGGATCTGGCTCCAGCTTTTCCAAAGAAACAAAGCAAATGCACGCTGGCTCATGTTTATTCAGGTGTATTTTGTCCAGACTTTGTGATTTTAGAATTTTAATTTCCCATAAATATTTTCCTTTTGCCTCTCTCGTCCCAAAATCTCAACCCAGCAGAGGAAAATGACTCTTTGTAGGACCCAGGGAATGGCTGGAGTTGTGTTAGGAGAGGGTCAGGTCGGATCTCAGGAAAAGATTCTTCCCCCAGAGGGTGGTGGGGCACTGAACAGGCTCCCCAGGGAATGGGCACAGCCCCAAGGCTGCCAAAATTCAGGATCTTCTGTGATTCCTGAAAATTGAAGCCCAAACTTCCACAACAGGCTCCTGATGTTGTGCACCCTGAGCCTGGGTACAAAAAAATCCCAAATTGCTTTGGAAACGTTGGTCTGTCTCAGAATGACCTCAAATGAGCCAAGAACAAAGTGAAAAGCCAGGTATGTTCACTTTCCCTCACAGCAGAAGCAATCTAAAAAATTAATTGCAGAAACAGCAAGTATTCCATTTTAGGAGAAGTGTTCATTAAATTGATAGAGTCTGTTAAACATCCCCTATCCAAAGGGGACTGATGCACTAAATTATAACAGATGCTGTTAGAGACAGGAGTTCCAATTTCAGCTCCATTCACCCTCAAGAGAGTAAAATCAATGTCTAGCAAGAGGGAAAAAAAGGTTTTTCATTCCAAGGCTACTTAAAAAGAGAAAAAATATACAGACATTATTTTTCAGACTGGCACAGTGGCACTGTGGACTGAAGAAGACAACTTCAAATTTGGAAAGTCGCCTCCATTACTTCATGTTTGAGACACCTATTTGATTTTTTGTTTTATTTTGTAACGTTTCTAGTTTTGCAGAACCATTAAAAACCACAGCTATTTATTCTGAAGATCAGATGGTCAAAATGTAACAAAAAATACAAATATACAACAGGAAGGGCAGCAACAGCCAGAATATTTGCTTAACTTCACAATCTGCTTTATTAGTATCATGAAGCCAAATTTGTCTGTGATGTCTGACTCTTGCAAAAGGTTCCTTGCCCTTGGGTTGCTGAGTTTCTTTTCATGAATGAATTTCTATGAGATGAACTCCTTGGATGCTTTTTGTTGCACTCTACTTCAAATTTGGCTCCAAGTGGGCTCAAACAGGAGCCAGGTACTGAGCCCCATTGATCAGGGAGTTGATTAAAAACCCACCTAAGGCAACTTAGCAGGCACTTCAGAACTTTTTGGGTCTGGGAAGGAGACACTTGGTAAGTTCTCAAACTTCCAGGAACACAGAGCAGTAGTAATTTGTGTGGAAAATTAACACCTCCTCACTCCTTGTTCAGTAAAGCAGAGCAAAGCTGCAGTTACATTCCCTGATGATGGATCTGTCCTGACATTTCTCTTCTGAGATAATTCTGTCTCCATCACCTCTCCCATCTGCCCATGGATGCATAAAGCCATTAACTCCTGGGGAAGATAATTGTGCATTGCATGGACAGTGAATTATTAAGGAAATGTCTACAAGCTTCTCTCATCCTGAAAATGCTGAAAACCTGCAATAATCCCCATATTAATTTGTAATATTAACTGAGACTAAGTACAGGATGATTAAAGTGATTTCCATTAATTTCATTTTCTAAATCATATTATGTGATTCTCCAAAACCCATGGGATTTCTGACATGAAATCAGCTCTTGAACAGCACATTATTTCTGCTTCCAGATTTGTGCTTGGAGGGGGAAACCCTTCCAAACAAAACAGACCTGTTCACTCCATCTCATGATGCTCCAGGGCTCAAAAGTACATTTTAATATGGACAGGAATGTACCCTGCTCTGAACGTGGCAAAATTAAGAGACTTTATGGTACACACTGTTCACAAATGACAAGGGAAATATTGTAAAAATGACATTTTACTATATCTTAAGATTTTGAAAAAAAGTATTGTAATTCATCTTTGCTATTAGCATAAAAAAATCCATTGCATTCAGATCCACCTGCAGCCCCAGAAAGTTCTTTTCACATAATGGAGAGTTTTAATCTTAAGTGTGTGGTAACATCAAAAGGCTCACACTGCTTCCAAATAACATGAATTTTATGAAGGGCAATGTTATTTTATTCCAAAAAGACTAAAAAATTTGACGGCCCAATCCAAACATGCTCATGCATTAAAAAAAAACTGATCTGAGAGAAGAACACATGCCTTGATCTATGAGAAACCTCATACAACCAAGATATGATTCTAGATCATAATAAAAACATCAGAAATTATGATTATTCAAGCACAGGAAAGAATCAGGCATTTAAAGTTAGCAATAACCACGGTGGGATCTCTTCTAAAACAATTTAAATGGCTTAAAAACATTTCCCACCCACAGTTGTGTCTTCCACTGTTAGCTTTTATAAATAAGGAGAGAGAAGGATGAATATTGGTTTAGATCCCAATATTGTATTTAGATCCTAGTTCTGCAGAGAGAAGTACAGAATGTCAGTAACAGCGTGCCCTGGCCTCTTCAAATTTCCAGCAGCACAAGACACAGGATGACAGAATCATGGAGAGGTTTGGGTTGGAAGGGACCTTAAAGTTCATCCAGAGCCACCCCTGCCATGGGCAGGGACACCTTCCACTGTCCCAGGTTGCTCCAAGCCCTGTCCAGCCTGGCCTTGGACACTGCCAGGGATAAAGCAGCACCAGAATGCAACACAAACTCAGCCACCCCTTTGCAGGGAAACTCTGTGGGGTTAAGAGAGAAAGCTCTAAAGCTGCCATGGAACCAGGATTTCAGATTTTCAGGATTTCAGCCCAAGCACAGCTCCTGGGCAGACTCACCATGAACTGAGCCACGGCTTTAATGAAGAAAACCCGGTCCTGCTCCGTCTCCACATCCCCAGGAATGTCACTCTGAGGTTCATACCTGTGCAAACAATAGCTGGAGATTAGAACAAGGTTCTGGCAACATGAAAGAGCCTGGTTCATCTGTGAGGCAAAAAACAAAACGCAAAGTAAGCACAGACAAGACTGGAAAATAAATGTGTGTAAATAAATTCCTCCTGCAGACTGGGGCATCCAGAGCCTGGAATGCACACAGTGGGTTTGTACAAACTGCAAGAGCTGTCAAACCTGACACGCTGCACAAGCTCATACCCAGACATCATTTCAAACATACTCCTTTCACAAGAAAAGGAAACTTATGGAAAACCAAACTGAAATCAGTGAAATGCTTAAAATAATCCATGAGTGAGATGCAGAAACTTCTGGAAGTGGCAAGCCTGCAGGAACCAGGGAAGAATAAAAGGAGATTCAATGATCTGGACCCTTAGTGTAACAGCAGCATTTTAAAGACTATTTAGGCAAATTAATCCAAGTAATTTTGAATGGTTGTGAGTATATCCCTATTTCATCACAACTGCAAGAGTATTCAACAAATTTTTAATGGCTTGGTAATTAAACTTAATAGATATTAATTATTAATCCAGGCCAAAAAATAGCAATCAGGCAAACTGATCAATGTTGGTTTCAATTATAATCTTCTACCTCATCACCTTAAAAAAAAAAAAAACAACCTTCATTTTACACGTAAGCAGGAGAAAGAAAATAATGTGAAATTCAAATAACACTTCAAGATTGAGAAATATTTAACCAAAGTCTGTCAATGGGCTAAGCAGGTGTAAAACTGCAACTGGACAGTAGCAGATTAGAACCAGACCATTTAATTTCTTTTAAATATGTTGTGGATGCAGGATAATACCAGGCTGAGCCAACAGCTGTAGCAACAAGGCAAGAACTGGCTGGGTTTTGGTGAAGTTCCCACAACAGATCACCCTGTTTGGATAAAAGGTCAGACATGGACAGGATGGTTGTGGAATTTGGAGAATATATGAGAGAGATAAGGCTACTTTTGGAATGAGTGTGCCCACAGCCAGGATACAACCTCTGCCAGCACTGAGTCACTGAGTTTGCTACTCCAGGCTGTGTCATTCACCTAAAAACCTGCAAACTACCACATTTCTATCTGGTATTTAGAAGAGCAGAGCTCAAAGAATGCCTAAATATCACTGAGTTCCCTCATTTCACAGCACACCATCAGTTCCAAGCACGCTCCCGAAATTTGTTGGCCTCATCACCAACCTTTTCACCAGCCACAGCAGCACTTCTGACACAAGCATGAAGTTTGGGGTGTGGAAATTCTCCATGGATATGAGTCGAGGATACCCCAGCGCCCTCATCATCTCAGTAAAATCTGAAAAACGAGGAAGAGCAGGGATTCCTTATATATCCACTAAGGGCTTTGCCATGATTGCCATCTCCCACAGAATGCTGCTTAGTTATGAGATATGCCCAATGCAAAGCACTGTTAGAAAACTACACCTCAATAATTCACATAAATCGTATCATTTCAACAGAAAATAAGCCACAGTGAAAACAGGCGTTTTTAACGAGCTTCACTGAGCTGAAACAACGCAGACACAGCGTCTCCCTGCAAACACAGCATTCAATTGCGTTCCCTACGGGAACGGGAATCCCGCCCGTGCGGGGCTGTGCCACCCGCCGGCAGCGGGGACCCCTCCCAGGCAGGCACCGGCGGGCTCAGCCCTGCATCCCCGCCCACCGGCAGCTCCGTTTGCTACCGAGCGGAGCAGCGGGGCCCCCCGGGAAATGCAGCCCGGCCCGGCCCCGCCGCCCCGGCCGCGCTCACTGCGGAGGTCGCGGAACGACATCGCCGGGACCCGCGGCCGCCACCGCGGCTCTGAGACAACCCGCTACGGCGGCGCGGCGGGGCCAAACCGCGCGGGAGGCGAAGTGTGCGCCGGGCCGGACACGGAATCACGGAACCGCGGCATAAACTGGGGGGGAGGAACGCGCTGAGATCAGCGAGTCAATCTGTGACCGATCGCCACCGTGGTAATCAGACCAGAGCACTGAGTGCCATGTCCAGGCTTGCCTTAAACACCTCCCGACAGAGCGAATCCACCACACGCATGGGCAGCCCAATCTAATCTCTCATCACCCTTTCGGGGAAGAAATTCTTCGTAGGTCCAACCTAAACCTCGCCTGGCACACTTAAGACTGTGTCTTGTCCTGTCCCTTGTTCCCTGGGAGCAGAGCCTGGCCTCACCTGGCTGCAGCCTCCTGGCACGGAGGTGCCGAGAGTGAGGTGGTGTTGTGTCCCCCCACACCTCCTCTGCTTGTTAAAAATGAGGAGCTTGATTCAGCCAATGTATCCAGCAGTAATTCAATTTATTAATTAATATGGTAAAATATAAAGAAAGCAGTGCTGGATGCAGAAGTGGGATCTCTCCAACTGCACACCGAATGCTGAGGCCTGCTGGTATTTATATGTATATCTGTAGGCTTTCTCAGCAGTTTCCAATTCCAGTTTTGCTGTTCTAATTCACAGTTCTATACTTCAGATAGCTCACAATTTCTATACTCCATTGTGATCCATTCCTCCCAGGATGCATACTTCAGGATGTAAAGTCAATGATAGTGATAGCTGGTGTCTTCATAATTTCTATACTCCATTGTGATCCATTTTTCCTAGAATATACACTTCGGGATGTGTTATTCCAGATGTTTAGATCCAGTTTCTATTTTCTAGGACTATTAATCTACAATAGTGATGTCTTAGCTTCCTTTTTTTAAACCATTAGTCAGCGGGTTGATGTCCATCTTCCTTTCTCCAGCTGTTTTCTTCACTGTTTTGTTAGAAATCGTGAGATAGGCTCACTTCCTTCTTTTGTTTAAATCTTTTACACATTCTAAAGCTACAGTTTTAAAAATCTTTAGAACAAGGCAATAATTAAAACAGCTTAAGGCTTAATTACAAGTAGAAAGTATTTGTTAAAAGAAAAGCAATATCTAAAGTTATAATTCACACATTCTTACAACTTAAGATCTATAGTAGCAAATTGTGAACAAAAGATTAATTCAAAGGGCCTTCCATGCTTTGCTTTCTATGTTTATTATAACTCATCTTTATAACTGTCTCATGACTGTATTCCACATTTCACAATCACAACAGCACCAATTATTTTTATTTACCCGACACAAACTATAACTTTGTATTTCACATTCTCCAGGAAAGCCCCTTGAGAGGAATGATGGATTTGTCTTTACAAACAAGCTGTGAGTCTGCTGGTAGATAAAACTAGCACTGAGAAATAGAAGAAACGATGAGAAAGATTCTACTGATTGATGAATGGAAAAAAGGTATTTGCCTTTACAAACAAACTGTCGGTTTGCTGAGAAATGAAATTAGATATTAAAAGATGAAAGAAACAATGGGGAGAAACTATAAATTCTATACAAATTAAAAATTAAAAGGGAGGGTTATACATTAGAGGGGAATCTTAGGTATCAGTTCCAGGAAGTCTGTACCTCTCAAGTACTTTAGCCTATAGAGAAAGAGAGGGGGAAATGCAGATGGGAAATCGGGATAAAAAGGAGGCTGCATCCTCCAAAAAATTGAGAGACCCCGGGGAAATGCCCATAGCCTCTCCCTTTATTCGAATAAAGTAAAAGGACTCCTCTGTCTTCCTTTTTGGACATAAACCTCTAGTGTTTGTATATTAATTTTCCTAACATCCCCAGGCTCCCTCTGCACAGGTCTGTGCTCCACACCCTTCCCCAGCTCCCTCCCCTTCCCTGCACCTGCTCCAGCCTCTCAATGTCCTCCCACAACTGAGGGGCCCACACCTGGGCACAACACCCGAGCTGTGGCCACAAGCACTGCCCTGCTCCTGCCGGCCACTCCCGGCTGTGTCCCGGCCTCCGCCGTGTGCTGTGGGGCTGTGGGGAGAGGCTGCCCCGACAGCTCCGTCCCCCGCGCTGGGGACACCCGCAGTGTAACAGATGGGTGGCGCGGTGATTGGCTCTCGCAGATGAGGAATGCATATTATGTGTGTTAAAAAGAAGTTTTGTTAAGGTTTAAGGTTCTTTGGATGTGTGACTGCTGTTGTTGGATGTTTTTGGACCCCTTTTTTGTCCTCCTTGTAATCCTCTGCTCTCCCCCTCCGTATTGTTGCTACCAGACAAGCCCGGTCAGAGTTGTCAGAGACGTGTGGGGGGGGCAGGTGTAAATAAGTGCCCCTTGCATGGGGCAACCAGGAATGGGGGAAGCTGTCACTGGGGGGACTCAGCATGACAACACCTCAGCTCCAACCAAGTTTCAAGAAGGTCAAATGTTTGAATTTTTATTTGGCTGATGTAACACCAGGGGTGTAAAAGGCAGAGCCGCCATTTTGTGGGCAAGCCTCTGATAGTCGGCCATGTTCCCACTGCTGTTCTTTTGCTTCGTGAAATTTTTATTTGTTCTCAATAAAACTTTTTAAACTCCTTCCTACTTGGGGTCTGTTATAAACTGAGGCAAATAATCAAATCTAGCCTTTGCCAATTAATAAATTTTATTCATTACAGCAAGCAGTAGTGAGCAAAACACAGCATTGGGTGTGACCTGGGATCTCTTCTCTGCAAGGCCCACGCACCTCCCCTCTATCTCAGTCCTTTTATCAGCTTTCGTTCTCTTGTATTCATCACTCTTCCAGTGTACTCTGCATCTGCGCTGTGTGTGGCTATGGGGGTCTTCTTCTTCGGGTGGTCTGAGGAAGGCTCTGTATCTTCTTCAGTTTCTGTGCTGGCACTGTAACAATCTTTTCTATGTATGGTTACAGAAGCTAGCTCTTAACAATGCAGCTATGCATAAATGTTTGGCAACTGTCTTAGGATTCTGTGGATTGTTACTTTTTACATAAATTTCTGGTTAGATTGCACAAACCTACTGCTGACTTTGTATTACAGGAATCTATTGCTAACTTTGTATCTTTTATTCTACAATGCTCTGTTAGTCCCACAAATATTCCTTTCTTTATTTGATGAACAAAGACCTTTTAATAAGCGGAGCTTATTTCATCACAGAGGAAGCTGTCGCTGGGGGGACTTGGCATGACAACACCTCAGCTCCAATCAAGTTTCAAGAAGGTCAAATGTTTGAATTTTTATTTGGCTGATGTAGCACCAGGGGTGTAAAAGGCGGAGCTGCCATTTTGTGAGCGAGCCTCTGATGGTCGGCCATGTTCCCACCACTGTTCTTTTGCTTTGTGAAATTTTTATTTGTTCTCAATAAAACTTTTTAAACTCATTCCCACTTGGGGTCTGAGTAGTTTATAACACCCAGGCTAAGCTGGGATGGGGTTTGTGACTGAGGAGGGAGGGCTGGGAGCCATCCCTGGGGGATGGTGAGGAGCCCTGGCCAGGTGTGAGGTGTGAGGAGAGCCCGTTGTGCACCCGGCCGGAGCATACACGGATCCACCGGCCTCATCCCGGGGATTCATCCACCCTCCATGGGCCCTGCAGAGCACACCACAATCTCTCTGAGGGCGAGAGCCTGGCTTTTGTGTGGCAAAAATCAAAGAAGTCCTAATGCGAAAAACAAGGTTCGCTTTCCTGGTGAAATTTAAGGAGTTTAATAAAAGACAATAAAGACAAGATAATAAAGCAAAAAGTTAAATATGGCCGGGTGCTTGGCATATAGCCAAGCGCGTATCTTGCCCTCTGAGAAACACTTCTTTACATGCAGCAGCTTGTTGCATATTCATGGACCCTCATGCATTATTCAAAAACATTCCTTTGAGTTCCCCCAATTTGCCCCCACCTTCATTCCATCTTGTAAATAATTTTAATTTCTCCTTATGGCTCCATTCCGTTCCCAATCCTCTGATAAGAGATGATCAATAAATTCTTTCCCTGGGGGTCTGGTGTCTTGTCATGTCTTCTTCATCCACATAGGATAGTCGAAGAATGTGAAGAATTGCCTGATTATCTTTTACCATTTTCTGAGTTAGTTACAAAAGCTTTTTACATAACTGTGTTATACCCTAAGAAAAATATATTTATCACTCTACTAAGTTTTGTTAATAGCAGAAATAAAATAAACTATATTGATGCAGCAAAGTTTTCCAGCATTATACATATAACATTTACATTACTATTTGTGAAAAGCCAGTAATATAACATGTACTTACAACACTAATGACACTAGAAGAGAAATCTGCTGCAGACTGGGGTATCTGGACCCTGGAATGCACACAGTGGGTTTGTGTATGAACTGCAAAATGTGTAAAGCCTGACACACTTCCCCCAGCAGGAATTGCTGCTGGGGGATCCTGAATACACCTCTTCAGCCACTGTGCATAAGGAACAAAATTTACTTGGTTCAGTCAAGGCTGGGAAATATTTTCAGAAGGTGATGGGGAAAAAAGCTGCTAGAAAAGCTACTAAGGGCAGCCCATATATTCAGAAGTGTGTTTCCCTTTGTCACGAAGAAACCATAAACATAAGACACGGAATTCCTAACCCTGCTACAATATCTGTTATAGTCTTCACAGATACCTGTAATGAGGTCTACATTTCTGTCCTGGATTTCCCTTGGTCTGTAAGCACCAAGGCAGGCCATAGCCAATGCCAACATTCCAGCACCTGTACATCATCCATGACTCAGAACTCTGAAAGTTCTTCAAAATAAAACTCAATTAACCTGTACAGGTACATTTTTGTAGGAAAACTGAAACTCCTACCTCCAGAAATATTTTATTGATAACTAATACATATTATGTTTAGTTCTGTTACTGTCCATATTGTACCAGAGTGCACCAAAAGGTACAGGGAGGGTTCTGGGCTGTCCCAGGAAGTGCTCTCAGGACATTGAGGCACCTGGGGCTGCTGTTGGACTGTGCCTGAACCTGAGCCAGGTGTGCCCAGGCGGGGAAGCAGGCCAGTGGCTCCTGGCCTGTGTCAGCCAAGGTGTGGCCGGCAAGAGCAGGGCAGTGCTTGTGGCACTAGCGAGGCCACAACTCGATTGCTGTGTCCATTTGTGGGCCCCTCAATTCCTGAAGGACATTGAGGTGCTGAAGTGTGTCAAGAGAAGATTGATGAACGCTGGAGGAGGGTGTGGAGCACATCACTTGTCAGGGAGGTCTGAGGGAGCTGCAGTGAAGTTGAGCCTAGAGAAGAGGAGTATCAGGGAGCCATTCTCACTCGCTACAACCATGTGATAGGAGAGGGAAGCCAGGTGGAGGTTGGGCTCTCTTCTCAGAAAAGAAGGGAAAGGGCAAGAGGATATAAGCGTAGAGTCTGCCAAGGGAGGTTTAGGTTCAATATTAAGAGGAATGTCTTCCTATGAAGGCTTCCCAGGTTTCGGAATGGGCTGACTGGGTGGGTGATTGATTCAATATGGCGTGAGTTGTTCAAAGAAACGCTGAATGTGGCAAACAAGGCAATGGTCTGGTTGCCATGGTGGAGCTGGGTCCCGGGTTGGACTCAGTGATACCATAGGGCTCTTCCAGGTGAAGTGATTCCATGAATCTGTGACATCAGAGCCTTTGGGGACAGCAG
>CM031870.1:13825286-13892183 GCA_018697195.1 Certhia americana
CTGGGACATTCCCGCCCATAGCTGTTAGGAATCCCTTTGTTATTTGTCATAGTTTTCCCTGGAATTGTCTTGTTACACATTTCAAATTTGTAGGTGTGTAGTATATTTTTAGAATATATACGGTTCTATAAATTTCGTATTTTCTGTACATTGCTGTCTTATTTTAATTTTTGCTATGATTGCATGGGGCTTCAATTGATGGTTTTGCACATGGGCTGCAGGGCAGCAGTAAATGAAGTCTGAATTTTGCAGCAATATTTAAAATGTGTTGAGGGCAATTGCAATTCACACAATAAGCAGTATTCTCTTGACTGCATCGTCCAATGAAGGGTTTCTTTGACCTCTTTCTACACTGTGCCAGGGGGCCCCCAATGGCCGAAGGAGGTGTCTGGTTTGCCCCAGAAGTCTCTTGCAGGCCTCTGGGACAGCAGGGAAGGGGCAGGATCATCCCTGGTATGCTCAAATTGTCCCACAGAATTGCTGGGCTGCAGAAACTGCCATGGAAGGCAGCTGAGGTCAACAACATGGCTTTTGCAGTTTCTCAGCTCTCAGCTGCATCTGATGGTGACTGACCCTGACAGCAGCTTTTTAATAAACTTCATAAAGGGTGTTGATGTCGCAAGTTTGCCCCTACAGACATAACCCACAGCAGTTTTCATGCTGATGCATCAAGAAGTGACAGCATGAGGGTTTCTGTGCTGACAGTGTTGATGTCCCATGGATAAAGGAACAGCAGCTGTGACCACAGATCTCTGCATTAAGATTGGATGGAGCAGCTATAGCTCTTCCTTTCAGGGTCATCTGTATCTCAGGGTGGATTGAGTTGAAAATCATCTCCACGTCAGGCTGATCTGTGGATGTCTGATGACATTTTGCAGAGCAGTTCACAGTTTTTCACTTCTAACTGCACCAGCTTAGAAAACACACTGTCGTGGACTCTCTAATGAGCAATACTCATGCACATGATTGAAAAAGTAATCAAAAGCTAGGAAAGTGCAATAAATCCTGAAAGAATAAATACTGAAATTAAATAGTTACATTAGAAAATAGGAGATGTGTTTAGAGACTGGGTTTCTTATACCAGAAAGCCATAAGACAGCAAACCTTGAATAATTCACCAGTTCAATAATGTATCAGCAATCCCACTTGTTCAGAGGGGGTCAAAAAAGGAAGGAACCATTCCCCTGCTCTGCTCTGAGTTACACTCACTAACAGTGAAATATGTGGGGGAAAGCCAAAGCTGTAAAATAAATAAAATAAACTCCACAGCTGAGGTAAACACTAGACTGAGACTCTCAGTAAATATAATTGATATTTACATATTAATGTTAGGCAGCACAAAGGTGCTGCTGGAGGTGGGGTGGATTTAGCTTTGAACTAAGTAGGGCCCCAGAGAGGAGCACCCTCTCTGGCAGGAGCTCAAACTCCATCCACAAAAGATAAGCTTTTCTCCCTGCCCACTTCCCTTTTCTAGCAACCCACACTTGAAGGAAAACACACCTCTGCTTATTCCCTAGCACATGAACTCACCTCCATGGAAACATCTCCCCATTCCACAGCCCACACTTGAGGAATTGGGGTTTTTGTCTTCTGTTCATCAGTAGAAAAGTGGAAATTTTCTTGAAGAAGAAAGGAAACCAGCAATTTTGGTGCAGATTTTGGTGGCAATGGGGAAGCCATCGGCTGGAACTGCAGGCTTTGAGTACAGAACCTGTCAGGTACTCAACATATAAATAATCAACTCTATTCATCTTTCCCTCTGTTGGCCCTTTCAGCCATCAGACATCTTGTTGCAGATGAAAGAGTATTGGGGATGTTTTTATATGGGGTTTTTTTTTGTTTGTTTTTTTTCTTTGCAATATATATATTTTTATTTTTCATGTTCTTTTCTGCTTTCCCCAGAGGTTTTGGACTTTTTCTTTTAGCAGAGCTTGGCACTAACACTTCTATTACATACTTACAAGTCAAATTCTCACATCCTTGTATTACCCTACTTGCCAGATGGACCTAAGCCAATTTTTTCCCCTCTGGTAACAAGTAATTAGGCTTTGTGAGGAGTTGCTGCTTCATGAGATTCCCATGAGGCAAACTTGGGATCAGGCTCACCTGGACTACACTCACCAAGGGCCAGGGTGTTATTTTACAGCTTTGTCTTTCCCCAGGGTCATAAACACCAAGTGCTGGAGCCCCTCTGCTTTTGTCTGGGCTGGGGCATAAATGTGCTGTTGAAAACATGATCAAGGAGAATACAAGTGATTTTTTTACCTCTCTAATGTTTTTTAAATTAAGAATTTTTAAAAAATAAAAATTCAGATGAACAGACATTCTTCAGATTCTTCAAGCACAAAAATCAGAAAACACTCATCTGTGCCTGCCCTGTTGGGGGAAAAATGGGTAAAAAGTCCTCAAGCTTCTTTTGCATCCCAGGAAAATCCTCCTGTGAAGCTGCTGTACACTTCAATGTATTCCAAGTCACCTTCCACATACAGCAGGGAAAAAAAAAGAATTAAATGAGTGTGGTCATGATGGTGGAGAAAATACAAGCAGTTTCTGCTGGGTTGTTTCCCAGCCTACCTGTTGGACAAAGTTTTAGCTTTACAAATTGCTTGAAAGGCTAGGAAGGGAATCTGTCAGATCGTTTGCTCAGAGGAGGGCTGGTGCAAAAAAAAAAAAAAAAAAAAAAAAAAAACAACCACCAAAATCAGGCAGGATAGCAAGTGATGAGGTTTTCATTTGGTTGGTTCATGGAATTTTACAGATGCTTCATGCTCAGCTTTTTGCAGCCACTTTTGCCTTTTACTTCCAAGCTGGGCACCAATTTTTGCTCTCCCAGTCAGAGCCTCACTTATTTCCCAGCTGGGGCATTAATTTTCACCTAAATTCTGGTTTTGTGTCTGGTCTGCTGCCTTATCCACAGGATCTGAGGTTTCTGTTTGCTGCTGAGGGCTGCCTCAGCTGGCAGACTTCTTGGCCTTCAAAGAGTTTCATGAGCAAACTCCTTCTTTCCCACTTTATTTAACATTAACCTTGTCCCTCCAGAGACATGGAAAGGAAAGGAACCCCTCCCAGGAGGAGGAGAAATGGCCAGGGAGTTGCTAGGGGAGGCAAAGTGCTTTTTGTGTGAGGAACCTGGGGAAATCTGATGGTCGGGGAAGGGAAATATGCAGGAATGTCACGTTCCCTGTAATTACAGTGCAGAGCATCTCTCCCTGTTAATGGGCTGGCATTAGAGGAGAGCTGGGTGCCCAGGATAAGCAGAAGCCCATGGATCAAACACCAATGGTAATAAATCAACAGCTGCCCTTTGGTGGCTCAGCAGATGAGCAGGACAAGCTACTTAGAATGAAAAAACACCCCCGAGCAAGGAGATTTCCAGATCCATCTCAGTCTGTGTCTGACAGGTCAGGAGAGGAGATTGGCTTCTCATTTATATTCGGTGGAAAACAAAATTATACACCCACCCTCCATTAGCTCCCTCCAAAGCAAAGTGCCATTTGACCCACCCAAAGCCAGCACTAAGTGTTGATTTCCCAAAGTCTGCCTAATTCCTGGGGGTCCAAATTCAGGTGGCACAGCACAGCTTGATTTAAAACCAGCACAGCCCTCCCAGTGAGCCTGGGAGCTGCAAGTTCAGCTCCACAAGACACAAGTGGATCAAAAAATCCTTTTCTCATCAAATATCCTGACTTGGAAGAGACGCATAATGATCACAAAATGCTTTGGGTGTGTTTTTCACCAACATTTTGGCTCTTGGACTACCTGGAGGGAAAGAAGAGAACAACCAGTGAGGATGACAAGGAAAAAAGGACAGGTTTGGAAGGCCACTGTCACAGTCACCCAGTTTTACCCTTTTTGATAAGGATCACCCAGAAAAACGCTGCCCCTGCATGAGGAAACACAAGCCCTGCTCAGCAAAATGGTGAAATGAACTCTCCTGGGCCTTCTCTTCCCCAGGCTCCAAACTTGGCACAAATTATTTATTTAACTCATTGCAGCCACAGAATCATTAAGGTTGGAAAAGCCCTCCAAGGTCACCAAGTCCAACCATTCCCCAGCACTACCAAGGCCACCCATGACCCCAAGGGCAACATCCACTGCATTAAAATGTCTAGGTTTGAATACAAGTCCAGAGGATTTTCCTCCAAAGTTAAGTATTTTATATCCACAATAATTTAGTGTAGTCAGCATTTGGGCACTGCCATCAAAACTAGGGACACAAATGGGTGGAAATGAGAGCTTTTCCAGCATTATCCTGAATGCTCCTTCTCTGTGGAGGTGTCACCTTTTCCTGGTCTTCCTCCCTTTCTGAGGGGGACTCCAAGGGGCTATTGGAGTCTTGGATAAACAGACCTTGGGCTGGGCCAGTCTGGGAATTTTAGGTTCCTGTGCTGGAAGAAACCTGTGCTCTCAGCAGCAGAATTAATTGTTGCTCATTTCAAAGGTGAGGGGAGCTGGTTTGCGTTCAAAACTCCTGAGAATAGGTTTGTGACAGGGAAAGGTTTGGAGTGGAAGCGATGGAGGGGCTTTGGGTAGGGGATGGTGAGCAAGAGAGAGTGGGAGATCACTGGGCTGGCAGATTTACAAACCATGACCTGCAGGTAGTGAAGGCCAGTGCCCAGGGAGGGGATGGCACTGCTGAGCCAGCTCCCAGCAAAACCAAAGGGAACCCTGAATCCAGCTTCATCTCCTGGCAGGAATCCCAGCCAGAGCAGTGAGGCACAGTGACAGGGAGGGAGAAGTGACACCTGACCTGGAAATAACCCCCTCCTTGGAACCTCCTTTTCCTGGTGCAAAACTACTCATAACCGTGAAATTGAGCCCAGGGGAAGCCATTCCTTCTGGATGAATCCAGCATCACTCCCAGCAGCTCCCTGTGCCTCAGCTTTGTCACCTGCCTCTGCCTGCTGGAGTGAAACCTTACAACCTCAATGCCAATGCTGTGCACTGCAGTTCTTAGGGGGGGTTGAGGAGTTATTATCCCCCCTCAGTTAGGTAATGAGGATCTCAGGCTGCCTGGGCAGGAGATAGATTTTCTCTGCAGGCTGGGTGCCTTCATCTGTTGTTAAGCTGTTGGAAAATGTGTGATCACATCAGAACAACGCCCCTAATGAGGATGTCTGGGCATCTTTATGAGCAGAGCTGACACATTCAGCCAGAAATCTCTCTTGACTTGACCTCCAGAAAATATATCACACTGCCAGCAAACCCAGGACCCAGCCTGAGTTTTCATGAACTAAGAGAGAAGTGAATAGCTCATTCAAAGCCTATTTGGGTGGTCTCCAGGATGGGGAGGCTGCAGAGCAGGAGTTGGGGTGATGTCTGCCTGCAGCTCATCAGTGAATGTGTTTGATGACAGTCTATCCCTACATGGTGTGCAGCACCCTCTGAGCAAGCTGTGCCACATCCCTGGAGCTGGTTGTGCCCAGAAGAAAGAGCCCCAAAAAATTTTTAAAAAAAATCCAAAAAATCTCAGTTCTATGGGGAAGACAGAAGCTGCTGAGGCAGGAGGCATGTGGTCCATCCTGCTGCTGCCTGAGCTTCCCTGCAACAGCAGGAACAGGAGTGGTGTGAAAGGAGCAATAACCAGGGACTACACAGCTTTTAATTGTTATTGATTATTGATATTGTTATTCCTTTTTCCATCAGAAGGAAAATCACACACAAGCAGCCCTGGCAGACACAAAAATCCAACAGATTTTTCAGCCCAGCTTGTGGCATCTATTGACACATTTAGATACAACCCAAACCCCCACATTTTTGTGACGATTTTGTAAATGTGCAGAAATCTGATGCCAGAAAGAGCCTAAGATGGTGAGGCCCTGGCACAGGGTGCCCAGAGCAGCTGTGGCTGCCCCTGGATCCCTGGAAGTGTCCAAGGCCAGGCTGGATGGGGCTTGGAGCAGCCTGGGACAGTGGGATGTGTCCCTGGACATGGCAGGGGTGGGACAGGATGAGCTTTAAGGTGCCTTCATACCCAAACCATTCCAGGGTTCTGTGATTGACATTTGGGTCTCCAATGGGAGCTGTGTTTGAGCAGAGGAGCATGTCCCTGCAAGCAGCAGGAGAATCAGCAGAGGGAACAGTAGCCACTCCACCAACCCCAGGGTGCTGCCCAGCCTCAGATCCATCTGCTCCAGCAGCTGATTGGGAAGCTCCTGCAGGAACACATGCAAGGGACTGCTGAGAATTGGGCAAGTTGCTTTTTCACTTCATTTTGCCCAAAGTGAGGGGAAGAGAGCTTTCCCACCAAGCATGTTGTGATCCAGCACGGTGCCTGGGAGCTTTGGGTGATTCACAGATTACCCTAATAACGCTGGAGGAGGAGACACATCCTGATATCTCCTGTGGCAGCTGGACTTCCAGCATCCACCAATCCCACTGGGAGCATCCTGCCTTGTGACAGCACAGAACCTCCAGTCTTAGTGCCTTTCCTTCCCAGCTCTAAGCCAGGTTTTGTATCATGAGGCGTTGGCAAACTCGGGGGGAGTTTTTCTGGAGCCCTCAGAGACCTTCTGGCGAGAGGGAAATGCAGAACACGTCTCTCACCTGGCAGGGCCGAGTGATTTGAGGGTGAAAATACATTTTCATCCATCACACAGTCCCAGAAGGTGGCAAACATCCAACTCTTGGGACAGCTGGAAGGCTGGGAAAGACCCGGAACTCAGGGCAAGACAAGGCAACTTCTTAATCCCTTGGTTTTCCAGAACAAGATATTAAAGGTATGGAAAATATCTGTTCTCAGAGCAGCTGAGGGGCACACCAGACCCACACAGGCTGCTCACCTTCTCTGTTTCCACAGGGTGGGTGGAGATGCCCCTGGGCTGGGAGGAGCAAGGGCTCCGCCTTCACACTGGGGACAGAATCACTTATTCCTTGGAGTGACTGCAAACGTGTTTCAGCAAACACCACAGGGGATCTTCCAGCTTCCCCCTGGGGACCCCCCTGAGCTGGCAAAGCACTGCCACCATCCCTGAGGAGCAGCTGGTGGGAGGCTCTGCTGAAGATGTCCCTTAGTGATTCCATGTGGGGTTAATCCTGACCCCTAATGATGATTAAGCTAAATGACAATTAGCAGTGTTTACACCTGGAGGGGGTCAGCAGGAACACCTTCCTCTATCCTAGGCTGCTCCAAGCCCTGTCTAACGGGGGCTTGGACACTTCCAGGGGCCTCCTCCCCACTCCCAGGGAACAATTCCTGCCCAATATCCCATCTAACCCTTCCCTCTGGCAGTGGGAAGCCATTCCCTGTGCCCTGTCGCTCCATCCCTTGTCCCCAGTCCCTCTCCAGCTCTCCTGGAGCCCCTTTAGGCCCTGCAAGAGTCTCTGAGCTCTCCCTGGATCCCTCTCTTCTCCAAGTGAGCACCCCCAGCTCTCCCAGCCTGGCTCCAGAGCAGAGGGGCTCCAGCCCTTGGAGCATCTCCGTGGGATCCTCTGGACTCTCTCCAGCAGCTCTAGCCAGGTTTTCCTTGTGCTGCTGCCCCAGAGTTGGTAATAGCAGAAGTTGCAACCAGGATCCTACGAGGCAGGGAGGAAATAAAAGATGCATCCTTTTATCTGTTCCTTGAATTCCCGGTGCCAGGGTTATCTGAAACCCCGTTTGGAATATGGATTCTGCCCTGCCTGCCAAGGCCCTTCACAGAGGATGGGGACAAAGAGCCCAGCTCTGGGGCAGGATGTGAATAGAGATGAATTTCAGATAAGTTTTTGATCTTATCGTTTAAAGCTCCCGGCTCGAATTAGGTGAGAATCCACATGGAAACCGAAGAGACTTGGTCAGCTTTGAATCCAGGTTTGCATCCCAAGTGCCCGGGGGCTCGCTGGAGGGACGGCAGCTGCTGAGGGCTCTGAGTAAGTGCCAAATCCAATAGTGCCTTTCTGAGCTGGGAACACTCATTTATCACGGGAATGTGGTGACGTGGTGAAACACCGGCTTGGGAGTGACCTTTGCTGTGTGATGGAGTGGGGTCCCTGGCTGTCATCGCCACAGGGGATGGAAACAAGCTGGAAATGGGATGGAAATTGATGCTCCCGTTCTGCAAACCAAAACCCCACGAGCTATCCCAGGGGCAGCACTGGAGATGGCTCAGCCGCAGGGAGTCCTGTCCCTCCTCAGGCTGCTTCCTGGGCACTCACATGCTGATGGATTTCTTTACCTGGTAAGGCTCCCATAGCCTTTTCTGGGACGTTTGCTGCATAATTGGGAATCAGGATGTGCTGAAGAGCACTTCTGTTCTGCGAATTGCTTCTGGATGGGCAGCAAAGCACCTTGATCCTGCAATAATACACTGAGGAATTCCCCCATCGATAATGATAGATAAAGTGAAAGCTGCCTTCAGGTGTTGCTGCTGGTAACAGTGCTGGGGGCAGGGGAAGGGATTTAGCCTTTGGGGGTTCTCTGGCTGGGTGTTTATCCTTTAGTGACCCTGGCTTGTCTCCCAGGGAACGGGGGACAGGACCAGAGGAAAAGGCCTTCAGTTGCACCAGAAGAGGTTTAGGTTGGATATTGGGAAAATTTCTTCATGGAAAGAGTGGTCAGGCACTGGAACAGGCTGCTGAGAGCAGTGGGGGAGTCACCATCCATGGTAGTGTTCCAAAAACTTTTAGATGTGGTGTTTTAGGGACGTGGGTTAATGGTGCTGCCTCGTTGGACTCGATGTTCTCAGAGGGCTTTTCCAACCTAAACAATTCCATGATTTTCCCATGCAGGACCCTGGAGGATGCTCCCCTCTCCCTGAGCACCCCTGCAGCTCTCAGGTTGCCCAAGAAGCACCAACAGCTTCAATGCCTGAGGCCATTCCAGGACAATTTTCCCGGCTTTGATGATGAACATCACCTGTAATAAATAAATAAATTTACCAGTCATGTGTCCTCAGTGACAGCTGTGTCCCCAGCCCACCCTGGCAGGACAGCAGCTGTTGGGAGTGGGGTGCTGTCCCAGCCCCTCTTCCTGTGGCTCAGCTAGCTCTGAGCACCCCATGGATCAGGATCTGGCCCTGGCTGAGCCTTGAGTGCTGCAGTCGCTATGGAGACCCACCTGAAATCATCAATATGGAGAGGAACAGCTCGTTCTTCATGTCCCCATGCAAGGAACATGGGAGAAAATCCCATCCAGATGGACCACACCGGGACAGTAAGGTCTGGAGTTTTGTGATTCCTCTCTAGGGACTGGCATCCATGTGCTGTAGCCCTGTGCTCTCCCCCAAATCCAGCATCCCTGTGGGATGAGCCCACCCCATGCTCCTGCTGCCATTAGATGGATTCACAGAGGGAGATTTGGGGGGTGCAGATGTGCAGTGTCTGTCTGGGAAGGGTGACGTGGCTGGAATTGCCCTCCAGGGCTGTGTCATCATGGAATCATGGAATGGTTTGGGTTGAAGGGACCTTGAAGCCCATCCAGTGCCATCCCCTGCCATGGGCAGGGACACATCCCACTGTCCCAGGCTGCTCCATACCCTGTCCAGCCTGGCCTTGGACACTTCCAGGGATCCAGGGGCAGCCACAGCTGCTCTGGGCACCCTGTGCCAAGGCCTCTCCATTTTCCCAAGGAACAATTCCTTCTCGTTATCCCATCTAATCCTGCCCTCTGACACATTCCCTGTGTCCTGTCCCTCCAGGCTCTTGTCCAAAGTTCATCATCTGTGAAGCAGCAGAATGAGCAGACACCCTGGTGTTGGCTCATGCTGGGGGAGGCACCTGAGGGCTCATTTCAGCAAATCCTTACCCTGGGCTGCTCCACCACTGCGTTGTCACTTGGAATACCCAGACACCTCTCGCATCTCTGCAGCCACAGCTGTGACTCCTCATCCGTCTGACTCCTGTGTTTGTTCCCAGCCCACTGCAGCAGCTTCGAGGCAAACATCTTATTTTTGCCAAATAAATGCGTTTCCTGGTGCATTCAGCCAGGGTTGGGGGATAAACCCCACCCTGCTGCAGGGCAGGGTCGCAGCAGGAGGGAAGCACAGCTGCACAGGGAGGGATGTGGGAGCCTGGAAGGGTTGCACTGCTGCAGATTTGGGGGAGCTCCCTCAGGGGAATCTCCTCCACTCCACTGATGGGAAAACCACCTGCCCCAGCACAGACCCCTCCCTCCCCACTGCCAGCATGTGGGGTGGTGGGGAGGCAGCATGACCAAGGCTACCAGGCTTATCCCTCCCTGTCCTTGAAGTTCCCCTGTCTGGATGATGGGACGCATGGGCTGTGTCCCTGTGCTGGACTCAGTACTGTCCCCAGGGCCTCCTGGTCCCCAGGGTAGGGTGGCCCTCATAGCCCACCCTGCCAGCACCCAGCCTAGGGGACAGCCAGAGGGACACTGAGCCTGGGAGGTGAAGGACTTTCCCTGAGGCTGTGCGATGGGAGGGACAGGGGCTCTGGGGAGACTGAAGGGGTCTGGATCCTTGATCTGGTCCCTGTGACCCACAGTTTGAGGGCTGGACCCCCATCCCTGTCCCCGTGTGATGCTGCTGGGGACCCTCAGTGGGGCTGGACCTGGACTCCCGTTCCTGTCCCTGTGTGATTCCACCAGGGACCCCCGACAGGGCTGGACCTGGACCCCCATCCCTGTGGGATTCCCGAGGGGCTCCGTGGGTCCGTGTTGGAGCTCCGCGGGCGCGGGGGCAGCGGTGCCGGGACCCCCCGAGTCCCACCGGGGGGTCCGGAGCTCCGGGAGGCGGTGCCGCCCCCGAACTCCCCCCTAAGCCCCCCCAAAATCCCCTCCCGTCGGGGCACGGCGCTGGCAGGAGGCGGCTCCGCCGCAGACGCCGCTCGGTCACCGCCGCGTTCACCTCGCGGAGCCCGTGACACCGGGAATCCCGGGAACATTGGGAACACACCGGGGCTGCCAGCAACACCGGCACTGCCGAGCCTGCCGGCAACACCGGGAATACCGGGACATCGGGATTGCCGGTCCTACGGAGCCGGGTAAGCGGGCGGAGAAAGCGGCGGAGCCCCGGGACCCTCGCAAGAACCGAGCGGGACCGGCTGGGGACCCTCGTGGGGGACAAACAGGGAATCCGTGCTGGAGGTGGGGGGCGAGCTGGGGTCGTCCAGCCTGGAGAGATGGGGAGCCCCGGGAGGACCGGGGGTGACTGAGCTGCTCCTCCCCCCGAGCCCCCGGCGGGGCTGGGAGGGGTCTCTGCCAGCAGCATCGGGGCGGGTCGTGATGGGGCACAGCTGGGGTGGGGGTCCCAGCCTGGCTGGGGATGGGGGCCCAGCGCACCCCAGAGAGATCTCGCTGCCCTCTGTCCCTGCAGCCCCTTCCCTGGTCACCCAGGGGTGCCAGGCGCCTGCTGGGTGGCGGCGGTGACACTGGGGCTGTCACGATGGCGTTTGCTCCCCTCGGGGCTGGCAGCGGCAGGTGGAAGCTGACCAGGCTCATCCAAGACGTGTGATCCATTTACACCCTGGCTGCTTTGCCTGGTGCTCCGCGAGGTTTTGGCTCCATCAGGGAAGTGACCCGGGGCTGTGGCAGCCCAGGACATGCCCAGGATCTTCTCTGCTGGCTTGGGAAGCACATCTCTGCCTCCACCGTGTGTGGGTGGCTGGCAGAGCCCGTTCCTTCACCTCTCCCCCAGGATCGGGGTCCCCGGCCCAGCCTGAGAAGCACCCCGGCACTGGGAGCACTGGTGGGGCTGGGAGCAGCCACGAGGGACATGCTTGGAGCTGGATCCCTGCGGAGCTTTGTCCAACTTGCCTGGATGTGCCTGTTCTCCGTGCCGGTGAGGGCCAGGCTGGGGCCGGGGGACAGCGGGGTTGGCACTGCCGGGCTCTGACCCCTGCGAGGCGGCTCCGTCCCGGCTCCATCCTGGGTTCCTGTCCAGCCTGAGCGTGTGGCAGCAGCTCATGGGGGCAATCAGGGTGCTGGGGCTGGAGGCTCTGACCCAGCTCTGTGCTTGCAGCATGGTGGGGCCAAGGTGCTGGAGAAGACCTTCGAGGAGTGGCTGCGGTACCGTGACGAGTGCCTGAGGAGGATGGCAAGCGAGCCCTACCCTACAGGTACCCGGCTGTGCCCAGCTCGGGGACACACAGAGCAAGGACTGGAGTTTGTCTCTCCTCCAGCATCCTCTGCTCTGCCCACGGAGGGTGAGCCAAGGGACTGACAAGGATCTCAACATCTCAGATGGGATACCCAGGGCTGGGATGTCCTGGGGGGCTGAGGCTCGTGTGGGGCATCTGGGCCCGTTTCAGGGTGGCATGAGCCCCCTCAGAGATGCTGGGATAGCAGGGCTTGATGTGTCTGTGCCACCAGCATCTGACCATGGGCTTTTCCTGCCCTTGGAAGGGCTCTTCTGTAACAGGACATTTGACATGTATGCCTGCTGGCCGGACGGGAGCCCCGGCACCACCGTCAACGTCTCCTGCCCCTTCTACCTGCCCTGGTTTGAGAAAGGTGAGGATGCCCTCCTGCCATCCCAGAGCTGGAAGCCAGGGCTGAGATGTTCTGGAGGTGGAGAGGCTCTCAGGGTTCCCCTCCCTTCAGCTGACAGGGGCAGAGGGACCCATGAGTGCCCCTGGGGTAAGGGGACACCTGGGGCTCAGAGCAGAGCCAGCTCATGCCCTGCCCATGCCTGCCCTGAACAGGGCACTGAGCAGGGGCAGATCCATCATCCCAGGAGAGGGGCTTGGGGGAGCCTGGGGGACTGTGCCAATGCTTTGTGTCCACAGTGAAACACGGGCTGGTGAGCCGCAGGTGTGGCACCGACGGCCAGTGGGTGACAGTGAATGGCAGCCAGCCCTGGAGGGACTACTCCCAGTGTGAGGATGAGCTGGAGGCCACTGCTGAGGAGGTGGGAGCCTGGCTGGGACCCCAGGAATGGCCAGGACAGCCTGGCTGAGGTGGATGTGCACCCACCTGGCGCTGTGCTCACCTGCAGGAAGGCGCCCGCCGGCTCATGCTGAGCTTCAAGGTGCTCTACACCGTGGGGTACTCGCTGTCACTGCTCACCCTCATCTCCGCCCTGCTCGTCCTCACAGTCTTCAGGTAGGGCACAGCCCTGCCCCTGCTCCCTCCCAGCTGTGCCACCCCCACCTGACCCAGCTCCTGCAGGAACCTGCGCTGCACCAGGAATTACATCCACGCCAACCTGTTCGCCTCCTTTGGGCTGAGGGCCACCTCGGTGATGGTGAAGGACGCGCTGCTGGAGCGGCGCTGGGGCGTGGAGCTGGTGCAGGTGGCTGACTGGGAGGCTCTGCTGAGCCACGAGGCAAGTGCTGGGCTGGTGGCAGCGTGGGGACCCTCGCCCAGGGCAGGGCTGTGGGGGGGTCGGTGCCCGTGCGGCCCCAGACACCCGCTGGGTGAGTTCTTGGGGTGCCAGTGTTACCCATGCACCTGATGGATGAGGTCTTGGGGTACCTGTGTGTGGTCCTGGGGTGCCTATCCACACGGTGGCCATGCTTTTGGGGTGCCTGTGCTGCCCATGACCCAGTGGGTGAACTCTTGGGATACCTGTGCACCTGCCGGGTGAGCTCTGGGCCTGTGTGGCACCTGAGGGATGTACCCTTGGTACCACCCGTGCCCCTGATGGGTGAGGTCTGGGGGGGCCTGTGCAGCCTCTGGGTGAGCTCAGGGCACCCATGGCCCCATGGGGGAGCTCTCAGGGTTCTTGGGGTGCCTGTGCAGCACCATACCCCGGGTGGATGAGCTCCTGGGGTGCCTGGTCCCTGTGGGTGAGCTGTGGGGTGCCCCGTGGGCACAGCCAGCCCCATGGTGGCTCTCGGTGGCAGGCAGCTCTGGGGTGCCGTGCAGCGCAGGTGCTGATGCAGTACTGCATCCTGGCCAACCACTACTGGTTCCTAGTGGAAGCTGTCTACCTCTACAAGCTGCTCATCGGGGCCGTGTTCTCCGAGAAGAATTACTACAGGCTCTACCTCTACCTGGGCTGGGGTAGGAGCCACCTGGGCACGCGGCGGGCACGGGGACAGTGCCCGGTGTTAGGGGCACCACAGCCCCAACTGGCACAGGAGGGTGTGGGGTGGGGGCTCTGCTACCCTGGGTGCCCCCCCAGCACGGGGGTGGTTTCTCAGCTCAGGAGGGTGCTTGGTTTTACAGGGTTTGCTGTGTGACTTGCAGGGACCCCCGTGGTGTTCGTGGTGCCCTGGATGGCCGCCAAGTACCTGAAGGAGAACGCGGAGTGAGTGGGGATGGATGGAGGGATGAAGGGATGGATGGAGGGAGGTCCTGCTGGGATGCTCAGAGGCTCCTGAGGGTCCCTGAACCACCTGGCTGGGGCTGGAAAGCTCTTGGATCCTCCTGCCCCCAGCACAGGGTGATGGTGCTGCTGTCGGTGCCTCCCTGGCAGGTGCTGGGCGCTGAATGAGAACATGGCGTACTGGTGGATCATCCGCATCCCCATCCTGCTCGCCTCCCTGGTAGGGAACAGCTGCCAGCCCCGGGACTGTTGGCATAGCAGCAGCTCAGCCCCTGGCTCCCAGCCCTGGGCAGGGCTGGGATCACCTGGGGAGCTTCCAGCAGAGACCAGGAGGGAGAGCTGGCCTGCAAGGACCAGCCAAATGCACGGGGGGTTCAGGAATTTTCTGAGCCCCTGGTTGTGGGGGTTCATGATCAGCTGGGGTGCTGAACCCCAGAGAAAGGGGCAGGGGGTGGCCCCTGCTGCTTCCTAGCCGGGATTTTGGGATGGCAGGAGGGGAGGAAGGGCAGCAGCCTTGGCAGCACAGGGGGTGCCATCTCCTGCTGGGTGAGTGTCACAGCCGGGTGGGGGTGCTGGGTTCTGTGTGCCTCTGCCCTGTCTCCTCCTCCCAGATCAACCTGCTCATCTTCATGCGGATCCTCAAGGTGATCCTGGCCAAGCTCCGGGCCAACCAGAAGGGCTACGCCGACTACAAGCTGAGGTGGGCGGGGAGAGGGGCGGGGACAGTCGGGGATAACGGGATAACGCCGCCTCCACACCCCCTACCCTCCCCACGCCTCTCCTCCACTTTGCACATCCTTAAACGACCACCTTGGGATTAGCTGGGAGTTTTACTGTCCCCTTACTCCCTCCCAGGCTGGCCAAAGCCACCCTGACTCTCATCCCCCTCTTTGGGATCCACGAGGTCGTTTTCATCTTCGCCACCGACGAGCAAACTACCGGCATCTTGCGCTACATCAAGGTGTTCTTCACCCTCTTCCTCAACTCCTTCCAGGTGAGGTGGGAGTGAAACAAGTCCTTGCTCTGGGCACATCACGGAGCAAAGATCAGGGGGTCCCTCTCTGAGCTTGCTCTTCCTGTGGTGCTTCCATGGGAAGGGTGGCACCATCTCTGCCACCCTCTGCCCTTGAGAGCTTGGTGCTGCCTCCCAGGCTCTCTGGGGCAGCGGTGCCGTGGGGACCTCAGCCCCCAAAGCACCCAGAAGTGGCCTGGGGGGAGCCTAAGCCCATCCCAGCCCCAAGAGAGGGACAGCAGGGGGGGCTCACTCCTGGCTTTCCCTGCAGGGCTTCCTGGTGGCTGTGCTGTACTGCTTTGCCAACAAGGAGGTAACGTCCCTGTCCCTGCCACGGCACCTCCACCCCACCCTGTGCCTGCAGGGAGAGCACAGCCAGGGATAAGCCCCTGCTCCCTCCCCTCCTTGGCAGGTGAAGTCTGAGATGAAGAAGAAGTGGCAGCTCTGGAAGCTCGACCATCCGGTGCTCTGCTGTGCCCAGTGAGGTGGTGACCAGCCAGGGCAGAGGGGCTGTTGGCCACAGTGGCCACAGTGGCCACAGGGCCTGGCTGGAGACTGCAGGAAGCTGTGCTGGGCAGTGCCCACCCGGGATGGTGATGGGACCGGTGTCCAGCTGTGCCACACTGGAGCTGCTGGAAGGGACATCCGTGCTGTGACCCGAGTGGGAGGTGGCACCCCTGGCTCTTGCTAGCATCGTTGTCCCCTCAGCAGGGCCTCACTGGGGGCTGTGTGGGCAGCACCTGCTGCTTCCTGCCACTGCCTGAGCACCGGCAGAACCTGGCAGCCTCCCCCAGGACACCTCCCACACAGGGAACCCTTGGGACAGCTGGGCCCACCTGGGCACCTGTGGGATCGCAGCAGCCAGGGGGAGTCTGAGCCTCAGCAGTGGGAAAGGGACCTGCTGCCCAAACCATGTCCCCTGGGCCACACCACAGCCAGGGCTTCCCTGTCCTCCCCTGTGTCCTAGCCCAGGACTGTCTCACCAGCACCCTGACAGCTCCAGATGTGCACAGCCACCCTGTAAAGCTCTTCAGAGAGGGACTGCTCCTGCCTCCTCCCCACCCTCATCACCAACACAACAGCACCACCCATCCCCTCCTTGCTGCTCTCCGGCTGCACAAACCCCCTGGTACCCCCTCACCGTGGGCAGAGCCAAGGATGGAGCCTCAAAATCACTCCGGAGTGAAGGATTTGAGAGTAGCAACTCACTGGGGCAGAGCCAAACCTCCCCCATCCCAGGTTCAGCATCCTGCCCAGCCTCCTCCTGCTTTGTGGATTTCCAGGCCTGGCAGGAGCTCAGGAACCATTTTACTGGCCAAAGGCTAAAATCCTGGGAGTTTGCTCTCCGGTGGGGTGCCAAAGCATCATCCCACCCTGGTCACACAGCCTGTGGCTCCCAAGAAGCCCAGGAGCAAGGGAAGCCCAGCTGAGGTGGTGTGGTTTGAGCAGGACGGGTCCTGTGCCCTTCTGGAAGAGCCCAGAGCAGCTGGAGACACCCCCAGCACCAGCCCCTCACTCTGAGCCGCAGGAGCAGCACGGACACGCTGCCATTCCTTCCTTTGCCATACACTGAAGTCCCCTCCAGGCCAGGGAAGCAGCTGGGACACTCCAGGACATGCCTGCCCATGGACACAGGAGGTTCTCCGGGTCCTGCCCCTTCCCTGATGGGCTGGGGGAGCCTCTCCCAGTGCCTCGAGCACACAAAAAGCAGAGGCTGCACCAGGCTGGAGTTGCACAGCAATGATCCTGATCAATGGAACCCCCACAAGACCATTTTACACATTAACTCTCTTTTCAGATGTAAATAAATATTTATTTTTCAGCAAGCTGCTGCTGTCTGCTCCAAGGGAGAGAAAGGGCTGGTGGGCACAGACAGCTGAATCTCAGATGGGACTGGGGTGAAAAGAACCTTAAAAGCTCATCCTGTCCCAGCCCCTGTCATGGGCAGCGACACCTTCCATTGTCCCAGGCTGCTCCAAGCCCCATCCAGCCTGGCCTTGGACACTGCCAGAGATCCAGGGGCAGCCACAGCTGCTCTGGGCACCCTGTGCCAGGGCCTGCCCACCCTCCCAGGGAACAATTCCTTCCCAATATCCCATCCATCCCTGCCCTCTGGCTGTAGGAAGCCATGTCCTGTGTCCTATCCCTCCATCCTTTGTCCCCAGTCCCTCTCCAGCTCTCCTGGAGCCCCTTTAGGCTCTGAGCTCTCCCTGGCACCTTCTCTGCTCCAGGGCGAACAGAGGAGCCAGCTCTCTGAGCCTAGCTCCAGCCCGTGCAGTATCTCTGAGGTTTTTTCTCCAGCAGCTCCCACTGGATCCCCACAATCCCCACCCAGGCAGTGCTGGGGTGCCAGGGCTCAGGCACTCCCTGAGCATGCAGCGTAGGCAGAGAAGCCTGGGTGCATTCCTGACTGCCCTGCTGTACATCAGGAACTTACTCCTGATGCCCCAGCTCCCTCCAGAGAAACCCACAGATCACACACAGGCTTCCCAGCTTTTATTCATTTATCCAAGTAAGCAATGCTGTTTTTCCTTGGACAGCTTACCTTAGGGTAGCACCAGACTCCTGGTGCCTGCACAGCCACCATACCTGCAGGGAATGTTGCTTCACATCCTGCAGTTAAAGAATTATCTCCTCAGGGATACCCTCGTGTAGAAGATCCTCTCCCTGCTGGCCCCTTGGGTACTTTCACACCCCTGAAGCCTTTACACCTGAGCTCCTACAGCACCTCTTTGGGGCCTTTTTCCCTTCACACTGCCACCTCTCCCTTTTCTCACACATTCTAGTCTATTGGCTAGATCATGTTAATCCCACAAACCTCCTTTACTCCAGGCTCAGGCTTAGCAAAGCCAGTCCCAAAGCCCTGTGGTCACTTTCCAGCCACTGTTCTGCACAGGCCCCTGTTCTGAGGGCACTGCTGAGCCAGGGCTCCCTAGGTGCCTCCAGGCCCCTTTCCCTTAGGAGTTTTTTGGGATGCCCATGTGCTCCATGACATTTGCTCAAGATGAAAAAACAGTGCCTTGTGCTGAGGGGCCACACCTGCCTGGTTTGGGACAGGGGCAGGCCCCAGGAAGCACAGACACTGCAGGCAGACAACTGTCCCTCCTGCCTAAAGGGACTCAGGCAGCTCAACAGAAGGGGTGAGCAGCTGAAAAGATGGAGCTGGATGGGGTTTTATATTTGAGATCTGTGCCCAAGGTGCAAAAACCAGAAGGAACAGACAATTCCATTCTCTTCCCAAAGGGACTCGTCCTGATTCATCAAGGCCATCACTCATAGACTTCAGATTTTGACTGTTGTTTTTCCTCCTTACAGGATTCAGGAATAAATGGGAACACAGAGTCACTGGAAATCACTTTACTCCAAGGTCCCTGTCACTTCTCAGGACAGGGCAGCCTCTTCGTGAACTGCCAGTCCTTGGCACTGCCCACCCAAGAACACCCTGGCAGAATTATTTCCCAGCACTAAAGCCTGCACATCAAAGGCAGGCAGTGGGAAGGAGCAAAGCTTGGTACCACAACTCCATCTGGGCTGTGGTGCCTGTGCTCACCCCCATGGGCACAGAGCTCTCCCTGGCCGTGCTCTGCTGCCTTGGCATTCCCCTGCTTGCCAGAGGCACGGGAAGCTCAACAGTCCCAGCTCTTCCTTCTCTCTCTCCTGTCCTTCCAGGGGGAACATCTGCCTTGCTGGGATCTTGGCAAACCAGGCCAATGACCTCTGCCATAAAGCGCTGACCACAAAGCCAAGTTCTTGGGTTTGAGTACCAGTGATGTCCTGGTTCTGGCCGGGACAGGGTTCATTTTTGCAGGACCAAGACCTCTCCTGTACACTTTTGTTATTACTGTTGTTGCTGTTACTGTTCCTTATCTCATTGCTGTTTCCAGTAAAATGCTTTTCTTTCTACCAGTGATCTTCACCTTCTGTGTCTCCAGTTCTCCTCTCATCCCACCCTAGGGGATGGGAAGGGGGGGAATGGGTGAGTTGGGAGTGTTTCAGTGAATGCCATTCCCAAACCACCAACACGGGATCACACCCAGCCCCTGAGAACAGCAAGAACACAAAGTGAACCAGAGTGGGGAGGCTGAAGGAACCAAGTCTTTGAAACCCAGATCTGGGGCGGCAGTAGAGCAGACATTCCAACTAGGAACACGGCTGCACTTTGAGCTCCACTGCAGCTCAAAAAGCCAAACATCACCAACTCCCTTCACAACAAACTGCCTTATTTATGGCCTCAGATCCATTCTCTGGGCCAATTCCCACGGCACAGGAAGAGCCTGTGTTTCAGAGGCCCTGGGGAGCTTGGGATGCAGAAAAGGATAATGAATTGATTGCTGTGTGCAACTGTCACCTTTCTACCACCACCCACACCTGAAAAACAAGGGCTGCAGGAAGCCTAAGGCAAATAAAACTTCCAGGCTTGGAGCTTCTCCTCCAAACCTAAACCTATCAAACAAAGATCCTGAGAGCCTTGAGTCAGGTCCCAAGAGCTGCTGGTTATTGTCCTCTGCTGTCCTTTGTCCTCCCAGCTGTGTTGGCTGGTGGCATGGCCTCCTCTGTGCCCTGCCAGCTGTGGTGGCCCTCGGCACAGTCCCGTGCTCCCTCTCCCAGGCACACTCAGCTTCCGGGTGGAACAGTCACCCGACGTCGGATTTCCTGCAGCCACCAGGAGAAAGGGGACAGTCACCATCTGCTGGGACAAAGGGGCTACGGATTTTCCAAAGGGACAACCAAGCAGAGGGCACACAAGGACGAGTCAGAGCCCAGCCCTGGTGTGTGGGCTCCGAGTGAGCTCGGGGTGTGTGGCACTGAGGGAGGGCATCCCCTGAGTGTCACACATTGGCACTGAGGGAGGGCATCCCCTGAGTGCCACAGCCTGGGACTGTGCAGGGCAGTCGTTCCCACTCACCCTCCTGGCTTGGTTATGGCTTTGGCCAGCTCTGCCCGCTCTGCCCCAGGGCTTGGAGCCTTTGGAGGTTTTGAATCACAGTCTGCAGAGCTTTTCCTGAGGACAAACCAAAGGGAAAAAGCAGCATTAGGAAGGGGCCAGGAAGCAGGAAAGAACAGGCTGCACTCAGCCACTGCTGTGCTGCCTTCCTGCTCTGAAAACAGGGGTGTCTCTACCGTCTGCAAGTTTCTGGAACAATTTCCTGTCACCACAAGAACAGGACACAGGATTAGGGAATCACTTCCCCAGCAGCTCTCACCACTGAGCAGGAGATGCAGGTATCACCCCCCACCCCCACCTCTCAGCCTGGACCTGTCACCAGGAGATGATGCAAAGCCCAAGACCTGCAGCAAGAACAGCACCAACTCCAGAGCCTGGAGACTTCCCTGAACGAGCAGGGATTGTGAGATCTCTCCCAAAAACCACTCCAAACCACCAAACCCCACCCAGCCATGCCTCTCCCAGCACAAGTCTCACTCCACATGCCCAGAGCCCTTCCCACCTTACCCATCTCTCCCACACACTCCTCCAGCACAGCTGACAGCTCAGGCAAGCTCAGGGACTTCAGGGAAGGTGGCCACCCTTCCAGCACTGCAAGGACAGGGACACAGTTAATCCATCTGCAGCTCTTTGGGACAGAGCACACAAGGGGCTGGTGTTGCTGGGAAGCATCCCCAGCCAAAGGGATTCCAGTTAGGGGTTCTGAATCACATAGGAAGAGAGCTGGAGCTGCCTGTGCCAAGTTGAGGAATTTTCTATCAATTCTATTGCTCAGGAATTTACTTTTTTAGAGTGGTTGGGTTGTTTACTAAGAGAATCTCAAAGGGATTAAGTGTAGTGGACAGAAATCAATAGGATCTCTACTTGTCTCACTTCTAAGACACAGGCAGCAAAGAACAGGTCACCAGGAACACGTCACAGGCAGCAAGATCAGAGAATCTTGGAATTATGGAATGGTTTGGGTTGAAAGGGACCTTAAAGCCCATCCCATTTCACCCCCTGCCATGGATAGGGAGACCTTTCACTAGGTGAAGTTGCTCCAAGTTCCCTTTAACCTGGCCTTGAGCCAAGGATCATTTATCAAATCCTAGGGATGAGGCGCTCCTGGGCCAGGCCTGCTCAGCCACAGAGGTTTGTCCCATGGATCCAACAGCAAAATCCCCCAAACTGGTTTAGGGAACCATCCACATCTCCTGGCCCAGATCCTTCTCCAGTGCACAGGGTGGTAACAAACCCAAGGTGCAGCCACAGGTCCCTGGAGCAGGGCTGTCACTGGGGCCTGTGCTACAGCTCTGCATTTTTAGCCACAAACACCTGCCAGACCCCAAGACTTGCTCAGAAAATCTGTAAGTTCCACTCCGAATGCCCTGAGAGCTTTAAAATGCTTCTCCTGAGGGAGAATTAAACTCACTCTAAGAGTTTGGCTGCTCATCCCTTCTCAGCTGTCTGACTTGGAGCAAGGAAAGACAAACAGGGGGTTTGCCCTGGGCTGTCCTGGTGCTCACCTGGGCGCTTGCTGTGCTGCTGGCTCTCCCTGATGCCGCGCTGCTCCAGTGCTCCATCGCCCACCGGGGCCAGCCGTGCCGACAGCTCTGCCTGGCAGCTCCTGCCAAACCACACCAGAGCCATCAGCAGGACACAGGGACACGCTGGGGGTGACACTGCACACTCCTACAGCCTGCAGTACCTGCGTGGGGTGCCCAGGCAGTGCCTCTAAGGCCCTGGGGTACAGCCTGCTCCTTGCTGCTTCCCGGGAAGAGGAAGTGGTGCCTCAGCCCGAGCTCGGGGCGCTGGCACTGCTCAGCTCCCAGCCACTGCTCCCCATCTGCAGCCACAGCCAGCTCTGCCCCGTGCACAGAGGAGCTGTGGGGGGACAAGACAAGGAGGGGCTGGGGTGAGCAGCAGGAAGCCCAAGCCAGGGGCTGTGCCTGGTCTGTGTGAGAATCAGACCCAATCCAAGGTCTGTAATGGGCAAAGGAAACGACCTCAGGACAGGCATGAGGGGCACCCAGGTTCTCAGGCTGTCATCACCATCCCACCAATTCAAGCTGTGTATGTTCAGAGCATGGCAGGGCCCTTCTATAGCAGCCTCAGCTCCTCAGTTAGGGGGAAAAGCCTGGCTCTGCCCCCTTGCAGTGGGAATATTGCTCTGCTGAGCTTCTGGATCCAACTGCAGCTCACCCCAGCTTGGCAGCAAGCAGAGCCCACTCCCTTGGGCAGTGATCCAGAAGCAGCAGGATTTTTGCCACTTTCAGGGATGCCCCTGTCGTATCACTGGACAGAACAAGGCCCATGACAGAAGTCCAACTGGGTCACAGAGAAAATCACCACAAAGGCAGTAAAAGGAGTGTCAGGAGGTTATTCAGATTATTCTGCCAGCTGTCACAGAGCTGCAAGAAAAGTGATCTTCACTTGCAAGTCACTGCACATCCTTTGAGAGGCTATGGGTTAAAAACTCATTTTTGTAGAGGAGGAAACTGATCAAGTTTCACCCTGGGCAAGCACAGGCTCAGCCTTTTGGTTACTTCTAGTTGAAATACAAGCACCCAAAAAAGGCCACTTCCAGTTCATGCATGTGACCAAAGTTTCACATGTGCTCCTGTGGCATTTTGCTAGGGAAAGTCAGGCAGGAACCAAATGTGCTCAGGTCCCCAGTGAGCCTGCCTTACCCTGAGCATCACCTGTAAGGCTGCCAATATCACCCCAAATCCCATTTCCCAGCAGTCTCAGTGGGAATGACTTACTTGATCTGATCCAGCAGGACTCCAGCATCCTTGGTGATGGCCTGAGCCTCTCTGAGCTTGCACTGGATGGCATTCCAGGTCTCATCCCGCTCCATCAAACAGCTTTCAGCCACTGCACGCAGCTTCTGCTCCTGGCACACCTGGCCCTTCATCACCTGCACCTCTTCACACCTCTGCAGCAGAACACACTGGGGATCAGGCTGGCAGCACTGAACATCTCACTCCTGCTGCTCTTGAGTCTCTGCTATTTATTGCCTTGGGCAGCCAGAATGTTCCTTTCCAGTGGGAAAGAAAGCTGGATGAACCTAGTACACTGAGTAAAAATTCTCTCCACACTAAGCCCAACCCCAGTTGCAATTCCCCCTTCTTCTCTGTTTATAAAGTTACTCATGAGTCCAAATCTCCCAAACCAACACAAAACCGTTCACTGATGGCTGCACAACTTCACCATAAAAATGTCACTGCTGGGAAAGAGTAGGGATTTGATTCCTGCCCTAGCTCCTATAGTTCTCAGTTGGATGGGAAACAGACACAAAGAAGCACAAAGGATGAGGAGTGGATAAGCTGTACTTGTGGCGTACTAGACACCAAGCCTGTCCACTGCAAGCCGTGCCTTATAAGGTGAAGGAAAGCCATCAGAGGCACAACACAAACACAGCACAGATCACCTCCTGCAGGGTGTGAAGCCCTGAGGAGCTCGCAGCAGCCTCACCTTGTGCAGCTGGATGGCCAATTCCTGCATCTCTGCCTCCAGCCGATCGGCGTAGGCCAACTCCAGGGCGTCACTGGGGGGACGGGCACTGCTGTGCCAGCGCGCGATGGCCGAGGTCATCTTCCTCTTGGGGCCAAACAGCCTGGGGGGATGGAACCAACTGGGGTAAAGCCCTGCACCTCCTGTCCCTGAGCCCAACAGGATGCCATGAGGACCTCTGCAGTGTCCTGGTCTCTCCAAGGTACCTCCAGAGGCAGGAGCGTGTTACAGCTGAGGACATGGGGATGTCAAAGTTGTGTGGGAGGCAGCCAGAAGAGAGCAGCACTCCACAGTTAAACCTTCCTGACCAGGCTGGACATTGGTTTAGGGGAAAGCTGAGAAGGACAGGACAGACACTCACGTGATGCCTATTTCCTTCAGATCACTCTCTGTGAGGGTCAGGAAGATCCGGAGGTCCACGTCTTGCTCCTCAAACACCTGCAAGTACTTCAGGCACCCAATCTCCTCAAGGAATGTTGCAAGGTCCTGCAGCCCAGACAAAACAGACTTATTTACACCCTCACAACAAAAGCATCACCATTCCTCCTATCATAAATTTCTGCTGCCTTGTGCTGTTGTAACACCTTTCTGAGTTCCAGCAGCAGCCACAACATCTCATGGTTCCCTGCCCCTCTCCACAGTCACACAGCAGGACTGGCCTCTGCTGCAGCCATGGCCTCTTCCAACAAGTGGAGCAGAGTGACACTGATCCAGCTACCCCAGCCCACCCCACTGCCAGGCTTGATAGCCCTGAAGGGTCCAGGAAACCCCTCCAAGCAACGGCAACATCTCAGCAAACAGCTCCTCTACAAGAAATTGCTGTTTCACAAGCATTTAAGTTTGGGCAGAGGTTCGGAATCCAAGGGGTTTTGGTGACCTTGGAAAAGCCTCCCATGCCTGGTCCAGGGGCAGAGCCTGCAGGATAAGTCTGTGGTTACCTGTGGGCCTGTGTAGGCTGGGGGCTCAGGAAGGACCAGGTGCTGGCTGCAGCCCCCAGCCTTCCCCAGGCAGTGGCTCCACTGGCTGTCACTGTTGCTGTAGCGGGCCTTGCCCTTAAAGCTCTTGGCTTGTTTCCGACTTGGGGGGCTGTTGGCATGGTCAGAGTCCTGGAAAACAAAACAAAAAAAACCCACGCACAGAATGGAGAGGATGATTGTGCACAGATGTCAGGATCAGGGGCACCTAGCAAGTGCAGACTCCTCCAAGGCCTAAAGGCCCTTTTGTACTGCAGCCTCAGAGCTGCCTTGACCCACATGAGCTGTGAGTAACCTCCAACCTATTCTCCCTCCTTGGTGTTCCTGAATCTGGAACAGCTTTTCCTCACCCAGCCTGGTCCTACAGGCTCCCATGGGAGTAGAGTCATGCAGGGGTGAAAGCACTGCCCAAGCTGAAGGCCAAGAAAGAAAAATCCACCTCATTGCTTTCCAAGGAACCTTCACTGCTGATTCCTGGGATTCTGGTTAGGCATTCACTGCTGCTACTGCTGCTCCTGACGGTTCCCAAGCCGTTGCCAGATAAACCATTCTCCTCTGGAAAGGAACAGGAAAAAAAAAATCATTACATCCTGGTTTTGTTATACAATTACCAGCAAAACCTCCTGGAGGTGTAAAGGAAGGGGAGATCCAGAGCAAGGCTTCATGATGACCCTGAGGCAGAGATTTCACATCTGACCCCCAGCACTCACCCCTGCTGCTGCTGCTGCTCTCCACATCCAGCTCGTTAATTGGGGAGGTGACATCCCTGTTCCGGATGACACCTGACTCACAGCTGCCATCGTTGCTGAAGGTGACATAGCCCTGAGGGGGCACCTGCTCTGTGTGCAACAGGAAGCGAGAACAGAGATTAGGATGCAAGTTAATCAGGGAGGCTCCTACAGAAAACGTAACCACTTCTGGATCTGACAATAACCAAAACCAGGGACTGTGCTCACAACTGATAAGTTTCATTCTAAAAGATGCAGAGAGCACCTGAGACAGGCAGGTTCCTGCAGTTCCCTCACATGATCCCACAGCACATGTACTTCATTTACATGCTTACAGTGAAAGAAAGCCAGAGAAAACACCTCACAGCAGAAATGGACCTTAAACAGCAGCTTCCAGCACTCTCTCTCCTCTTTATACCCAAATTATGGGCATATTCCCCAATTATGAAAGGGAGAAACAGCTGCTTAGGAGAGCAGCCCTGCACACTCTGCAGAACCAACCCCCTGCAGCTGTGCTAAAACACCAGGAGCATCCCACTGGCATTTAAGAAGCTGACAGTATCATTCCAATACAGCCTGGGGGAATAACACAGACTTGTATTTAAGAGAATGAACTGAGCTTTGAACACACTTTCAAGTCTATAATCTTGGTTATTCCAGGCAACCAGTCTGAGAAACACCTATGACAGACAGTAAAACAAACTTCCTAGCACTGCATCCAGGATGTCTGAACTGGGATCATCTTTCTCTTGCTCTATTGCAAATGTTCTTCAATTTCATTTTTAGAAGCATTACAAGCATCAGGGAAGGCAAAACTCACAAGTTCACTCTCATGATCAATGATTTCTTGGCCACTTGTGAGCACCTCCCTGCCATCAGCTTCAGAAGGGCTCTCAAACTTCTGAGCCTGCCTCAAAAAAGGAAACTGAACTGTCCTCAAGAGTCAGGGCAACAGTAATTGAGGTGAGAGCAGAAAAGTGTCCCACTCACAGAAGGAGCGTTTTCTTTCTAACCCAGACACTGGATAGTGAACACCTTCAGACAAAGGTGTCTGAAGGTGTTCACTTTGTCTTTGTTCTGTATGAACTACACATGAATCCCAAACAAATTACAAACAGATAGCAGGAACAGCTGCAGTACATTTGAGGTCTCAGGGGACTGTCTCTCAGGCTCTCAACTCTCCTCACCATAGCAAGACTGCTTCCTTCCCCCAATCCCAACTGCTGTGATCTTGGCCAAGGCCTGGGGCCCCTCGTGGATGCTGGGACCCTTGGTCCTACGAGCAGGTCTCTGTCTCTGGGGAGCAGAACACGATTCATCTGAAGAACTCAGCTCCTCATAGTTGCCTGCAGATCAAACACAGGTTGTTAGCAGCACAGGAAGTCATTTGTCTGCTTTACTTGCTACTGGTCCTATAAATGCAGTGGAAAGTAAAAGAGTTAAAAAAGTTAAAAATATTAAAGAGTGAGGGTGAAACAGCTAACCTAGGTCAAAAAGGGGCCAGCAGACAAGAGTTGTTGGATTCAAGCCTCTTCCATCCTCAGAAATGCTGGAATTTCCAGGTGTCCCATCTACACAGTATCACATACTTTCAAACTATCAAACACCTCACTTCAGGTTCCATCTTAAAATGAACAAGGTCAAACATCTGTTACCTGGACCTCTGCAGAAGACCTTGGGCACTGGGGCTGCATGCAAATCTATCAGCCCCACAATCTTGGTGTGGCCATACTTCATGGCCAGGGCCCGTGCTGTGGCTCCAGCATTATCTCTGACATCTGCCTTCACTCCCTGCAGAAGAAATACCTGTTTAAGTGCACTTGGCAGAGGGCAGTGTAAAAAAATATATGTATATTTAAAAAAAAAAAAAAACAAATTGTCTCTGCTCCTCCATCAGCAAACCAGGCTCACCTTTGACAAACAGTTCAAGCTGCATTAATACCCTGAATGCCCTTCTACTCATCTCCAGTCTCTCCAATTTCTGAGTGCCAAATAGCCCAGGGCTCTTGTGCTTTGCCACTAGGAACTGGTTTGTTTGATCTGAAGTGTTTTGCATTGCTGCCTCCTTCTGGCAGGAAGCTGGACCAGTCAAATGGGATTAAAACCAAACTGTGTAAGAGCCCTGCATGCTCATGAGCTTTTGGATGCAGATGTCCACTAGCCTGAGCATGCAAGCCTGTAAACACAATAGAAAAATTACAGCTTCAGTTGTTTTCTAATTCAGCCATTGTTCAGTTAAATCTGGACAGTCAGACCTAACTCCTATTCCTGCTAGGGCAGTGTAAAATCATGGCACCAGCCTGTGGAAAGCAGATACTTTGAAAACAGTCCTGAAAGTCTGGAACTTCAGGGGTGACTGTCATTAAGGAGCAAACATAACACTCAAAAAACCCATGGTATCAATTTTGTGGTAGTTCCTCTGAGGGCTGGAACCAGAGGCTTTCAGCTACACAGAGAACTATCAGGACACTTACATGATTGAGAAGGTCCTGAACAATTATCTCATGGCCAGAAGCAGCTGCTTCCATCAGAGGTGTGTATCCATACACTGGCTCCCTGGGGAGAGAACAGACACATGGACTGGTATAGCCACAGCTGAACTGTGCTGCAGTTCTGCCATTCCCTAAAAGAGCATTTCCACCCCCATTCTTTGCTGATCACAGACTCTATGATGTACTGGCTGTCCTGTTGTAGAATTCCCTGTAGAGATTCAGTGTTCCTAAACTGGCTGCACAACAACAGACTACCCTTCCAGCTGCAGATCTGCCTTTAAGAGCCCAAATCAGTTTTGCAGGAACTAATAAACCAAGAACCTCTTGCTGCCCTCAGGCAATTCCTTGTGCATAAATGTCTAGTGGTCCCCAAGGCATGGGAATACTGGGCACCCTTCAAAAATCAACCTGAACTCTGAGCATATAAAATAATCAATAGAAAGACTTATGAAGTGCAGTTGAGTTCAGAAGGTGTCAGTGTTTAGCTGATAATTAAACAAGCAGTAAATCTAATTTCCCTTGATCTTAGTTTATTAAACAGTGACAGCATGGGCAGACTTCAATTCAGTTTTCAGGTCACCTGTCCCTGTATTAGCTGCAGCACACATCTTAAGGTACAGGGGGAAGACAAAAGCAGGTGTCTGTTTGAGCGTGTTCATCTGCCACCTGTTGCTTTCATACTGAATGACAAATGACAACAAAATGACAATGAAATGACAATGAAATGACAGACTCGTCCTTACCTGCAGTTGGCATTTGCCCCATTCTCCAGTAAGAACTTGACCATCTGCTGGTGCCCGGCGCTGGTGCAGTGGAACAAGGCAGTCCAGCCATGGATGTCCTTCATCTCCAGCTCTGCCCCTTGCTGCAAGAGAACAGGCAGTATTCCTTATTGCATCTGCTCAGGCTTTCAGCCACTGTCCCTTTATGCTGGGACATCAAAAGTTTAAATTAAATCCCACCACGAAGCAGAACTCCCAACAGAACACAAAGTGGCAGCTTGTGGATAATCCCACTCTGAACATTTAAACCATGTGCTGTGGCTTTACCTGTTTTTTATGGGATACACACCTGTAGAAGGAAGTAAGCAACACTCTCATTGCCACAGCTGGAGGCCAGCATGAGGGGAGTCTGGCCTTCTGGGGTGGGGATGTTCACGTTCACTCCCGCTTCCAGCAGCAAGTGCACAATGTTGTCATGGCCGATGTAGGAAGCATACATGAGTGGGGTCCAGCCCCCACAGTTCCTCTGGTTTAAATCCAGGTTTCCACTAAGAAATGGAGGAAAGAAGTCACTTGAACTACTGTGCTGGAGTTGTGGACCAACTGCTGGCTTCTGCAGACTCTTATCATCACCTAGCACTGAAGCCTGCAGAGGAATTTCTACCAGCTCCAGCACAACCTCCCCCAGATCACAGAATGGTTCAGGGTAAAAGGGACCTTAAAGACCACTTCATTCCACCCCCCCTGGCATGGGGGAGACACACCTCCCATTAAACCACTAAAGAGGTAATTTTTACCAGCAGATTTGCCCCTGGAAACTTGGTGCCAAGAACCTTTTGGGAGTCCCAGTGATGTGTCCCTGTGGCCCCAGTGCAGCAGTGAGCCGTGCCCTCCCCAGCCCCTCTCACCGCCTGATGCACTCCTGCACCACTTCGTACTGCCCGACAGAGGAGGCCGTGTGCAGGTCCAGGGGCACGTCCAGCTCCTCCCGGCACAGCACGGGCCCCACCCCGTGCCACATGGAGAGGCTGCGGCTCAGCAGCTCCGACTCGCTGGCCTCGTCGCTCAGCTCCGACATCCTGCCCTGAGGAGCCAAAGGAGAGCACAGCACTCAGCTGCTGAGCCCTGTTTTCCACAGATTTACAGCTCCAAGGTTCCAACAAGCTTGGAAGGTGAGGCCAGCTCGGATGTGTGGGGTTTCAAATTCTTACCTCAGCTTTGATTGACTTCTCAGCCTGAAGCAGTAATTGTTGCTGAGAAGATTTTGGTGGAAGTTTTCTCTTGCTGCAGGGAGCTCTGGGATTCCAGTACACTGGAAAAATAAAAGACAATAATGCTAAACCCCACATCTTTCAAATCTCACTTTAAAATTACAGAAGCAGTGGGTTTATTTCCTCCCTGCCTAATCCAAACATGCCTAAGGCAGCTTTAAATGACCTCAGCAAGAGAAGACTAAACATCTATTTAAGAGCTGAAGTTAGGCTTGATGTTATACAAAACGATGTAATTCTTGCTCTGCATGTTTTATAATGCAGGGAGAGAATGAAAACTTCATGTGCCAGACCTGGTCTTGTCCATCTGCCTTGCATTACAGGATGGCCCTTGATTAAATTAAGACACTGTCATTAATAATGATAACTGCCCACTACTCCCAAAAACTCTCTGTCACCTGGAGAGGGTGCACTCTCCACTGTCATCAGCTTGCAAGCAGATTGTTTCTACCATTTACTGTTTCAGCCCTCCAGAGGCAGCCCAGCCCCACCTCAGTGAATCCTGCTGATGCTGAAACACTGGGAGCAGCAGCACACCTGCCCATCCATTACCCAAGCACAACTCCCCTCCTGCAGACACAGATCCTCCAGCCCTAGGACTGCCAGAAAGGTTAATCCCAGCCCCAGCCTTAGGGAGCAATTACAGACCAATCTCACAGGAGAGTGTTCTTGTCTGGCACTTCACAAAGAGCTGCTCAGCACAGCTGCAGCTCCAGGACACAGAATCCAGCCCCCAGCACAGAATCCCAGAGTGGTTTGGGTTGGAAGGGAACACTGGGAATTCTCTCACCCAGCCGCCCTGCTCGAGCAGGGTTCTTTGAGCACATTAGGGCTGTGGCCAGGTGGGCTCAGAATATCTCCAGGGAAGGAGATCCACAGCCTCTCTGGGCAGCTTGCTCCAGACAATCCCCTGGGAATTGCTTTCCCCTCCCTGCAGTTTCACTGCCCACCACACAGCAATCCTGGGGTTTGTCTGGTCCCTCTACATAAATGAGGCCAACAGAAAGTCTTTCTTCTTCCTGGTAACTTCTCACCAGTTTAATTCCTTTTGACTCATTCTGGGGTTAGGCAAATGCCAAATGGGGCACTGGTGAGGAATCAAAGAGAGCAGGAGCGGGCTTTTCAGCAGCAGTTGTTCCACAGATTCCCTCAGCTGTAACATTTCAACACCATACTCCTGTTTTCTGAGTAACTGAGTCTTTGCCTTGCAAGCACCAGCCCCCTTTTTTATATAACAAGAAAACACATTTAATTCCTACCTCTTCACTCCCCACTTGGATCCTTTCTCTTCCCACCTTCCTTTACTTCCCCTCCTTCATCCTCAGCTTGTTAAGACTACAAAAGCATCATCTATTCCACTTTATCAGCTGGTAAGAAATTATTTCCCTTTAAAAAGATCTGTAAAAGCACCTACTTTGTCTGATAGCAGCAATTTGTACTGCACTGGACAAGTGGCCTCAGACAAGGGTATGCAGAGCACAAGGGAAAGGCTGAACACCTCACAATCAAAACACAAGGAGAGCTAAGTGGATTGAAGTGGATCATAAGGGGAAAAGTAGGAGTTTCTCACTAAAACAGATTAAAGCTGTCCCAGGAAGGCCAAAAGGCAGTGAAAGGTAAAATCCAAGGCAGTTTGTAGAAGCACACTTAGGTGCAAGTGAAGCTTGCTGTTCTCTACCCTCCTTGTTAATTGGCTACATTAATTATAAACCACTGAGGTGTTTGGTCTTTGCCAGAATCAGCCACTCCCAGGTGCAAGCTACCAAAGCAGCCTTGGGGAGCTGATCCACAGTCAACAGGGCAACAAGGACAGGACAGAACATCCAGGACATTCAGTCTCACTCCTACACCTCCCCTGTGCTCTGCCTACATATTTGCTTTTGGATTTATATTTTTTTAAAGCTCTGAGATTTCCCCTCAGACTGAACTTTAGCAGGTTGTCAGCTCTGCAAGCACCTGAGGACAGCTGCTCACAATCACCAGCACAAGAGTGATCAGAGCCCTCAGGACTGAAATAAAAAGCCCTGAATGCAACAAAATTGGGGTCATCTGGTGCAAACAGGAGGAGCCTGGAGGGGACATGTCACCTGAGCATCCAATACACAATAATTCATCATACCATATAGAATACCAGCATGGTTTGAGCTGGAAGGGACCCTCAAAGCCCATCCTGTGCCACCCCTGCCATGGACAGGGACACCTTCCACTGTCCCAGGGTGCTCCAAGCCCTGTCCAACCCGGCCTTGGACACTGCCAGGGATCCAGGGGCAGCCACAAGAACCTAAGAAGCTCAAGTCATATCATGGAACATTTTAGATAAAGCCCACAAAAATCCCTGTAAAAGTAAACATGAGAGTACTGAGGGAAATTGGATTCCTAAGTTTGACAAAGACCTCCTGAACACTGACAGGCTGTTCCCCTGATTTGGGGCAGGGTGAGCAAGTTCACATTTGTTAGAGCCTCCCTCAGCTCCACTGTCCTGCTTTCAGCTGGGATAGAGTTCATTGTCTTCCCAGCAGCTGGCACAGGCTGTTTTGGATTCAGGATGAGAAGAATGCTGATAACACACTGATGCTTTGGTTGCTGCCATCCAGTGTTTATCCTAAATCAAGGACGTTACAGTCCTGGTACTTGGTAACCAGCTGGGTTCAAGCCATGACACCTGTGAGGCTGCTGTTATTATTATTATTATTAAATTTAATCCACTAACACTCAGCTATTTAGCAGGGTCACATCTCTACAGTGCTGGAGCTCAGAGCAGGCAGCAAACTCAACACTGCCCTGGATTTGGAGTTTGCTGTTTGAGCAAACCAGAAGGCAGAGAAAAACTTAGTATGAAAACTGAAGCAAAAAGCACCTTAGAGTCACACTACAATAAATGGGAGGTGATTTAGGAAGCAACCAGCAAACAGGACAAATCCAACACTGCCCATTAATCACCCTCAGCAAGAAATTCACTCTCTCACGTTCCGTCCCATAAGCACAGGTGACATCCACACATGTCCTTCTGTCCCAAAATCGGGACACCTAAGGCAGCACAAGCACGGAGGTTGCTGGAAGTTCCAACTGAGCCAGCCAATTGACAATGGAATATTCTGAGTGGGAAGGAATCCCTAGGGATCATCCAGCCCAACTCCTAGCCCTGCACAGGCACCCCAACAATCCCAGCCTGTGTATCCCTGGAGCACATCCCTGGGCTGTCCAAACCCTCCTGGAGCTCTGGCAGCCTCGGGGCTGTGCCCATTCCCTGGGGAGCCTGGGCACTGCCCAGCACCCTCTGGGGGAAGACCCTTTCCCAAAATCCAGCCTGAGCCTGCCCTGGCCCAGCTCCAGCCATTCCCTGTCCCAGAGATCAGAGCTGCCCCTCGGGAGGAGCTGCAGCCCCTGCTGAGCTCTGCCCTCAGCCTCCTTCTCCAGCTGAACAATCCAAGTGCCCTCAGCTGCTCCTCAGACCCTTCCCCACCCTCATGTCCCTCCTCTGGACACTCTCCAACAGCTTTAGATCCTCCTGATACCGTGGTTGCCCCCACGACTCGAGACGAGGCCCCTCCAAGGCAAAGCAGAGCGGGGACATGCTCCCCTTATGCTCCTGACTTAGTTCGATTTCCACTAAATCCAGCAACAACTTAATGGAGTGAGTAAAAAAAGCCTCCTTACATCCCTCCCTAGGTGCAGTTGTTACCAGCTCAGCCACAACAATCGGAACCAGAACATTTCATTTTTGCAGTGACTGACTCAGCCGGCACAAATCACAGCTGCAGGAACCACATCAGGATCCTGAGGGGGGCGAGAGAAAACGCTCCTGGACCCGCAACACTCGAGTTCAAACCTACCCGCGTGTGCTGAAAATACACAAATCCCACCAAGCTCTTGATCTTTTACATCTTTTAATGCCTGGACTCAATAATTTTAACGGTCCTTTCCAAGCTGAGGGATTCTACCACGAGCCCGTCACTCTCGGGCACACTAAAGCACATCAAACAACCTCAGCAAAACGAGGTAAGAGGCACAAAAGCGCTTGAGCAGCCACATTAGAGAGGACATTTCCCCTGTGAGGGTGCCGGACACGGCACCCGCTGGGCTCGGCCCGGCCACGCTCCGGTCACACAACAACGCACCTGAGGCGGACCCAGCGGTTGGAGCGGCCAAAGCGGCCGCTACACGGCTGTTACCGAACGCCTCACAGCGAAACGGCCCCGGGGGCGTTATCCCCGCACCCACCTCCCCCGCGGCCCTGCCGGCAACGCGGCCGCAGCATCGCAGACTTCAGCGAGCGGGGAGGAACCGCTGCGGCCACGGGCCCACCGAGGACGGGGAGTGCCCGAGTCCGGCCCCAGAGGTGAGTGCCGCCGCTGCTGCCCCTTCCCGCCGTCGCTGTCCGCGTCCTGTCCCGGCCCCGCCGTTCCCTCACCTGCGCCCCGGTGGGCGCCGCCGCCGGAACTAGTCCCGTCCGCGCAAGGCATGCCGGGAGCGTCCCCGCCCTCACGGGCGGCGGACTACAACACCCAAGAGTCCCCGCGGCGCCGGGCCAATGGGAGGAGCCCGCCTGAGGGGCGGAGCGAATTGGCAGCCAATGGGGCTGGGGTTGATCGCGGGCCGTTGTAGCGAGCAGCCCCGGAGGACACGGTCCCGCAGCGCTGTCCCCGGTCCTGCGCTCGTCCCGGTGCCGCCGCTTCGCTGTGCCCGCGGTGCGGCCCGGCCCGGCGCTGAGCGGGGCGGTGGGCGCTGTGAGTGAGGGCAGGGGAGCGGGGCGGGGCCGGGGGCGCGGGAGCCGCGTTGCCATGGGGACGGTGCGCGTGCGCCGCGCGGCCGCCATGGCGGGGCTGTGAGGGGGTCCCTCCGGCGAGCCCCGGCTCTGTCCCGGTGCCGGGCTCAGCCCCGAAGCTAACCTCTCTCTCCCACTCTTGCCGGTACCCTCACCGCTTCTCCTTCCCGTGTTCTGGTGGCACGGTGAAGCTCAGGGTTTAAAGTCTCAATCAGAGGCATGGAGTCATTAAGGCTGGAAGAGACCTCCAAGATCATTACGTCCAACCTTCGACCTACCACCTCCATGCCCAAGCTGTCCAGCAAGCTTTTGTTTTGGACACAAGCACTGTTTGCTCCCACAGAAGATGCTGCATTACCTGCCTGACAAGTCAGATCCAGTGTCCATCCATAAGCTTGGGATGTTTATCTCAGAATTTGGCCCAGGGAGCCATACTAGGCATTTTTTTTTTTATCCCCTCTGACCCATGGCAAGCTCTGCTCAGTGGTAGAGCACGGTGCTCCAGCCATGAGGATTTCACTCTTTTTTTATCCAAGTAAAACTCAGGGGTTGTCTCACACCAACCAAACCATCATAGACGTGGCCTATAAAGTATCTACAGAGGTGATTTGCAAGTCATAAACTTCCCAGGGAGTAAGTTGAGTTTAACTTCATGTTTTGAGGAGTGTTGCTGGCCAGTGCAGGTAACAGTGACAGTGTAATCCCTTGAACAGTTATTTCAGTCCTGAACAACTCAGAGTCACCAACCTCCGATGGTCCTTGTGGGTCTCTTCCAACCCTGGGTATTCTGTGGAACCTCTGAACCAGAAATCATTTACTCTCATATTTGACTGCCCTGAAAACCATGTGATTGTAGCATAAAATGTCAAGGTTTTCTGTGAGGGTGAATTATCTGACCTCTTAGTTCAGCTGCAGTTCCTACTGTGTTGTCTCAACTTCTCCTGGGCATCAAGGAACAGGAGGAAAGAATCCATTTTAGAAACACTTTGAGAGGCCAAAATCCACGAATGTGCCTATTCTTAACTGATTTTTTTTTTTCTGTATAAAAATCCAGCAAAAACAAAAGTAAACATGAATCACATGGAAGGTTCCCTGCCCATGGCAGGTGGGTAGAACAAGATGGTGTTTAAGCTCCATTCCAACCCAAACCATTACGAGATTCTATGACTTTGTGATCATTTTATCTATCTTTTGAGCAGTGAGGAGGGGAATGTGAGGGAAATTGGGAAGGGGAGTCAATCCAGCTGAGAGCAGAGGTGTCAGCCTGCCTTTGCTGTGTCTGTAGAACATAGAAACGTGCAAGGAGAGGACATAGTTACAGCACTCTGGCTAAGAATCCAAAAAATACTTTATAAATGAGGGGCTAAACTGCCCCTGGGGTGTGTGTGGTGAGTAGGGCAGAAAGCTCTCAGCCCTTTCTGAATTCAGGTGGGAAGGAATAGCTCCAAAAATGCAGATTTTAACATTCCCTGCCGGGAGTGCTGGGAATTCCTCTGCCCTGACCCCCACACTTTGTCCTTGTTTTGCACTGATGTTTTCTCATATTTAGAGAGGTGTCCTTAAGCTCATCTTTCCTTTCCTTGAAGGGAAGCTGTCCCAATGGCCTCAGAAGCACAAAGTGAGGGTGCAGAACTTGCACCTGAACCTCCTGCAGCTCCTGTGCAGAGGGGCAGGACATTCCAGTGGGGAGCCATCCTTGCTGCAGTGAAAGACCAGCTCCCATCCCTGGACTCTGACTCCTCCACAGTAAGCACTGAAAATCTGCCTTTCTTCCCTCTGGGTCATGGAGAAAACCTCTCAAAAGCAAGAGCAGGTGATCTTATCAAGCATTTTGGGGTGATTGATGTGGTATCCTGTCCTGACTATGGAACACTGTGTGTTAACCCACAGCCTTCTGGATTATCCTTAATTATCAGAGTATAATTGCCATATTCTTTGGATTCTGCCCCTCTGCTCAGCTCAGGTGAGACCCCCACCTGCAGAGCTGCCTCCAGCCTGGGGCCCAGCACAGACTTGGATCTGCTGGAGGGAGTCCAGAGGAGGCACCACGATGATCAGAGGGATGGAGCAGCTCTGCTGGGAGCCAGGCTGAGACAATTTGGATTGTTCAGCCTGGAAAAGAGAAACTTGGAGGTGATCTCATTGTGGCCTTCCAGTGCCTGAAGGAGCTCCAGGAGAGCTGGAGAAGGACTTGGGAAAAGGGATGGAGGGACAAGACACAGGGAATGGCTTCCTACAGCAAGAGGGCAGGGATGGATGGGATATTGGGAAGGAATTCTTGGCTGGGAGGGTGGTGGGACCCCAGCACAGGTGCTCAGAGCAGCCGTGGCTGCCCCTGGATCCCTGCAAGTGTCCAAGGCCAGGTTGGACAAGGCTTGGAGCAGCCTGGGATAGTGGAAGGTGTCCCTGCCCATGGCAGGGGGTGGGACAAGATGGGCTTTGAGGTCCCTTCCCAACCCAAGCCATGCTGGTATTCCATGATATTGTGGATTATTATGTATTTGAGGCTGGTGTCACATGTCCTCTCCATGAGGCATGTTGCTTTTTTGTGCTTTTTACCTGCCAAAGAAGCAGAATTGCAGAAACCTTTTCATTTGCAGAAACTTCATGAAGTGTGAGACTGAGAGGTGTTGTGCAGCACTCTTGACTGGTACTTGACTCACTTGCTGGGTCTGGGCCAGACTGTTCTTGGCTGCTGAACTTCTCTGTTCACAGGACAGCATTGCTCTGGTGCTCCTCTCTAGTCCAAGATGCTCTGGCATTGACTTTTCTGAGGGGGTAATATGTCTCAAGGTTTGATTATTAGTGGCATTTTGTCCAAATCAGAACACTGTGTTAATTTTCAAACGTGTGTAAACTTGAAAAACATTTTGAACACACAAAGGATATATTTCATCCCAACCTAGTGTAGCCATTAATGGTACAGGGGGAGATTGTGAGATGTGAAAGAGCCAGAAACGCCTCCAGCAGGTATTTATTCTTTATTATTAATCAATGATCCAAAGCAAAGTGATCTGGTGCATAAAGTGTTGATGGGGATTCTGGGTTCTGCACCTGGATCTCTCATTGTCATGCTGGACAAGCCACATTCCCTCACTGTTCTCAAGTCCCTGTACCTACATTGTTTTAATTGTTTAGAGCAACCCCTGTGTGTGAACGTGTGTCTCTGTAGTACAGATGAAGGCCCAACACTGAAATTATTTGTAGGCTATCTTGTTGAGTAGGTTACAACCAGGCTAAGCCAGAGGAGCAGCTCCAGATTTTGGTGCCAAACACCATCATAAAACCCCAAATCATGCTGAACATTTTTTTCACTCTTTACAATCTCCAAATTCTCTGTTTTTATCCCATGTGGAAAAGATTTCCTGCAGAAGGAACTGAGGCAATCTGCCTGGCACTTCATTTGCATTCAAAAGATCTGGTTGTGTAATCCCTGTCCTGCTGAGGCTTCACTTCCAGGGCTGCACCTTGGTCCGAGCAGTTTCCACTTCCAGAAAGATCCATTTGTGCATCTGAGAGCTGTCAACTGAACGTGCTCTGCTCCCACCTCCAAAAATGGCACTCACAAATGTGTTTTATGCCCTGAGGCCCTTTCATTACCCTGATATGCAATTTATTAAGAGGAAAGATGTTCTGGTGCAGTTGGCTTCGTTTTGAGTTAATGACACCAGAGAGGATTCTCTGCAGTGTGAGTTCCCAAAAATGCACACTTGCAAAACAAAGGGACAAGCAGGAAAGCTGTGTCCTGACTGCTGAGGAGGTGCTTAATCTCCCTTTGGTGTCCATGCATAAAGATTCATCTCCAATGCATATCTGATGTTTAAAAAAGGGATTTTCAGAGCTATCTAAATGCTGCCCAACCAAACACAGATGCTGTTTGCATTCTGAACAGGAATCAGGGTCCTGAGGGCAGTGAAAAGCCTTCATAGCCCTCACCTGGGGCTCCCAGCAGCTCTATTTAAGCTCAGCTGTGGCCCTTCACTCCCTCTCTGAGCTATGTTAGGGGAGTTTTGGTTTCTAGATATGGTCCTGCCTGAGCCAGATTTTCACCTGTGGACTGACTTTAGGTCTTGATCTCTGACCAGCCTCATCACTCCCATATTGCCCAAGGATTTGGGGTTGTGCCTCAGCTTGGTTGCTCCCCCTGCTCTGTCCTGCCTGTTCCTCTTGGGTGCTGTGGGACTGGGCTTTGCCTGGTGAGGCCTTGCCTTTCCAGTCCCTGAGAGTCCCAGAATGGTTTGGGTTGGAAAGATCTTAAAGCCCAGCCAGTTCCACCCCCTGCCACGGGCAGGAACACCTTCCACTATCCCAGGTTGTTCCAAGCCCCATCCAGGCTGGCCTTGGATACTGCCAGGGATCCAGGGGCTGCCACAGCTGCTCTGGGCACCCTGTGCCAGGGCCTGCCCACCCTCCCAGGGATCAATTTCCTATCTATCCCTGCTCTCTGACAGTGGGAAGCCATTGCCCCTTGTCCTGGCACTTCAGGCCCTTGTAAATATTGAACAGCTCTGCTCTTGTCTCTCTGATGGTGAATGAGGTCGTGCAGAGAATCACTTGGGAGTTAGAGAACTTCCCACACTTTCCATTGCTTTTCTCAGCAGGATGTTTGTCATCACCCTTCATGGGAATTTGATGTTCTACATGCTTTTTACATGTGTAGCTTGCTGAAATGTGGGGTTGGTGACTCTTGGGCTACCAGACTGTCTAGTAAAGGTGTGCCTGCAAGGAAACTTCTTGTCTCTGCACTTCAAGAGGTGCCAACATGGGAGCTGTCACTGCAAACCAGATATTCCAGTATCAGTGAGTATTACAGTCTCCTGTTTCGTTTCTCTTTTTCTTTACTGTTTGCAGTCTGATTGTGAGAGTGATGAGGAAATTTTCATCTACCAACGGGACCTGCCAAACTTAATTCCGGACCTGTCAGAAGAACTGATGATGTTTGCCCTGGAAGACTCCCAGGAGCAGGTTGGGAATGTTGTGTGGGGGCTGTTCTGTCACCCCTCTCTTCTGGCTGTCCCCACTCTGGGCATCTGCTAATGTCTGACCTGTTTGTCTGAACAGGAAAATCTTAGTCCTCAGTATTTTCTTCCACTAGAAAATAGAACTTTTTTTTCTCTTTTTGCAGTTGCCCTTTAACATTTTCTCTGTTTTTGAGATTTTGCACCTTTTTTGTCCCATCTCCTGACAGTTTTTACTGTCCCTTTACTGTTTTTCTTTCCTGTGCACTAATTAACACCGTGCAATCATTTTATGTGTCTAGAAAATTAATTAGGACAGTGCAGGAAGGAGGAAAAGTATGAAATTTACTCTCTGAACAGCTTTTCTGGGATAAAATAATCACATTGTACCTTCAGTGATGAAGATAACTCCATGGAATCACAGCATCATTTGGGTTGGAATAATGAGCACATGTAAGAAAAAAGTAATTTAAAGGATGTTTAGCAGCTCCTGAAATTAAAGTCTCTGGAAAGTAAACAGTCTCACTGTTTTCCATGAGGTTGTTTCCAGCATGGTGTGGGTTGTTTCCATATGGTGTCTGAGTTGGAGCTGTTGCCTTCCAATCACTCTGTTTTGGTTTATTATCTGCTTCCAAAGCTCAGGGAGATTGACTTTTTGTATGTTTGTGCTTTCTCTACCTGTAGCAAATCCAGGAGACAGGAAGACTTCCCTGGGAGATCTGGAACAGAGATCTGGAAAGTTTTGACTTTCAGGAAAAAACAGATGGTGCCCAAATCATTGCAAAAGAAGATGTACAAATGATTACAGATGAGGCTCCCGAACCTGCCAGGCAGACTGAAGAAATGCCAAACCAAAAGAGAGATGTTCTTGAAGATTCTCCCTCAGGTTCCACAGATCACCTTGAGGAGAAAGACATGGGCAGGACCCAGGCCAAGGAAAGAGGGAACTCCTGGCTTAACACAGCAGTGGAAGAGCTGTACAGTAAAAAGGAGAGAAAAAAGCTGATAGAGACAAAGATACTGTCCAAGATCATTGTGAAACCATCCCCAAAGCAGGATGTCATGCCCCCCTCCCACAGCATCAAAAATGGTCTAGGAAGACTTGCAAAGGAAGAAACCTCCTCAGCTGAGAATCTTGGAGAAGTGACCCATTTGTCATTGCAGGCAAGTGGCCCTAAAATAAAACTTTGGGGGTGCTGCAGGTGTGTCAGAGTCCAGAACACTCCTCTGACTGTCCTGGGTGATTCCAGACCCGGACAGGGGGGCTGGGAAACCTTGGCAAGGAGTCAAAAACTCCTGTGCCTTTGATTTGAGCCCCTGGGAGAAATTACCACCTCTGTGTGAGGATTTACAAACCACGAGAGTTTAAGTAGAGTGATAGTTAGTTAGTCACAGGGTGAAAAATAGATTTATAGAGTTTCTAGGCTGATAAGCAAAAAAACACAAAATGGAGTCTCCACATGGCTTTGGGGTTTCTTCTGTTTTCTTCACCTTCTCCGTTTTCTGCTGTGGCGTGGGCATCTTTGTTTAGTTCAAAGTAGAGCCTGACTTCCTAACATGAAAAATAGGTATTGGGAATCTTTTATAAACAAAGTAGACGTAACTTTTAGTATAAAGATGCTCGTCACCTTCAGGGTGGGGTTATTCCCTGTGAACTGACCTGCTGAATGGATCTCTGTAGGTCAGGGAAGAAAATGTATAGATAAGAGAGAATAAACAACCTTGAAAAAGCAGAGGAGACAGCTCTCGGTCTTTTCTTTCATCTCGGTGCTGGACAAAAAGACTTTTGCATTCTTGGGAAGAACAAAAACACATAAAAACCTGAGACAGGTGGGGTGGGGGTGCAGTGCAGTGCCTGCACTATCCCACTGCAGCAAGGAACTGAAGTGCCCAGTTCTGACACACCACAGGAGCTGCGTGTTACACAAATCTTGGGTTTTATATAAATATTTTTGTGAGTTTTTTCTTTCACAGCTGCACTGAGAGCCCCGAGAACGTTCAAATTTCTTTCCCGAGCCAGAGACTTTGAAGAACTGGTCGTGAGCCGTCTCTTCTGTTGTTTCATTAATTGTTTATTTTTTCTTATCTCTAACATTCTTTCTCCTGCCCAGCAGAGCTCTGCACTGCAGGTCAGTTTCAGGCACTCTCTCCAGGCACACTCCCTGCCTTCAGGGAGGTGTGTATCTTTTATATTAGAACCCACAGAAGCAATATTTACAATAATTTTCCAATAACTATTATTCATGTTAGAAAGTTAGACTAAGTCAACCATAAGGTGCCACCTCACTGCAGAACAGGGAGGCAGATGAGGAAGGAGGAAGCCTAGAAACCATGAGATTTTCTCCATCTTGCCTTCCCCTGCCTACCATCCTAAAAACCCCATAAATCTAAAATTCTCACCATTATTCTACTATCTAATACACACTCTTAAAAACTCTTGCTTCATTCCAGAGCCTAAAAAGCCCTTTTTCCATGAATAAAGGTTAAAAACACTGTTTATCAGAGATTTTAAAGTCCCTTAAAACATGCAAAGAAATATTTCTCTGAATTCTCAATTTCCACACCCAAGTACCACAAACTGTCCCAGTGCTGTCAGTGCAAGTCCACACCATGGCAAAAGCCATGGCTCAGCAGCAAGGTCCATGAATTGTTCAGGGAAGCCAACCACAGTGTCTGTCCCTGGGAAGACAAGGAGTTTTTCAGGTCCCAGGCAGATTTTTCAGTAAAAAAGGGAGTTTTCTGGCCTTCCAGTGGAGTGCTGGAGGTGAGGAGGTGTTTAGGGTAGTTCCTGAAGTCCTGAATCTCACCCACCTAAGGCAGGTGGGATGAGCAGCTCAATGTTAACTGGAATGTGGCCCAGAATGGGGAGTGAGTTACAGAGCTGCCTGTATTGATTTTAAGTTCATTAGGATTTAATCAGCACAGAACAGGTCCTGATCTTTCTGTTCAAAGCCTTCCACAGGCCAGAGTACAGATGTTTCCCTTTCATGTATTTACAGAAATGAACTTTTTGATGTTGGAGGTGTTCCAGTCCAGGCAAATCATGCAGCTGCTGGCCTGTGAGTTAAATGGTGCTGCATCATTGAAGGACATCTTTTTCAAGTGGGTCTGGATGTAATTCCCAGCTCACCTCATAGAATTCAGTCTCAGTTAATTCAGGAGACATTAATTGCCTTTCAGAGCTGTTTGATATCAGTGATTTCAATGAGCTGAAGTCTGGTGTTTTGGGGTGAGTTCTGAGACCAGGCTCAGTGTGTTCTCACTTTCATCTGGAAGTTGCTCCCCAGCTCAGCAGGGCACCTCAGTTTGTGTCAATATACAGTTTCTTCTTGATTTCTCTCAGTTCATTTGAAATGTGTTGGGGTTTTTTTCTTAAGTTCCTTACTGTATTAGAAATGGAAACCTTCACTTCTATTTATTCTGGACCTTCTGGACCTTAAACCAGTGCTGCAGTGTTAGAATAGATCTAATCAAGGTTCAGATATGTGTGAAAATTTATTGCTCAGGAAGGAGAAAGAACCTTCTCTTCAACGAGAGGGGCAGATGCTGGAGGTTTTACAAGGTGAAACTGCTGGGTTTGGAGGCTGCTGCTGCTTTTTTTAAAGGCCATGAGTGGTTGTGTTAAATGCATGTTTGTGGCAGTGGTGTCATTGTCACGACTCACAGCCCCCTTCCTTTCAATTAAACTCGTAAGAACTTCTAATTTCTGGTGATGATATTTCACATGGGTGTGGAGTCTTTTCATTAAAACTTCAAATAATGTTCAGAGGGGAAAGCAATGAGTGGTTTAAATGCATGTGGACTTTCATGGCAGCCTCTTGTACCTGAGTCAGGGGAGTGTGCCCTCACTCAGCCAGGGATTCAGAGCAAAGAAATGGATGATCCTCTCCTCAGGGTGGGGTGAGCAGCTGTGAGATATCATCTGATACTGACTGTACCCAGAGCAATGGGAATCTACCCTGCTCAGAAGTTGGAGGGGGAGGAAAGGGCTCATCTCAAAGAACTGAAGAGCCACAAGTCCTTCTCCCGTGGGTGGCAGTGAGAAGTTCTCACATTATTCAGAATGCACATGCTTGGCCTTGTATCACTTTTTAATCTGTCCCACTGTCTCCAGTGACTTTTTGGGGTCTTATCAAAAGGGTTTGTGATGCTCAGAGAAAAACCTCAGCAGAAGTAGCTGAAACAGCTGGAGGGATGCAGTGTCTGAAGGGATGTAATAAATGAATTCCTTTCCTTACAGCACTTCCTCTGGAATTGCTGAAAGCAAGCTGGCACTGAAATTAGAGGTGGTCTTTTGGGAGAAAACTTTCCATCACATTTCTCTTGTCTTCTTTCAGAATATTGAGAAATGGGATGTGGACAAGAATCTTGAGGAGCTGGAGCAGCAGGGAGATAAAACTCGTGCAGAAGTTGCTTTCTTCCCAGCAGATTATGGTAATGTCACTAGTTGAAAGTGCATATAAATAAATAAAACTCGGGTTCCTGTACTTAAGTCATTCCCTGCAGCACAATTTTGAATGCAGAAATCATAGTGGGTTTTTTAAATGCTTCTAAAACATGTTTAATTAGCTTCCCTCAAGATTTCATCTCGGTTTCTTAGCCTGAAGCCAGTGCTTCACAGCCTGCCATGGACCAGACAGGCCAGTTGCAATATTATCTTTATCCTTCCCCTGCTGCCAGGCTGTAGGAAAAGGAACAGTGTGATTTGGGGGAATATTGGGTGATTCCATGGCAGAAGACCACAACTGATAATTATTTTGCTGCTCTTCCACAGAGACCTTCAGGAGGAAGTCTGAAGATAAACTCATGGAAAAGCTGAGAGAGCTGTGTGCCAGGCAGTCCAGGGCAGTGTCTCCTCCCTGTGGGAGGCCATCAGCCAAGCTCTGCTCCTTCCAGGGACAGCAGGACAACAAGTGGGTCCTTTTCTGTCACATATCCCAGCTAATCCTGGCTGCCAGAATGGATACTGGGGAACTGGTCTTCCAGAGGGGTTTTTCTCTGTAGCCTTGCAGGAAGCTGATATTTGAGTTGGAATACTTGATCATTCATTTCCATTTGATGATAAACACCTTGGCATTCTCCATCAACTTTTGTCTAAACATTACCAGACACTTGGGATAAATGGGAAAGGCAGGAAAACGAGGATAAGCCAATTATCCTGCTCACCTTTTTCTAGGGCACCAATTTCTCTTACTGGTACCTCAATTGGGAAAAAATACACAGGATGATTTTCTGTGGCTGTCAGTGGAGATGTCAGTGCTTCTTGCAGGTTTCTGTGCAAAGCAAGAGCATTTTCAGGCTGTTCAGAGGAAACAACATCAATGGTGGCAGCACAGAAGAAATAAGGAGTAAAAAAGTGGAGGGGAAGGTGGGAAATATCCTCATTGCCAGAGTAGGGAGAGCCACAGAGAGGATGAGCTGCACTTTGTATGCCTGAGAAGATAAAATGGAATTGCCAGAAGAGGCAGAGAGGAAAGGGGAACTTGTTCTTACACTGAGATGTTAAAAGTTGGGATCTCTCTGGTGCCTGCCTTTGCTCTCCAGAACAATTTGGTGGTGTCACATTTTGAGAACTAAATATCCCTCTTCATCCTGCCTGTGACCTGTGTTCCTGGGGGAAGCTGAATCCTTGAATTTTGATAGCAGGCAGAAGCAGAGCTGGAATCTGTGTGGTAGCCAAGCACACAAAGCTCCTTCTCAGTCCAGTTTTGATCCTAATCCACTCCCTGCAGGATTCCTTGGGTGGATAAGGCAGAGGACATGCTGAGATGGTGTTTTCTGTTTGTAGGGATGTTGCCTTGCTGTCATCCCCACCAAATTCTCTGAGGATGGGCAGGATGAGTTTCCAGAGCTTGCCAAAACCTGCGACTGTGAGCATAGATTTGAGAGATGCTGAGCCACAAAAGTCAGTGACAGTCCCTGAAGAGGAACAGAGGTAAATCCTGGGTTTATTGGGAGTGAGAAATAAGTAATAAAGGGTGAGAAACTTAAACTTTTCTGAATCTCATGCTTGTGAAATGTAACTTTAAAAATGCTTTTTCACACCTCTATCACAAGAAGAAACCTTGTAGTTAATAAACAGCTACTAGATAATAAAGAGGTAAACATTTTGGTCTAGTTGCTTGAATATTTGAATTTTCTTTTTGCTAGAATAAGTGTGAACAACTCTCCATAACACCTTCTCTTCTTCAGGAGATCCTCCCTGGAAGTATCTCTCCCTTTTTCCTCATTTTCTAAATTTTCATCCTAGAAATGACCAAGAGCCAACACTCAGCTGGAACAGTGTTAATTAATATGGTCTGATTGTTTCACAGTGCAAGTGACTCAGAAGAAGAAGAAAAAGAAGAAGAGACTGTGACAATTAAGGATGAAGCAGAAAGGAGAATGTAAGATTCCTTATCAGGACTGTGTTTCAAGTGATATGATGTTCATTTTTCTGAAACTAAAATAATTGCCCTAATAGTGATCAGAGTGAAAGTCTGTGTACTTAAATATTTCCATTCCTGGTCTTCACAGAAAAAAACCAAAACCAAAACCTCAGTAATGAAAGTGCTGCAGTGTGGCCCCAGGAGGTCACTCTTTTCCTGTTGCATGGTAAAGCTACCAAAGCTAGAATGTTGTTGATCCTTGAGGCAATATTTGCACCTGTCCAGCTGTTTGTGACTGTTCAAAATACAGCCAGAGGTGCCCTGAGGGGTGGAAAATGAGAACCTTTCCCCAGTCCTGTGTGAGTGACACCAGAACTGTGTTTGACATGACTCAGAACCAAACTTTGGAAATGTTGTTGGAATGTGGAAATGACTCAGACAAATCTTTATTATTGGAAATAATAAAATAGGCTAAAATGGATAGAGATTTAAAGAGAATATTGACTGCATTGTATGGGCAGGGACCTTCCCAATTCTCCTTTATTGGAGGGGTGGAATGGGTGGAATTCTCAAGTGTAAATTCCTCAACAGGCACAGCTGTCAGCCTTTTCTTGCTCAACTCCTGGATTCGTATCCACAGGTTATTAGACATTTGTTTAATGTGAAGCAGAGGTGTCAAATTTAACCATCTTCCGGCACTCATGCTCTGGGTTTGGAATTCTGCAGCCTGGAAGTTCAAACCACAGCAGAGCAGGGGACAAGCAGAACATGTGTCTTGTTGTGCCAGCCACTCACACTTCCTTTAATGGTTTGGAAGAAGAGATGATTTGACAAGGAACAGAGCCCATACAGTGTCATTTAGAACATGTAATCCAAAGCCAGTAAAAAACAGGGAAAAGGGAATGCTTGGGGAGCTCTCCCTGGCACTGACACAAGTTCAGCAGTTCCAGCAGTGTAAATCTGCAGTGATGGAGAGCAGAGATTGGATTTTGATTTGTTTTAATGTTGCTAAAGAACATGCACAAATGTAATGCCTGGCAAATACTGCTCAGTTCTGGCTGTAAGTAAGAAATCCTCTTGGTCTCAGCAGGGCAGGATTCTGATCCCATTCACAATGGGTCTATCCAGTTTCATTTTTATCCAGAACAAATTTTTAAACAGGAATTATTACTCTGTGCATGTAGATTATGTCATGACAGGACGTTCTACTACCACAGTAATGTGCTTGCTGACAGCTTAGCAGTCTCATTGAGGAAATCAAGCCAAACATTAAAAAATTGTAATAATTATTAGAAAAACTTTTTGTCTGGGTGTATTTGAACCCCACCCCCTATATCCAAAGGGGACACAAATCTATAGGCTCTGATTTCCTTGTTAACCATACATTTGTTCAGGGCCCTTCTGGTAGGTATTTGTGTTGTGCCTAAATGCAGAAGAGGTAAATAATTTGCCAGGAAGATCAATTTTGTGTTCTGGCTCTGCTTGTGTCACCTGAGTGCTGGTGCTGCTGTCACCCACAGTTATTATTCCTGTAGATGCCCAGTCCTTGTTTTGGGCTCTCATCATATGAGAACTTCCTCAGAGATTGAGCTTATTCCTATAATGCTTTATCTTGATGAAATCAGGTTTTTATTTCCTTTGCAGGAGGAATTGCTCAGGGAAGAGCCTGTTACTGCAACAACTTCGAGCAGCCCGTAAAGAGGCCTTGAAGCTTGTTCATGAAGCACCTGTCCCAGCTGAGAAACTGCATCCAGAAAGGCTGGAAGGCAGAGGTTCCTCTAATAAAAGTCAAAACCAAGTTTGTAAAGTGAGGCAAGAGACAAATGAGATGGTTCTCAGGAAACTGATGAGATTGGAACCAGGCAAGGAAAGTGCCCCCTTTTCAAGCTGGGAGGGCAACAGAGCTGACACAGAGAAAGAGAACAAAATGGAAGCTGAGAAGATTCAAAATGCAGGAAATGCTCCAGAGTGTCCTCTAATTACAGCAGAATTGCCAAGGTATCCCACAGGAAAAGTAATGAATGGGTTTGGACGTGGCTTCTCTAATTGTCCAAGATAAAAGAAAATTGCTTACCTGGGCTGTGAGTTGGAGTTAAGAGGGTGTCTGGTTTTGTTACCTGGAAAGAACAACATCCTGGCAGCTACTGCTGGAAGGTTTAGAGGCAGCCTCAGTGGCATTATTTGAGCTATGGTACTTCTGACATTGGAAATTGAGCCTCTTTCTTTAACTTTTATTCTTCAGAAGAGGAGAGTAACACAGTATTGATCTCCTTTAGGAACAACAGCACTGAGATTTCCTAAGCACAGCTTCCTAGAAAATAGGTCTGGAAGGGTCAGTCTCCCTGTGCCAATAAAAAGTGAGGTAAAAGCTAATATCTCCTGGCAGATCTTTATAGAACTTGGTCTTGAAATCCTCAGTGGTAAGGATTCCTTGACTCCCAGCTAGTACATTTTGCTGTTTAATTATCCTTAGAGTTGTAAAGCTTTTCATTAAGTCTAATACAAATTATCCCCTCTCCAATTTAAGCTTATTTTTGTTGTGCTCCCAGAAGGAATGGAAAATGATTTATCCTGTGTCTCAGTTTAAAACACTTTTTACAACCTGGAAGATGTATCAGTGTCCCCTTGTAACTTTTTTTCTTCCAATAAAGGAATTCTGACTCTTTGCCAACAAGAAAAGTGGAAGATCTTGGAGTTACAAAGTACACCCGTGAGGAATGCCACAGGAATATCTTGGAAAGCTTTAAAAAACAGAAATAAGAGTGATATCAATTGAGGAAATTGCTGAGTTCTTTAGGCCTCTGCCTCCCTGGGCTTAGTTAAATGCAGTGTATTCTGCAGAAGGTCTAATTTCAAAGTGAAATCAGGTGGTTGCCTTGTGTACCTGCCCAGCTGTTTGGGAGAGCTCCATTATGCTGCCTTTTCAAAGGTTATATCCTGCTATTTTCAGAGTGAAATTTAACATTCTGACTTTGACATATGAGCCCTGGAAAGAGTCAGGATCTGCCTGCTCTGGAGACTATTACTGTGTCAGAGTTAAACACTTGCCTGCCCTGCCACTTAGACACCTCAGCTCCTGTGTACCTGCTTTAAATGGTTACAGGGATTTTCCCCTCTGGGATTCCTGACATTAAGCTCATTGCTTCCATCAGGAATATTAAACTCCATTTTTATGGCCTGTTAGCCTGAGATGGTAGCCCATGGCCAGGCAAGAATGTGGGCTATTTACTGTCTCTGAGTGATAACTCAGTAGTTTTAACTGATTTCAGTTTTCTCTCTTGCTGTTCTAATTTTTGCTGGGGCTAGAAGAATTCAGAAGAAATTGCACTTTGTGTTTGCCATGGAAATGGCAGATGAAATCTTTCTGCACGCATCCAGATGTAGAAAGATGGGAGGTCTTGGAGTCAGGGGAACTTTATCTCTGTTGTATCCTATAGCAGATAGGAAAGAAAATGAGGCTAGACTGGGAATCTTGGTGTGGAGATGGGGAGTGACACATCACAAACATCTCTGCTTCAAGGAGTTTTGATCTCCAGATAGATCATCACCACTTATCAGAAGTTTGATCTCTGCTCCTTTTCTTTGATGTTTTTTTCCTCTTAGATGATTTCATCCACTGACAAGTTCTTGTGTCCCCCCACAAACACCAGAATTGCTTTCTAAATCTATTTTAGCCTTTCATGTTATGATTCCCCCTCAAGTTTGTGGTGTAAATACGACAAGAAGTGCAACCAGATGAACAAGTGGCTTTTTCCCCCCCCCAAGTGAAAAGCTTAATCTGTGTATTTTTCAGGAGAGAAGGAAGTCAAAGAGAGCTATCCCAAAAGGAAGAGGAGATGAAGGAGAGGCAGAGGAGATGCAGATTGCAGGAGCAGCTGCAGCAGTGGCAGCCTCAGCGCTCGGTGTGTGGGAATCAGCCCATGGCAGAGAACACCCCACTCCTCTTCCACATGGTCAGTGGCTCAGGGCAGGCTGGGCCTGGCAGGGGCTCCCTGCCACGGGCAACTGGGAGAAAAATGTCATTTTTATTGCATTGTTTCAAATCTGTTTGTTATGGAGCACCATTAGCTGAGGTGAGGAGCAGCCCTACAGCTCTTCTTTCACAATAAGGGAGAAGAATTCCCCACTTTGCTGTGCAGGGAGAGCTCCCCAAGCAGCTGCCTTCCAGTTCTGACCTGTCAGAGCCTGCTGCAATCAGTGTCCTCAGTGTCATCTACTTCACAGCAGCCAGAGTCTCCCACATGATTTTTCATAACCTTTCCTAAAAAAGTGAAATATTTTTACTGTCTCTGCTGAGTCCTGTCTCCTTGTCTGTCCCCAGCAGCTTTATAGTTCACTTTTGTGGATTGGTTTTGAGGATTGTGGGTTTAATAATATTTTTTACTCCTGATTAAGGGCGTGTGAAATGATCCTGATTTTAGCCAAAGCCTAACTGTGGCTTGGAGGGCAGGGCTCTTGTTTCTCCTCAGAAGATTTATTTCTGTCCCTTCCCTGAGCAGAGGGGTTGGAATGAGATGAACTTTAGGATCACTTCCAACCTAAGTCATTCCATGATTCTGTGACAAGCAGACCTGCTTCATCCATGCACTGATTTTGCTGAACACAAGGCCAGGTGAGCAGGTCAGAGGAGGTGAGAAACTGCAGAATCACCATGAATCCACCATAATGATTTATTTTGGCTAATGCCTGTAACAAAGCTCTTTTGCCAGTACAAAAGTTGAAAGACTTCACAGCCCTAGATTTGGGGCTGGACCATCCAGGTTTGTTTTGTAAATGGATTGCTGTGGTTGTGGAGATTTGAAAGCTCAATTTACTTAGCACTGGATTAGTCAAGTGAGGAGGAGTAAAGGACTAAAAAGCTCCCAGCTGTTTCCCTCTGCCAGCCTGCTTTGATAAGGCCAGCATAGTGCCCAGAGCTCTGCTTTGCACTGTAAAAGTTGTGGATCCTTTGGATTTGCTCCTCCCTGGCTGCTGGCAGGTAGCACCCACTTCCAGTTAGCCCTTATTAAGATGCAGACACTCACTTGCTCCTCAGAAATCCACGTGGGCCTTGCTCTCTCCTTCCTGACAATGCACCAGGCAATGCAGAATTACTCTGGGTTTGGTCATTTCCCATATTTGCTGTGCTGATGCCAATAAAATGAGGATGGGCTTGGTGATGTGCTTTGTGTGGAGCAGAGCTCAGGGTGCATCTGTGCTGCAACTGGAGTTGTAAATATCCCCTAAGGGATGGGATGATGTTCCAGTTGTGGCAGCAGGGACAGGGACATTCCTCAACTGCCCAGGCTCCTGCTACCTGTGCAAACTGTTCTCAGTGCCCAGAAAGGGGGACAGGGACTTGTTACACAGTGACAGAACCAGGGACAGCAGGTTTAACCTGCCAGAGGGCAGAGTTAAGGTGGGATTTTGGGAAGGAATTGTTCCCTGGGAGGATGGGCAGGCCCTGGCACAGGGTGCCCAGAGCAGCTGTGGCTGCCCCTGGATCCCTGGAAGTGTCCAAGGCCAGGCTGGAGCAGCCTGAGCTAGTGGAAGGTGTCCCTGCCCATGGCAGGGGGTGGGATGAGAGGATCTTTATGGTCCTTCCCACCCAAACCATTCCATCATCCCAAATAAGTGCCAGCCTGCTCCAGGGGAACCTGCCCAACCTCCCAAGGCACTGATGGGAAAAGCAAATCAGCACAACCCGTAATAACCATGCTGTCTGGGCAACTCTGCTCTTAGTTCTTATTCAGAAATACTCATTATTGAAATTAAGACTAAAAAATGTATCATCTATCAAATACAACACTCTTTTATAAGATTTCTTGAAATCCACTTTGATAGCAGCATTTTTTTCCTTTGAATTTCAACAGGGTTTTCTTTTCTTTTTTATGAATACAGCCAGAAAAACTTGACTATTTTGACGTTTAAAAGCCCCTATAATGTGGCAGCTATGTCTCAGGGAAAATATCTAATATCTATATATAAACACATATATTCAAAGAACAAGCCCCAGTGTTTGACAGAGTAGCACACTTGCAAATTTGTTTTGTAAGTCCTTTGTTTTGGCAGTGATAGATGTTCAGATCTGGAACACTTGTCACAGTTTCCAGAATTCCTCTGACCATTTATAATGTACATAAATAATTGAATTGAATAATAATCAGAGGGAAAGTTTAGAAACTCTGCAATTACTGTAGCTGAGGTGCTGGGAAAGACTGGCAAAGGAAATTTAAAAAGCTGCATTAGGGTTACATTAGAGTTCTTGTCTAAAATGTAAAAGCAGATTTAATGTGCTGTCTCCTTTTTCTTAACCCAATTCAGTCAAACTCTGTCCTCAGCTTCACTCTGAGAGTCAGGGATGGGGAGAGGGAACTTGAGAGACTGAGAATTCACTTCCAGGGGCACTTCAGCTGCTGAAGAAGGGGCTGAGATCCAGTGGATTTTCAAGACATGCAGGTGCCAATTCCCTTGGAAATCAGTGGGTTTTTTCTAAGAATTCTGCCTGTCAAGTCCATGTCTGTTGGTGTCTGAATATTTGGGAAATCTGGCTCACCTCTTAGCTTTAAAAATAATGCAGGGGAGAACCTGATTTTTTTAATGCCATGTTTTTGGGTTTATTTTGTTAGTTTGTTTGTGTTCCTTCTCTGCACCACCCAAACTTTTAGTGAAATTTAAGACTGGCATGAGTTGATCTCTTCTGAAATTGGGTCCCCTAACCACATTTTAATTTTTGGATCTAGTTCAGAACTGATGCAAGCACCTAGAGTTCTGTGAAAGCCAGCAGAGTGGTGATATGTTCCTTGCTCTGGGGTCAGGATGAATTAGTAGTTTAGAGAAACAACACAAGGTTTGTTTCATTATTTGAGCAGTGTTATTGATGAGGGAGACAGAAGGAATGCTCACAGGATGTAAAGAAGTTAAATGGAGGATGTAAAATGAAATGGGTTTGATCTGTCCATTCATCTTGCTTATTATGATAAGTAACTTAGTGCTGATGTTGTTTTCCTGTCACATTCCCACTCGGTGGGATCCAGATAATGGTGGTAACTTTTGCCAGACTCGGAGCTGAGTTTTATGTCAGGAGCAGCACAAGCAGGTTATTCTAAGGATATCACAGGTACCCAGACTGGTCTGGGTGGAAAGGGACCTTAAATCCCACCCTGTCCCACCCTCTGCCATGGGCAGGGACACCTTCCACTGTCCCAACCCAGCCTTGGACACTTCCAGGGATCCTGGGACACCCTGTGCCAGGGCCTCCCCACCCTCAGAGGGAACAATTTCTCCCCAATATCCCATCTAGCCCTGCTCTCTGGCAGTGGGAAGCCTTTGGGGAAGACAAAGCAGGGTCTGCAGGTGAGAGCAGGGCAGTCCTCAGCAGCAGGGAGGGCAATGCCACGGTTCCAAAGGAGCAGCAGAGCAGCTCCAGTGAGGGTGGCCAGTTGGCAAATGTGTGGGAATGAGGAAGGTCCAAGAAGAAGGGCAGAAAACCAAGGCAGGGACAGGACTCAGGGGCAGCCCAGTGGTCACCCAGGGGTTCTGGAGTGATGGAACAGGGCTGAGCTGGAGCCACAAAGCCAGAGCAGTCAGTGCAGGGCTCTGCAGCTTGTCCAGGTCTAAGGGAACTGTCTCTGCTGAAGAAGCAGCTTCACAGAACTCCTTTCCCAGCAGCCCTATGTGGAGTGAAACACCTGAGCTTGTGTCAGACCTGGCCTTGGACACTGCAGCCAAAGCCTGCACAGCCCATCCAGCCCTGGAATTCATTTAACACAAAACAACTAGAATTTAGCTTGTACTCATCTCTCTTAATATTGGGCCAAAGTAGGTGTTTTCAGCAGGGCTTCAGCTTGATTCTCCATTTATTGCTTTATCATGATATGGCAGAACAAGATAATGTTATTGGAGAGCTATTAGGAGCCACCTTGTAACCAGCCCCTTATAAACAGAGTTTTATCTCCCTTACACAGCCAGAGTGGTTGGGAAATGAATGTGTTGACTCATATTGAGGCATCTCATTTTTCTTGGCATTCACAATCACTTGGGCTAACCTTGTATTAGTAATTATATTACCAGGATACTCATCTCATTGCAGCTTAGCCTTACAGCTGCCTTACAAAACAAAAACATCCAGGCACAACAGAGTCTTTCTACCTTAACAAATAGATGATGTGGGTACTTTCCTTTCCATCTTGTAAACACAGGCTCTATTACCTTTTTTGTCAAAATCAGCAGGTTCTTTATGTTAACACTCTGTTGACTCAGCTCACTGGTGTCAGGGAGAATTCTCAACCACAAGATGTTCTACTTGCATTGCTACAAAATTACCAATATATCATGGTCAGATCCTTCCTCGTCTTTTGATGGCCTCCTTCTCTCTTTGATCTGATATTTCTTCAGGGGAAAATCCCTGACAAAATCTATATTTACCATCCAGAGTGGTGCTGAAGTGCTGTACATTCTGCTGCTGGGACAGTAACCCTGCCTCAGCACGGTCTGCCTGAAAGTGGGGATTGATTTCCCAAACTTGTACAAGTATTTTTAGTTCAGTTACTGGCCCCAGAAGTTATTTTTAAGTAGGAGGTGCCTTGATCTGCAAATTGTCAGTGAAATGCTTTTGATTCTTTACCTGTCTTCCTTAAATAGGTGCTTGTGATTGCCATTGCTGTTCCATGAGTGTTTTGATCTTTTGGAGGCAGTGGTGCTGACATCAGCATTGGAAATTGCCCTTTTCTTCCATCCCTGGGCTGTTCAAGGACGTTGTGGATCCTGGGATCCCAACCCAGCACTTCACCTGCTGGACCAGGGCACTTGGGCACCTCCCCTGCTGCACTGGAGCTGCTCACATGACTGCACTGAGGTGATGGCCTCAGCACTATTTAAAAATACACCACTTTTATTGCTAGGTAGAAAATGCATAAAGGAAAAGGACTGCAAGAAAGTCAAATTAATAAAATCTCCACTTAAAAAATGGACAAAGGCCTGATCAACCACTCGTGAAGGAATAGGTTTTGTGCCACTTGCTTACAGAAATGCCAATTTATCCCCCAAAATGTGGTGCAGTACATCTATTTGGAGAAGCTGAGGAAACCTCTGAAATCTTTTTATGGTTATAGCGATTTTATGGCACTGTAGTTGAATTTTTTTATATCTGCATTACTCCAGAGGTGATCCTGGTAGTACAAATCACCTGTGATCAAATGTTTTCATTGACACTGGACCAAAGCAACTGTATCTGTGTGAATATAATTATAACAGCATTTAGCCCTTACTATTATTTTAATATAGCTTTTCAAAACCCCATTAATTGTAAAAATCACTGAATATTTCCTACAGTCATTTTTTTTCGGACACCCGAGCTGAGTTTGGGGTTTGCTTGGCTCCAGGTGTTCTCCCTGTTGGGCTGATGCCGAGGCTGTGGCCAGCAGTGTTGTGCCCAACAGCCACCAGATGGCCCCTGAATTCCTCCTTTTTTTTTTTTTTTTTTTTTTTTTTTGTCCTGCCAGGCATTTAATGAGTTCCTGAAACAAGATTAAAATCTCTTGTACTTAATGAACCCGCTGCCTCGACTCAAGAAAGGCTTAAAAATAAACTAAGGCAATTAGAGATGGAGTTAAACTTAGCACGCAGAGACAGAAGGCCAAGATTCCTGTTTGTGCCACCAGCCCAGCACACAGCATTTTGGAATAGATGGAAGATCCCAAGGAAATGTTTTTCTAGCATGGGTGGCTGGCTGTTGGCACAGAGCCTGTGTTTCTGGCCTCCTCTTCACCACATGGTGCCAGGGAAAGCAAACGGGGGGGGGGATTTGCTGGCACAGCATTTTGGTGGAGTAGCTGCTTCCTGCTCTCCCTGGCTGCAGGCACCAATGGCAGGAGCTGACCTAAAGATTTAGGCAAGCAGAGGCTCCAGGCCTTTCGTGTTTGTGTTATAAACACCTCCCTCCACCCAGGAGGAGTTTGCTCTCTGTGTTCCCAGAGTCAGGAATGTTAATGAAGTGCCCAGGCAATCTTAGGGCAGGTTGTACTTCCCATCCTCACTGCTCCTCTCCTCAGTTCTGCTCACACCACCAGAGCAGGTCCAACAGCCACACAGTAAAGCTGCTCAGAACCTTTGGCTGCTTTAAGAGCTTTACCAGCCAAATTGCTGTAGACATGCTCAGAACCAGGAAATTCACCTGTGCTGAATGCAACAGGGTCACCAAAAAGCCACGGGGAGCCTTCCTTGTAAACCTGGAGAGTCACTCTGATCGTTCCCAGGGGCTCCCTCGTTTGGGCTTTTTCCAGCTGTGGAAGGAATTGAAGAACCAGGGCTTTACAAAGCAAGGAGATTTTGCAGTGTTGTTTCTCTGGCTGCAGCTTGAAAAGGCCCCAGGATAATGTGAGATATTTAATCCTTGATATTCCTCGGCATATCTTGGAAGTGATTAAAATGAGTTTAGGCTTATTCCTCAATACACTCCTGCCTGAGTTTGACAGATGGGAACATTTGTTGCTGTTGCTTAAGGGAAAGGTTAATACAAGGAAAAGGAGCAGAGTTTCCAGGATTCCATGCCTGAGCTTGCTGCCAGTAGAGGTCCTGAATACTCCTCCATTCACATTAGCAGGATGTTCACATTAAACTTGAAGACAATAACGTAAAATATCCATGAGCCAAATTCTATTTCTCATCTCAGTGAGGGCAAGAGGACACAAAACCATCTCTGGGCTCTTTGTCTCCTCAGGTCCTGCTCCATGCCAGGCCCTGTGCTGGCAGCAGGAAGAGCTGCCCTGGGTTTGCAGTGGCTCTGAACAAGTGCCAGTCACGTTTAATTACACAGAGAAACAAACACTTTCTGCCGTGATTCTTTCTCTTGGAATCAAAATAGAATTCCCAACTCCTGGCCTTACCTCAGGGCTGTGATCACTGATGCTATTTGTAGATGAAAGGAGGCTGAACCTGCCCCTCTGTTTTTCCAAGAGCACGTACGGGCTTGTCTGTTAAAGGAACTGCAGGATTTAAACTGGTTTTCCTCATGCCTTCTTGTTCAGCATCCACTTAGGCTGGGCTCCTGTTCCAAATCTCAGCACACAGGGGGATAAGCTTGGTTACAACTTGCAAACACATTATTCCACAAATACTCATTATGGGGCATTATTCCCAGTGGCAGGGAATGGAATTCAGGGCTTTATCCGAGATTATGGAGTGGAAGAATCGTACAGTTATTTTTATTTTGCAAACACAGAGTTCTGTCCAGCTCTGTGCCAAGCACCTGGAGTTCCCACCAGCTTCAGGGAACACTGTAAGCACTTAGCAGTTCTCAGGAGCACAAAGCCCCAAATTCACAGGTCTAAAGGGTTGTTTGAGGGTGTTTTGTAGTTGGAGGAAAGAGCACAGAGCCTGTGACAAACTGGATACAATCCATTTTAATTGGAAGCTGACAGTTTGTGAAACAAGCCACTTTAGCTCTGCTGAAACTTCCTGATAAAGCAGCTGAGCAGAGTTTCCTCCCCCGGACCCTTTATTTTCCTTTATTTCTTTGGGGATTTCCATAGAGTATCAGGGGAAATACATGAAAAAGATAAATAGATGGGTAGAAAAAACGAAGCTTTCCTCAAGTTGATAAATGTGTGGTGAATCACAGACCCAATCCCAAATGGTTTGGGTTGGAAGGGACCTTAAAAATTATCTCGTTCCAACCCCTTGGGAATCTCCTGGAATATCCAAGCAGAGCCATTTATGTGGGATTTAAACCCAGCTTGGAGCATCTGCCAAATGCCAGCCTAGATTTCAGATGGCTGATGACCAATTCCATGCTCTGTCCCAGCATTTCCAAGTGACCAAGTGCATTTCCCTTCCCTTTGGAGGGTCTGGAAGTCCTGACACATTTTGTGTGTGAGGCAGGTTGGAATGCTTTGAAGAACAGGTTGTGGAAGATGCAGATAAGATCACACTGAGGGTGCTGAGAGGCCACAACACTTTCAGGAGCAGGAAAGGGAACAGAGGTCAGTTTTGAAAGTTTGTTGATAATCTTACACTCTTCCTCTTCAGAGCACTTTACAGACTTCTGATAATTAATCCAGCTAGACAGGAACCAGGATAAGGAAATATTATCCTCACTTTACAGTTCCACAGAGGAAAAAATTCATTCCAGAGCTAGGACTGAGGCACAAGTTCCCGATTCCCAGTCTTGTGCTCACATGAAATGTGTAAGTAATTAAACTTCCTTTACTCATTTTAGCTGCCTCTCATTAACCAGGAGTATAAACTCATTAGAGGAGGAACTTTTTGTTACATGTGCTCAGAACACCAGCACAATAAGGCTGGGAATCCTTCTGAGCCTCTCCAAGTGTTACTGGAGTGTAAACACCAATCATGGAAAAGGCACTTCTCATTTTTAATGATTATGTCTCAGAAAGCAAACAAACTCAAATAAGACTCAGTGTTGCTTTGGTTTACATTTTAATGCACTTCTCAGGTCAGTGTTTACCTGAGCTGAGCCTTTGTCAGAAAATTTTCCCACTTCTAAAAAAATAAGGAAGAAATTATATGCCAAAAAAAGCAGTTTGTTACTCATTTGTTACAGTTTGTTTGTTATTTGAATGGTTTTTTGAAACTTGTTGAGTTTGGACCAAAAATATTTTGATCCTTGTGTGATCCACAGCATCTGTCTGCTCACAAATCTGATGGAGATCAGATCCTTGCCTCCCATGGAAGAGGGTTTATCCACATTTTTGATAGATGAGCCATTAACTCCAGTGAAGCAGCTGAGAATTCCCTTAGTGCAGTTAAAACATTTTATTCTTCATACTCAAGACTAAGAATAATTATCCAGAGCAAGAAAACTTTCAGCAAAGACATTTTCTCTTTATTATTACATTTTGGAACTTAAACTCTCACTCTCTGGAGTGCCCTAAGTGAATTGAAAACTATGGAGATCAGAGCAAATAATGCTCCATTACACAGCTCCCTCAATCCCTGCAACCTGCTTGGCATTTAGCTGCTTTGGAGCATCATAATTCCTCCATTTGAGCAATCTGAGGCTCATCCACATCAGAAATTTCAATACCATCTTGCCCCCATCATGTTTTTCAGACCCATAACCTCAGCATGATGCTCAGAAAGGCAGCAGTGCCACAGAGGGACTCTGGCACAGAAATGCATTTACAGAAAGACCATTCAGACCTTTAAACATCAATTGTACTCTCCTTTTTGTCAGGAAAAGTCAACTTCCTAATTCCAGAGTGTTCTGCCAGTTGCATGCAGGAACTGCAGATCCTCTCCTCATTCTCACCCATTGCTCCCACTTTGCAGAGATAAAACAGTTTTTTTGAATGGTTTCAGGGTTTATTCCACGCTTTAATGTGGAGTTTCAAATCATCTAACAGATGGCATTGTCATCATTTTTCCTTCCCCACAGAATGAAAATGAACAAACACTTGACATTTCCAATATGTCTTCATCTAATGCAAGAATTTTTAGAAGCCGTGGAATAGTGATAATCTGCTTTCCCTTAGATGGCCAGAATTGTTAAATGTGTCCTAAAAATCCTACATTTCCCACGTGACTGTGAGGAAAATTGGGATATAACCACACAATCATCATGGTTATGGCTTGTACCACGAGCTCTGTCCACGGCAGAGCAGGAACATGGAATACCAGAGCAGCTGTGGAATGAGAGGGGAAGGTTCATTAGAGAAATTAGCTCGAGCTGCTCCAGCACTTAGAAATCAGCTCACATTTACAAACCCACAGCAGATGCATCGTTTGGCAAAAGAGTTCTGCAGTCAGTAATTTGCCATTCATCAGGGATTGCCTCTTAAATCTGGGATCCAAGCTAGGGTGCAGATGACATAGGAGGATAAATTTAGATAGGGCTGAAACAATTATTTTGATTGAACTTCCAGCCAATGAGAGTGGCAGTCTCCCTGTTCCTCCCCTTCCCCCTTGCTCACCCCTCTGTGGTGAAGGAGGAGACTCTGTGAATTTAATCTCTCTTCCTTTTCCATGCAGGTGATGTTTGGATGGAGTTTTTGGTGCTGCAGAGTCTGTCCAGTGGAGTAGGGAGGTTATTTGGATGGAACATGCTGCCTTGCTTCCATGTTAGTCTTGGAAAAGGTGCTGGGGGGGAAATACTGAATTTTTATTTACCTGAAAAGGAGAGACTCTATCTATGAAAGGAAGAAATTGGTTTCTCCTAGGCCTATCCTGCCACTGGGGCAACTCCTCGGACTGGATGAGTTGATTCTGCTGGGAAATCTTTGTGAAGTTGTTGCCTGGCTCCTAAACTTCTCCTTGGTCATTCCAGCCTCTCACAGCTTTGACATCAATGTTTCCCAGTCTTTGAAACTCTTTGTCCAGTCTAACATGGATGTGTTGGAAGAAAAATGTTAACTACTCTTTTAAAAAACATAACAAAAGCCTCATTTAACCACTGTGAGCTATTTTATTAGAAACAAAACTATGTTAATCTTGGCTGGCAATCTTGTGCCCACCAGACTTTGGCTTGCTGTCATCATAAACAGCTCTGGTTTCAAATAATAATAATATGGAGGTAAATTGCCACTTTTAAAAATGAGTTTTTAATAAATAGTAGTTTCCTTTGGGATTATTGTAGAATCACAGAATGGTTTGGGTTGGAAGAGACATCAAAGCCCATCCAGTGCCACACCCTGCCATGGGCAGGGACAGCTCCCACTGTCCCAGGATTCTCTAAGCCCTGTCCAGCCTGGCCTTGGACACTTCCAGGGATCCAGGGGCAGCCACAGCTGCTCTCAGCACCCTGTGCCAGGGCCTGCCCACCCTCCCAGGGAACAATTCCTGCCCAATATCCCACCTTAACCCTGCCTTCCCTCGGCCTAAGGTCATTGTGCCCCTGTGGAAGTTCAGCACCTCTGTCATTGCAGGCTGGCTGATGTGGCTGTCCTGAAGTTATTGCATCGAATCCTTGCAATTCATTTTGAATTTGAATCCATTATTGAGTCCTTGTAATTCCTTTTTCCCTCATTTCCCTGTGGTGTGGGTTTGGGCAGAGGTCACTCCATGGCTGCTGGCTGTGGTTGCTGCTCCTCCTTGCATTGTTATGTGAGAGTGGAGGAGAAAAGGCCAGAGCTGGGGATGGGGAAAGTGAGCTGAAGGGCTGGAACTTGTAATGACATAAACTATAATTGCAAAACAAAATAGCAAGAATCTGGGAAGAGGAAATTTTATCTTATTTACCCTTTGGTAATTGTTGGCACTTGACTGCAATCAGCTGCAAGCCTGTCTTTGAGTGACAGCACAATTCCAGCCAGAGGAACCAAAAATAGCCCAGCATTTGAGTAATTTTGGGCTTTTTATAACCCAATGCTGTCACAAATAAAAGTCGATGTAACATGGGCAAATTGAACTCTCCTCTGCAGACTGGGGGAAACTGGGCAGTGCTGTGGGAAGCCATACCCAGAAAGCACCAGTTGTATCTTTCTTCAGCTATTCTTGCCAGGAATTAAACTGTATTAGCTTATTTTTTGTTCATTAGTCTTAATATTTCAGAAGTTATTCAAGTTCTACACTTAGATTCTTATTGGGGTGAGGAGGCTGGCAGAGGGAGGAGGGGGAAGGTCCAACCTTCATCAAAACTTCAGTCAGAAAGAACCTTAATAAGTAAACTTATCTGATTTTGGTCATAAAACCCACTAAGCTTTCCCCTGCTGCTGGGCTGAGGGTTTGGAATAGTTGGAGATTTCCTGCTGAAGCATTTCTTAGAGATACTGTTTGTGTCATTAGCTCTTAAATTACTTCCTCTCATCCTTGTGGAGGCAGGAAGGAAGAATCCTTTCTCCCACACAGGATATAGGAGAGTTCATTTTTCCCTCATGGTCCCAGAGTTTCTCCCAAGGCCTCTTCCTGGGGGATTTCAGTGGAGGGGTCAAAGCCCTGAGGAACTCTGTTGGCACCCCAGGACTACAGTAACTTTATTTAATGCAAATCAGCAGCATCTCACACATTTGCATGGCTGTTTGGCCTTTATTACTAATTGCAGTTTTATTTGGTACCAAAGCACCGGGTGACACAGTTCAGCTGCTTTCGTTTCATTCCTGATTAAACCATTTTAAGAAGTTGTCTGTTTTGAGGGCCAGCACAAAAGTCAAGCTACATTAACTTGTCAAGTGGATTAGTCATGAAACACCTTTTTGGACATTTTAATTCAGAATTAAAGTGGCTGTAATTGGATTTAGCTTGCTTTGCTTTCAGAGTAAATTCAGGTAAACGAAATTAAGGTTCATTCAGTGTTGAGGTGTGGGCAGAAATCCTCATTATGAGCTACATGGAGCAACTAAAAACATGAGGCCAGGTTGGCTGAGGCTTGGAGCAGCTTGGTTCAGTGGAAGTTGTCCCTGCCTGTGGGAGGGGGTGGAAGAAGATGAGTTTTAAGGCCCCTTCCATGAGTCTGTAATTGTGACTATTGAAGAGCAATACTGGAGAATCTTTGGGATTTTAGGGACCTGCTGTTGATTTACCAAAGAAATGTCAGGGGCAGCAAGCTGAATATATAGATATGGATAGGAAGAACAAGCCAGCCAATAATTACAGCTGCAGCTGCTGCATCTGTGGAAGGACAAAAAGCTGTAAGTTCACAGTTCAAACCTGAGGTTGTGTCTTGAACAGTTCTCTTAAAGGAGAGGGAATTTGCATCCTAAATAACCAACTATCAATGCTGAAGTAAAGAAAGGAGGTGAGTTCCCTTAACTGTGACCTCATCTCTGAAATGAGGGATGGTAGGTGAAGCAGAAAATAATGAGTTTTCACACTATCGAGCTTGTTTGAGGGCTTTTCAGTGATTAAAAAACCCCAAACACTGAGTCTTGAATACAGAATAAATTCAATCACACTTTTCCAGCTGTGACTGTGTAACCTTCCATTCACCAGGCAGTGTGGGACTAAATGAGGACCCAGGTGACAGCTGTCCAAGAAAACCTGCAGTGCTCAGGCAGGTGTCACTGATGGAACAACCTGGCTTTTATGGCTCCTTCTCCCTCTTTGAGAAATGCTCTCTGGGTGTTAAATGCCCCTCCTGTGATGGCAATGAATGTAATTAACTCCTGATGAGGAATACACTTCCAGTAATCCAAGCGACTTCCATTTTCATACTGCCTTTTTTTTTTTTTTTGACAGGAAGCCTCTTTTATGCCAGCTATTGACACTCTGCCTGGATCCCACAGTGTGAAAAAGGAGGTGCTGCTGCTGACCATTTGCCTGGCAAGTTGTGGCCAAGTGGCCATGGATCAGTGTGAGGGGCAAGTGCCCGACAAGGTGCTGGGAGCAGCCAACATCTTCCAGGCGTTGGTGACGTGGCTGCTGTCCCTGGTGAGTGCAGTGACCTGGCACAAAAAGCTCTGGGTGATAAGAGCTGTGTTTGGACCTTCAGTGAATACATAATCACTCTTGAAATCTCCTTTTTTCTCCCCCCCAACAGCTACAGACCAGTGGCTGAACAAAGTGGAAATTATGTTCTAATTCACCTCAGTCTGTAAATAAAAATCTCGCCGGGGTCAGTGGAGCTGGGTTATGTCTGTAGTTTATGAAGAAGTGAAAAATTATTGAGCCACATTTTCAGTTGTTGAAAGTGACTGCTGGGTGTTAGCCTTTGGTAATGGACACAGGTTCCTGGCTTTCACCACTTGTTCTAGATAAGAACAGACCCTTCCTGATAGTCAAGAGTGCTGTGAACAAGTGAGGGGCTGCCTTAATTGTCCTTTGGTTCACATGTTTTTCTCCCCTACAGAAACCACCACATCCTCTCTCCTTTCCATCCATATTACCCTTTATTCCCTAGGGAAAACAGTGTATTTTTCCTCCCCAATGTGTATTTTCCCTTCCCATCCTGCTCAGTGGCCTTATACTTTTCCCTGGGAAAGACTCTGGGATACCAAGACTTATCCAGCCAGTCAAGGTAGATTTCACCCTGAGCCAACCAGGCTTTTAAATCACTTAAACTCCACTTAAACACAATTAATTGTTAATGATGTCCACCCTTGCATTAAAACATTGCTGACATTCTTTGGTGTTAGTTCAGTGCTGATGAAAATTGCCACTGGAACTGCCCTGAATCCTGAATTTTCCATTCAGGTTTGTTAGCTTGAGGCCAACAGCTGCAGTGTGAGCTCTCTTCCCTTGTGTTATTCCCATTAAAAAAAAACCCAAACCCTGAGCTCTGATTGCAGCAGTTCTCTCTGAGCCTGAAAGGGTACCTCAGCTTCCAGGGCTGTGTCACTCTGCTGGGTGTAGGGTCAGATGTTCAGATGAGCTTTGTGCCCTAGAAAAACTGGGATAAAATTCACCAATTTATTCTACACAGGCTCTGCAGTGGCCGTTGGATAGCAATGAAGAAGTTTGCATTTCTTTCACTGACAGAACTGGAATTGTTGAGTGATTTTTAGACCAATTTCCCATCTGGTAATCCATGCAATTCCATTGACTGGCTTGTGTAAATCAGCATATCCTTGCTGATTCCATTGGAGATGTGCTGGATGCTGCCAGTTGGGAGCAGAGCATCCTCTGGATGATGCAGAATTCCCCATAGGAATCCAGTGTTCAAATCAGTGTGTCACCCTGATCTTTTAAAGTTTTTCTAAGCTTTCTGATGTTTACATTTTTTGTGATAGAATTTCTCACGCATTTTCATGTAAATAATGATTGTTTTGCATTCATTTCTGGAGGAGGAGAAAATCAATGAACTTTTGGTATGACCAGTGTGGTTGGAGAGGTAATGACTTCATCTTTCAATTTCTGGCTGCTTTTCGAATTTTATATATAACAAAGTCATGAACTAAAAGTTCTCTTTTTTTACCTTGAAAAAAAAAAATGCAAACCAGTCATTATTTACATGAAAATGCGTGAGAAATTCTATCACAAAAATGTAAACATCAGAAAGCTTAGAAAAACTTTCAAAGATCAGGGTGACAGCAGTGGAGGACTTGGTGCTGGTGTTTTGAGTGATCCAGCTGAGCTGTGCAGTACTTTCAAAATCCAGCCTGGCCCTGTGTTAAAAACATGTTTTTAAAAGTCTTTATCTCCCTGTGAATGGTTTGGGGCTATATATATATATATATATATATGTATATATTTGGGGCATATACTGCATATATATCTATGCAGTAAATAGAGCTGCTAATTCACCTGGAGACAGGTGATGGTACAAACCAGGAGAAAAGTTTCTGTATCCACCAGAGCCCTGTGTGGGAATTACAGTCCTGTAGCTCAGACTTGCCTTTCTCTCCACCCAGAGCATGTTCTGGATCAGGTACCTCTGCTTTTCCTTTCTCCTGGCTTTGCTGATTCCCTGTGTCTGGCTTTCCCAGAGTTTTCTGCCCCATTTTCACCAGCTTCCTTGGACATTTTGCAGCATCCCAGTGCCTTCCCAGGCTGTTTCAAGTGTCTCTCCTCTGTCTTTTCTAACTTATAATCAAGATTTTCATGTATTCTCTATGTTAAAGTACATTATGTCTCATCTGACTTTGAGCAACCTCAAGAGCCAAGTCATAGTTTGTCCTACTGGAACCTTCTCCCTGGATCTAAAATAATAATAATAATAATAATAATAATAATAATAATAATAATAATAATTTATGTCTCAGGGTTGCAGAAGTCACTTTTTACCCTTTTTGGTTTAAACCAGAGCTATAAACTGGAAAATAGAATGTTTGCCTCCCACACACATGCAAAAAAAAAAAAAAATCCATGAAAAAGAAATCACCTCAGCCCAACAGGATGGGGATTGATGGGGTTTGGACTGTTAGTGAAGGGCTTCTTGGAGAAACCTGCAGGAACCCCTTGGAATGGCATCATCCCTGTGCACTGATTTGTGAGCAGAGATTGGACTGATCTCACTGTCACTGATAAAGGCACACACAGTGCTGCTGTGACAGGAACATTCTGGGCAGCCTTGACAAAAGCTCTGTGCTCACCCCTTGCTGGACCAGGGAAAAAATGTGAATTCCTGCCTCCACATAGTGAAACTGGTGGAAGTCAGAGCTTGCAAGTCGTTATTGAGAAAATAAATCCTATGGCTTATCAAAAGCAATGTGTTATTCCTATTTAATTTGGTCTTTATTGATTTTTCTACTGGCTAAACCACAGCTAATCTACTAATCAAAGCAGAGTGCTCCCTGGGTTGTTGTGGGGCTATACTCAAGAGCAACAGAGGAAGATAATGGGGGTTTTTTTTCAGTCCATCTAAAAATGGAATTATGTTCCAATGGATTTCCAGGTGCCTCCTGTGAAGAGAAAGGATGGCTCCAAAGCTCCATTTGAAGTGGTGGGGCTGCAGCAGGCCTGGAGAGAGGAAGGCTTGGCTCTCTACGCCTGCCTGGTGGCACCAGAGGAACCTTCAGCCCAGAACTGCCCTGAGAGCCACAAGTCAGGAGTGAGTAGCAGCATTTACACCTGGTAGTTGTGCAAACAGGGCAGGCACCACTGCCCTGTACTGAGCACCAGGCCTGGATGTGCCAATTCAAGCTCAAATTCCAGGACAGAGCAGTGTAAGAGCTGCCCAATTTGGGATGGGGGGAACAGCGCAGAACTGAAGGATTGCTTCCAGCTAATTGCCAACCCAAGCTGGCCTCAGTTATGCTGCATTTAGATCATGTTCAGCCCAGGAACCAGCTCTCTGTGACATCACTTTTGTCAATTGCTCATTAGCTGTAACCTCACACTGCAGAAATTTAGCTGGATTTGGAGGAAACACATCTTTTGGCACCTATTACCGTTTTCCCTCCTTTATTTTAACCATGTGAAGAGTGTGGCACAGGAGGAGGAGTTATTTTTGACTGTCAAGGGCTGAGGCCTGGAAGCAGGCCCTGAGTTTTGGTGGGTCCCAGAGCCTGAGCTATGCAATAAAACTGGAAGGTCTTGCACACAGGCTGAAAATTTAGCACATGCAGGTGGCACATGTGATGTGAGACATGATATGAACTCCTGTCCTGAATGCAGCAGAGCTGTGAAATTGCAGCTCTGAGCTCTGCTCTGGTGCTTCTGTCTTTCACAGAGCTGATTTAATACAGATTGGAGCATCTTGTACCAATTTCTCT
>CM031870.1:13892283-13932063 GCA_018697195.1 Certhia americana
TTTTTTTTTTTTTTTTTTTTTTTTTTTTTTTTTTTTTTTTTTTTTTGAGATAGATTTTTAGGTAGTATTGTCCCTCTTGCCTGGCGTAAATACCTATTTTACCTGAGCTTCTTACTGGGAAGTGTGGCCAGGTGGATGTGGGGAGCAGCAATCCCTGTGTCACCCAGAGCTTCAGAGAGCCACTTGCTTGAATAACTGTCCTGTGGCTGAGGAACCTTTGAGGTGCTGCCCTGTGCTCTGCTGAGGCTGCTGAGCTCCTCTCAGGTGGCTCAAAGCAACTTTTGTGGATTTTCTTCTCTGTTTTTGCCTCTTTCATCCCCAGGTGTCCTTGTTATACCTGCTGGCCACACCATGGGGAACCCAAATGGAACAGGATGTGTGGACATGTTTTTAAAACATTCTTCAGCATCCCCTCCTCAGCTGCAGCAAGTGTTCTTCACTTGCAGCTGCTGCCTGGGAGCAGCAAAGATTGAATTTTCCATGTTTTATGACAAAACTTGGAGTTTGACAGCTGTGGCCCCCGTGCTCCTGGAAAGAAATGATGGGTGCTGGTACCAAATGTCATGATTAAAACACTAACAAAAAAACAGCCAGCCCAAAAACAATGAGCAGCTTTTCCATTAGTGATTGAGCAGCCCTGGGCAGAAGCTGATAACACCAGGCTCTGCTGGACTGGACAAGGACTTGGTGTTGATTCCTGCCCAAGGCAACTGAATTCAAAGTGTTTCCTCTGTGGAGCAAACAGAGCCTGACCTGCTCTCTGCTGATTCCAGGGCTTGGTCAAAGCCCTAGAATTACTGAGCACTGATTATGCTCAAAATAGATCCCCAGGGTTACAGAATTGAATGAACTTTTGGAGCTGTGGGCTCAGGCTGCCCTGAGTGTTTGGTTGGCGCTGGGAAGGGTTAAATTACAACCTGGTGGAGCAAACTGCAGTTTTTCCAGTCCTTTTCATGGAATCACAGAATGATTTGGATTGGAAGGGGCTATTCAAGGCCATCCAGTCCAAATCCCTGCAAGAAGCCAGGACACCTTGCACTATCCCAGGGTGCTCCAAGCCCGGTCCAACCTGGCTTTGGACACTTCCATCTTCATCCTGAAAATCTTCTGAGCTCCACTCTGCTGCACAGCAGTGACATTTCAGGGCTTGGGGCAGTTCTTCCAAGCAGGACTTAGGTTTCCTCTCCCTCATTAGAGGCTCTGCCTTTGAGGTAGCACTGACTTGTGTCAATCTTTCTTCCCTGAGGCATTTGTAGAACTGCTGCTTTCCCCAGCAGAGATCAGAACTGGGAGGAACAGCACAAGTTGGGACGTCAGCCCCAGCAGAGGCAAGGAAAATGACAGCAAGTCTCTCCCTGTTCCTGCCTCTGGGCAGCTTCAGCTACTGTGGAGAGGAATGTGAACTTTATTCTTCACACTGCAGCCCTCAGTCTCTCACTGTCCTGTCAATGTGGAAGTTTTCAGTGGCTGAATTAAAAAACAAAATCCTGTTGGGGCACTTACTCGTTCTGTTTCTGGTTGTCTCGTGTGGGCACAAAGAGACACTTTTCAGGGCTTACCTTTAAAATATGGTTTGGTTTCCAGGTGCTTTTGTTGCATCTGTTTGCTATAAGAATTTAGGGAAACCTTAAGTTACTTTTTTTTTTTGGATTATGCAAAAAAGACCAAGTATGTGTAAATGTTAACCATGATGACAAATGGTATTTTAGTATTAATGTGTAGAGCCCAGAGTCCATTTTCAGTCCCAAAACGGGGCTCTGAGCCATCAATTTCTTATTTACTGGCCACTTTGCTGTTATCTGTGTATCTTTTATTATTTATCACATTCTAGTTCTCTGTCCCAAGGTGCAATAGTTACAGCTAGAATAATAATAGTGGCTTCTCCAGACAAAAGCTCCTGTTCTCAGCACACCAAGAAGTCTTTTGGCTTATTTAGCTGGGATGGCATCTATTCCTGTATCCAGTGGTTCTGCTATGTTCCTTCTCATTTTTATCAGGTTTTTTTGGGGTAGTTTAGGGTGATTTTATTTCTGTCCTCCTCCAAATGGCTGCTAGAAGTGAGGCAGATTTCAACATCCCCGCCTGGTTTTGCTTTCTTGTTGTCAGAACAATTGCTAAAACACTCACCTCCTGTAATCCCTGTGTGCTGATAGACAGGCTGCAGCTCCAGGCAAGCCTGATGGGAATTGGATTAGTACGGCCTCTGCTCTCTAAGAATCTCCCAGGCATTCCCAGTTATCCCACTGGCCCTGTGTGGAGCTCTGGGGCTCCTCCCTGCACCTCCATCACTTCATTCTCTGGTGGCTCAGAGGAACTCTGAGGGTTCTCTGAGGTTCTTCAAAGAGAAACTTAGGGGTTTTCCTCCTTGAGCTTCACTTTTTAGGTGCAATAATCACAGAATGATGGAATATCCTGAGTGGGAAGGGATCCACCATGATCATCCAGCCCAGCTCCTGGCCCCACACAGCCACACCAACAATCTCAGCCTGGGTATCCCTGGAGTGGTGCCCAAACTCTCCTGGAGCTCTGGGGCCGTGCCCATTCCCTGGGGAGCCTGGGCAGTGCCCAGCACCCTCTAGGGGAAGAACCTTTCCCAAAATCCAGCCTAAGCCTGCCCTGGCCCAGCTCCAGCCATTCCCTGTCCCAGAGATCGGAGCTGCCCCTCGGGAGGAGCTGCAGCCCCTGCTGAGCTCTGCCCTCAGCCTCCTTCTCCAGCTGAACAATCCAAGTGCCCTCAGCTGCTCCTCAGACCCTTCCCCACCCTCATGTCCCTCCTTTGGACACTCTCCAACAGCTTTACGTCCTTCTGATATCATGGCACCCACAACTGCCCCAGACCTGAGGTGAGGCTGCACCAGGGCAGAGCAGAACTTCACTTCCCTCCAGTAACTGGGGCAGAGAAGATGTTCTGCACAATTCTTGAGTCTGTTATTTTCTATTTAGGTCTCCTTGAGGTCACTGGCTTTGTTCTCTGAAAGTTCTGCTAATTAAGAATCAACCTGAAGAACAATGAGGCTTAGAGAGGAGGTTAAATGATGAAAAGCTGTAGTTTAGCAGTGCAGTATTCAATATTAATGTATCAGTATTAATATTAGCCGCAATCTTTAAAAAAACACAGAATGGTTTGGGTTGGAAAGAACTTTAAAGGTCATCTAATTTCAACCCCCTGAAATGGTTGGGGAGCTTCCACTCGACCAGATTGCTCAGTGCTCTCTGCACCCTGGTGCTGAACACTTCCAGGGATGGGGCACTAACTGTTTTCATTTATATCCCTAAAAAAGCCTTTGGAAATTAATGTTTCATTGTATTGGGCTGGTTCATGGTCCCTGTTTATGGGCTTTTCTTCCCCTCTGAGTGTGGTGGGATCTGCTTTGGAGCAGGGTTTGTGAGCTGGTGGACGGCACAAGAATGGGATGAAGGCTGTGGGGGTTTGGGAGGTGCAGGGTGTCACACCAGGAGTTGGTTGGGAGAATCTGAGGGCAGCTGTGTGGAACTGGAGTCTGGGATGGCCATGGACAGAGGAGGAGCTGCTGCAGGTGCAAGGTACAGACAAAATTCCTGAAACCATCACCAAAGCTTTTTAACCACTTGCTCTTTGCAGACTGCAGAACCTCTCCAAGGAACATCCAGGTTTTACCAGAAGGTTTCTGCTTTTCTGACCTCTACGTGGCTTCCAGATCTTATTTGGTGGAGAGATGAACTGGCCAGTCACTTCCAAAACCAGCTGTGCCCACTTCTTCCTGGAATTCCCTCTGTCCTGCTCAGTAACATCACTGCTGTTAATCCTGACCCTCAGGTACTGTATAGAAATGCTTGGACTTCTGCTAATTTTTTTATCAAGTCCAGTAAAAGCTGTTTTTCCAGTGTTAACAGATATTCTCATTTGTTTTAGCAAAGGATTTAAGAGGAGTTTGAACACAAATGCTTCTAAAATTAGAATATTCTGTGATTTTAATTATCTGTGGATTTCCAGGGAAGTGTGTGAGCTACAAGGACATAGCACCTCTCCAAATCAAGAGCTTCCAATCTCTTGCCTACCTTGAAACATCTGCAGGAACACTCACTGCTGTCTATAAGCAGAATAATAATTAACCTTTCACTTCTGTCAGATTAGCAAGGGCTCCATAGCAAATATTCCTCCAAATGAAATGTTACAAGAATTCCTTATACTAATTGGGGGAATATATTCCTTGAGGGCATCCAATGTTGCTTTTAGGCCTCTACCAGCCTTTCCTACTTTGGTGTAAATATTTAGAGTGGGTTTTCAAAGATATGACCTGATTTCCATACCTTTTGAGGGAATGTTTTTTTTCTTTCTTTCTTTCTTTCCCACAACAACACCAGCCTTTGGACAATTGTCTTTTCCCAACATTTTTAGGTGAGCAAAACCCTTGAGACACATTTCCAGGGAATGGCAAAGCCTGCAATTCTTGTTCACAATGAAGTTTTGATTTTGAAAATGATGCAGCATGAGAAGTTTTCTGCCATTTCAACCAGATTTGGGGATTACTATGACTCTGGGAGAATCAATGCCATGAAAGCTTAGGGGCTTAGCAGTGCACTTAGCAATTTGCCTAAAGGTTTATCCCACTTGTGTGCAGGAAAAGGAGGCTTAGTGTTGCTGATTTGCAGTCACTGTGGCTTTCAAGCAGAAGCAAGAGCCATAAAGAGTCTGACGTACTCGTAAAAGATAAATCTGCTCTATGCTTTTAAGGCATAAAAAAAGGCATCATTTAAAACAGCCAGAGCTTTTATGCAAATCCCTTATTAGAGGAATTATAAATCATTAGGAATTGAACAGCAAGATAGCAGGCTCTTTCTGGGGGTGGATCTTTGCCTTGATGCCATGGAAAACATGATGTCAATTTTAAAAAAACACATTCTCTTCCCAAGCTCAAGTGCTCTGTGCCCCTCAGGCCTGAGTGAGGCTGAGACCACAATGTGTCCTGGCTTTTTCACAGAGTTATGGAATCACAGCATGGTTTGGGTTGGGAAAGACATTAAAGCACATCCTGTTTCACCCCCTGCCATGGGCAGGGACACCTTCCGCTATCCCAGGCTGCTCCAAACCCCATCCAGCCTGGCCTTGGACATTTCCAGTCTGAGAGAGACACATTTTCCTAGCTGGTTAGGCAGCAAGGCTGATTTCCACAGCGGGGCTCAATGAGCCAGGCTCTCAGCAGGCAGCAGCTCACCCTGATGTCTGCCCTGGAGCTTTGCAAAGTGCTACCAACTGAGAATGTTCCCAATTGTCATTAAAATCCAACCAAAAAGGGCTGCAGGATCATGTTCTTTTAACTTCTTTGGGCTGAAGGTTCGGTACAAGGCCAGTGATCCATGCTTTGCTTTTTGTACATTTGTGTTTGTTTCGAGGCAGTGTGTACAAAACTAAGCAGAGCAAAGAACCTGTGCCCATGTGTTGGAGGAGCATGTAGTGAATTCCTGCTTTTGCTCCAGGTAAATCAGAGTCTGCGAGAGAAATGCTGGCAGGATGGTAGAAAAAAATGGGTAGAAATGGAGAGAGAGGGAAGCTGTTGTGTACTGAGCAGCTCTGTGTGTGATCTGGGGAGCAATTGCCAGCAGTAATTGTAATAACCTTTATGCTTTTTGTTTGGTAGTGCATGAGCCAATGTCTTGTTTTCAGTCAATTTGTCTGCTGGATTTTCTGCCTGTTCTGGACCCCAAACAGATTGCTTTGCCTATGCTGGTTTTTGGAGGCATTTTTATGAGTGCTGTGCAACGAGCTTATTAACCTGCAGCAATTCACTCCTGATAGGAGCAGCGGCTCACAATGCACTCATTAAAGCCCAGCTTGGGTTGGGAGTGACAACATCCCCGTGGAAGCTGCTAACTGCAAGGTTCCCCATCAGCAGAAAGAGGATTTCTTCATTTTAGCATAAAATAAAACTCCTTTCTGCTGCTAACCCTCAGGATGCAAACATTCACCTTAGGGATACAGGCAACAAACACAGAGCCAGCGTTGGTGCTGCTTTTCCTTGGCCTCTTTGGTCCATGATGGAATTATTTTCCTCTCCCTCAATTTTTCTGGACATTGGGACATTTGCCCAAAAGGTGCAGCCCTTGATGGTCATCTTCCAGAGAATGTCCTGGAGCTCCTAACCCATGCAGGTGCCTGCCAGGACAGAGGAGTCAGGGCTTAGCAGCATTTTCAGGGAGATTTTAGGAAGAAGGGGAACCTCCAGCCCTCCTCCTCCTCTGTCCACAGCCATCCCTAAGGTGAAGGAGACTTTTTACTTTAAGTTCCAGCAAATTGATTTTGTTGCACCTCCTGGTGATCAGTTCCCTTTGTGCTTCTCCTTTAGCAGCTTTCCTGCTCTGCCACAAAGTTTGTGTGGTTTTTTTAAATAGTAGCGATTAAAGGCAGGTCTGCACAAAGTTTCTTCCTTACTTTTTTGCTTAAGAAAAGCTCCATTTTTTAATTTTTAATTTTTTGCCTGGCTAATTGTAGATAAGAATCCCAGAACTGGGTGCAGGAAGCTGAATTTGCCCTGATATTGTAACCCAGGCCTGCTGAAAATGCCCAGCAGCACAGACTGACCTAACAGCAAGGCTGATGTGTGGCAGGGGGCTGGCAGAAAGTCGAGCAGTTCTTTCATGTGCAGTTTCAGATTTTTGGGCTTTCCCTGCTGGAGTTGATGTTAACTGTGTTGCTATAGGAGCTCTCACACACACAAGCTTTGAAAGTTGCATACTTTATTTCAAATTCTGAAATAACCATGTTGGATACAAGAAGAGCTGGACATTGCTGCTGAAATTTGAAATCCCTGTGGAAAAGCAGCCCCTGTGGATGCAGCACTTGTTGCTCTGTGCACTTGAGGCACAGATTTAGAGCTGAGATTCCCAAGCTCTGTGTGCAGCCACTGAAGAGGGAGTGGGAGGCACTACCAGAGGATCTTTCAGGTCTGTGAGTCTGTGTTTCAGCATGAGCTCAGTGAGAACGCTCTGAGCTCTCTGAGTTTAGACTCTGAGTGCTCTGACATTATTTCATTGACAAGCACCATGGCCTTGGCCCTGCTGACTTGCCTTCAGCATCTTCCACTGTCTTTTGCTGTAACTTCTCTTAAGTACAGTGCTGAGGGAGGTGTTTAGGGACCTGCTACTCATTCCCACATCAGCCTTTCACCTGACTCTCCAGGCCCGTGGCTGTGTGGGTGTTGCCTCTCACACATCCCAAACTGCAGGAGCTGGGGTTTGCTCCTGGGGTTTGTGGTTCAGTGGCTGTGCTGCTGGCAGTTATGCTTTGATTTGGGGTTGTTGCCTCGTGTGTTCTTTCTCATTTCATGCACCCAAGCTGGGCCATGCTTTGGGATGGAGATGCTGCCAGAGCTCCCTGGAGAGCAGCACAATTTGTTCAGCTCCCAGACCTGATCCCCACATTGCTGTGAGCTCCCACATTTAGTTCACAGCCCAGGGCTGTGCTTTCCTCCTCCAAAACTTGAAGGATTTGATTGTTGCGCAGCTGAACTGGGCATTAAGGAGGGATAAAACACCTAGGACAGCTCCTCCACATGGGCTCACCTAAAGCAGACCTGGCAGGATGAGTCCTGCAGCACTGGCAGTGCCCAGCACTCAACTCTAGGACATCCAGGCTGAAGCTGTAAAGCAGGAGGTTCAAAAAGGACAGGTTCATCCTGCCCTTTGCTTTTAAATCTTGCCTGTGGCTTGTCTTTTATCTGAGTTAGTGAAAAGGGTCACGTCTTGCCTGGCTGACACCCTGAGTCTGCTGGGCAGCCTGCTCAAGTTGTACCAACAGCTTGGGGAAGAGCACATCTGGCTGGTGATTCCACATAGATAAGGCTTGTCTGGGGGAGAAATGCTTGTCCTGGGACTTCATCTGTTTACTTTTATAGAAAATAATTCATAACTGCAGCCCAGAATAGCTGCATGGCTCTGTCTTCAGGAGGCAGAAGGTGACATCCTGGCCCTGGCTGAGTCCTGCTGGAGTCTGGCATTTATTTTCGTGGAGCCAGGAGTGCAAGCAGCCACTTTTCTATTTGTAAATTAAAAACCCTCTAACCTTTAGAAGGAGAAAGGGCTACACTGATGTCTACCAGAGCTGGCACAAAGATGAAGGCACAGCTTGGAGAGGAATAAAACATTACAGGTTTTCATTCTTCCTAAAATTTGACAGCTCACATTTAGATTGTGCCCATCACTCATTATTCCTGAAAAGAGCAGCTTTAAAGAACTCTCGAGCTGTGCTTTGCCATTACTGCTGGTGGGCACAAAGGCTGGGAGCTACTATCTCATTCTGTCTTCTGTGGTTTAAGATATCCTTTCCCAATCCAGAAGGGGAACAAGGGGAAGTGAGATCCATTTCAAACTGCCTGAAATACAGTCACCAGAACTGCATGTCTTCCTTGATGAACCCTCTCTATCCCAGACTTTTTGCTGCCTGGGCTCTTCCTGCAGTGCCTCCACTTTCCTGTACTAAGTTCTGTAACCATCTGAAGAGAACATGCACAGTGGGGAGGGAGGATGTGCAGGGAACAGACTCAACATTGTGTTAATCTGGATTCTGCCAGGAAAACTGTGCTCCTGCACACGACAGCAGGGAGAGGAGAGAGCTTGAGAGTGATCTGCCTAATTCAGGGGTAGGATTTGGTGAATCACATCAGACATGAGCCTTGCTGAGTGAGTGAGAGAGAGAGAGAAGTGCTTTCTGTGCTGCCCCTGATGTGCTCAGCAGGGCTGGCAGGGAGAGGTTACCCCAGCACAGAACTCCCACTGGCTCTGCAGGTACTGGAAGTGCAGCATCCTTCTCCAAGGGGTTTGGTGGTGTCTCACACAGATAATGGCTGAGCAGATCTTTGCCTTGGAAAGTGCCTTTTGTGTGAGGAGATGAGATTGGGGAGTACACAGGGATGCTTCCTGCAGCTTCTGTTTTCCTGCTGGGGCTGGGAACAGCCTGGAAGACTCCTTGCAACTTAAAAGACTCTCTCAGATCACCTGACAGCAAAAGCTCTTTGTTGTCAGAGATGGCAACAGAAAACACAGTAAGCATGAAGAGGGGATCACAGGCTTGGTCATATTTCTGTGTGACAGTTAAATATTCATGGCTTTGCTGCAGCTCCGGTTTCCTCTGAAATGTGCTTATTCTCCTTTCTGCTGAGGAATTTACAGCATGTTCTTGTAGTCCTGTGAGTTTCCTTCCCATGGACTGTCTGCCTTCATCTGGGTAATATTATCTGAAGCAAAGCAGGAGCTTGGGGTTTCTTTTAAATGCTTTTGGGAAAACTGGTGAGTGTTCAATCCTAGCTGTGGCACAAAGTGGTCTTTTCCAGTGTCTTAAGGTGGCAGCAGCTGGAATTTGTCACCCAAACCAAATGAGGATAAATTGGCAAAAAAGGAATAACTAAAATAGGAGTTTATGGGTGTGCCCTCCCTCCCTGCTCATCCTGCTCATGGCAGTGTGGATGGAGAGGATGTCAGTGCTGTAAGAAGCCCTGCAGACACACATAGGGGTGGTTATGGTTCCATGAGTCCAGGGTTTAAAACCTGTCACAGCTGAAGTCAGAGTATCCCTGGGGCTGTGCAGCTGCTGTTGGCTGAGTGCAGGGAACCTTCTCCCTGGGATAAGGCTTTTCCCAGGAGATGTGAGGCTGGAACAGGGCTCAGAGCCTCACTGGGGAGGTGTTTTCAGGTGAGGATCAAAGACTGGGCTGTGTCTTCACCATTCTGCAGGGTTTGGGGAGTCTCCTCCTCCCACCAGGGCTCAGGTCAGCACTCACAGCTGATGCTTCCACAGGCTTGGGAAAGAATTAACAGCTGCTGTGATGTTGGAGGAGTGAGAGGAACCAGCCCTGAGGTGAAACCAATATAATTCCCACACTTACCCTCTTGTAGAACATTAAAATTAGATCTAAAGTATCATAAACAGAAAGAGTGTCCAAGGTATTTCAGGAGGAGAAGCCTCCTGCAGCTGCCTGCAGAGGATCCCTCTCTCTTTTAGTGTTCAGCTCAGTATTAGAACAACTGGCTCCATGCAATTTTCTCCTACATCACAGGGCAAGTGCCTTTCTCCCTGTTTTTTCCTGCTGATGCAATGGGAAGGCTGTGCCAGGAGCTCTCCACTGGGATGTTTTAGCCAGGCTGGACAAAGCAGGGTGCTCATCCTGCAGCCATCTGCCTGTTTTCTAATTCACGAGGAGAAGGATTTTCAGGGAGAAATAAGACTTTTCAAGCTCCATTTTCTGTTGGTTTGTGAGCTCCCATTCAGGCTGGCTGTTGGAAAATAGATGTGACAGATGACAGGAGCAATTCCCACAGGCCTTGCTTCCCAGGTGTGGCCACACCCCTGCTGTGGCCTTGGAGCAGCATCCTGGGCTCACCATGGATCCACAGCTTACAGCAGGGTGCTCCCCTTGGATTTTCCACCCTCTGTGGATGTGCTGGAGGATTATCCTGAAGGATTCTATGGAAATAGAGGCTGGTGTTGGTTTGATCACATTTGTCCCTTCTTTTCCTTCTGGAACATTCACAGACATGAGGTTTGTTCAAGGAACAGTTGGAAGAAACAGGAAACTGGGATTCTGCTGCATTCCCACTTTGCAGGGCTTGTCTGGGCTCATTGCACTGCATCACTGTTGCAGATGGGAGCTGGCATCATGCACTAGAAATGGGGAAGATCCCTTTCCTTAAATCCACTTTTCCTCTGATGGTATTTTCCACAGTCACCAAGTGTAATATCAGCAGTGGAGGCTGGGGAATGATGGATTGCAGGACAGAATTGACAGATCCACTGGGAGATGCCAAAGCCCTTGGTTTGGTGCAGTTGATTTGACTGAAATGGGGTGAAAAGTGAAATCCTCAGTTCTGCTTTCAGGCAAATATCTCATGAAGCACAGGAAAGAGAGGAAGGAGACAACACAAAAGGTTACTGAAGTAGAAAGGCAGTTGTCAGAGGGGTTTTAATATTCAAATGAATTTCATTTTCTGGTTGTTACTTTGAAACATTGGTGGAATGCTCTGAAGTGCCTCTCATTTGCCAAGCAGCACAACCGAAATCTCTCAGGTGATTACACAATTAAACAGCATTATATGGAGCTCATAATGCAGAGTGGATGCTTCTCCATGCAGGGTTAGCCCCTTTTCTCTCCATCATAAAAGTCCTGATGAGACCATGTTGAAAATTAATTTCTTTTTCTGTTTTTGAAAAGGTCAGTCCACATGAGCTGAGGACAAATTAACACCTGCTGTAAATCAAAGTAGAGCCTTTAAAAGTATTGAAGCCTCTTTGAGCTACACCTGAGCCTGAGTGTTTTAAAAGTGACTATTTTTTTTTTTTTTTTTCTTCATCCCTGGAATGACTCCGGCCCACTGTGAACTCTGCCTAAATGCATCTGCATTTCTGGAATGTTCAACCCAGAAGCTGACATATGTGACTTTCAAGAGTTGCCTTTGCCCCTGGACTGTGGCCTTGCTCACAGAGCGTGCAGTCACAGCACATTCTCCTGAGTGACACATCCTTACACTTGCACTTGTACAAGTTGCTTGCTTGACTGCCCAGAAAATGGATGAGAAACAAAATAAGGTGCTGAGCCTGGGAAATGCTGTGCTTGTGTTGAGCTGTGACCTAAATGCCAGGTTTTTGCCTTTCCATGAGGATGTGGCACGATGAGACTAACAGAGATGTGTCACTTGTGGTGACATGAGCGCAGGAGATATGTGCTATTTTGGCTACAGGCATGTAGAAGTTCATGCAATCCCTTCCCTACCCTTCCATTTGATTGGTTAACTAGACCATTGCTTTCACAAAGCCTTTTTCTGCTGAGTGCTCAGTACAGTTGTGGAGAATTGAGGTCTCAGCTGATGGATGCAGCCCCTGGTGATGTGTGTGTGTGCACTGTGTGTTGGGGAGTCACTGGGTTGGACCCTGGGAATGCTCAGGTGTGGCACTTCTTCTACTCCCACCTGTCTCTCCCCTGATAGGGGAGGCCTTTTCCCAAGTCCCTGTTAAGAAAAAAGACAAACAGGACTCTTGGTTGTTCTCATTCTCCAGGTTGTTTATTATTTTCTGAGCAGCAATTTCTGCACACCAGGCTTTACACCAGCTTGGCCTGATGGAGAAAAGGCACCAAAAAGCCTCCAACACACAGAATCAAGGTTCTCATCAAGAGAATTCACCCAATTATCACCAAGAACAGACATTATTTCCACTTCTCTACCAATAACCAACTAAATTTCTATTCACATGACACTGGGGCAAATTGTGCCCAATAGTCCTGTGTCCCCAACACTGCAGAAGGTGGAGGAGATGAAGAAGGAGAAAGAAGCCTAAAAACCACAAGGATCCTCCAGCTTTTGTCTTCATCTCCTTGCCATGCTAACAAACACAAAAATCTAAATTTCTCCCCCTGTGATAAATTCCATATTATGCTACTATGTAAATTACATTCTTGAAAATTCTGTGTCATCCCAAAGCATAGGAAGCCCTTTCATGGACAAAAGTTAAAAGTAGAATTTGTCAGAGGGTTTGGGTCCTTCAAAACATGCAGAGGAATATTCTCTGCATTCTGGGCTCCAACACTCAGGCTCTTGGGAAGCAGTTGCAGATTTATATTATTGGGGTATCAATTAAAAGGAGCTCCTGGAATAGTTGAAAGAAAGCAAATTATATAAATTAACAACACTGGGCTGAGTTTAATCCACCAGCTTCATCCTCATGTGCCCTGTGGCCATAAGATCCTGGTTTTCCTGCTTTATTTTAAGGGACCATGGAAGTGAAAGCTGTCCTTTGTGCATTTCAGGCAGTGGAGAAGGTGTTTGCTGTGCCAAAGGGATTTTACTGGCAGACAGTTGAGAGCGATGACAAACACTTCCCTGACAGCAGTGCCATGGAGGCTTGCACAGACACAGACACAGAGGTAAAGAATAACAAACAACCCCCTCCTTCCTCACCTGGGGGCTGAGGGGGGACACTGAGAGACAATTAAGTGCCCTGGAATATTTCAATCCACAGCTTTGATACAAATACTGATCTTGAAATATTTTCACTCAGACCTAAATATATCAGCTGAGTATTTTATGTCATCAGTATTGATGTGCTGATTGCTCTGAGCCACAGAAGATTAAACTTTGAAATGTGTGGGTTGGAGAAATTGCTACCAACCAGGTGCAAATCTGTAAGAGTAGACAAAATTTTGATAACCTGAAACCACTTGACTAAGTCAGTAAACAGCACAACTTTGATTAAACTCGGACTCAGAAATGTTCTAAGAAATTTCTGAAGGTTCTGGTACCACCTGACCTTGAGGAACTGTGTGTGCTGTGTGTGGGAGCATTTGTACTGATTCTACCCCAGGAGAAGAGAAGGTTAAAGTGATTTCAATTAGCTCCTGGTTAGGAGTGCAGCACAAAATGTTCAGGATCTCACCCATGTGAAATGAGTTGTTACTGACAGGAGCAGGGCAGGGCCAGCAGCAGAAACAGCATCAGCCAAGGCTCACAAAGCCACAGACTGGTTTGGGTGGGGAGGGACCTCAAAGTACAGCCAGTGCCACCCCCTGCCATGGGCAGGGACACCTCCTACCATCCCAGGCTGCTCCAAGTCCCCTCCAGCCTGGCCTCGGACACTTCCAGGGATCCAGGGGCAGCCACAGCTGCTCTGGGCACCCTGTGCCAGGGCCTGCCCACCCTCACAGGGAACAATTCCTTCCCAATATCCCACCTAACCCTGCTCTCTGGCAGTGGGAAGCCATTCCCTCATCTCCTGTCCCTCCACCCTTTGTCCCCAGTCCCTCTCCAGCTCTCCTGGAGCCCCTTTAGGCCCTGCAAGGGGCTCTGAGGTGTCCCTGGATCCTTCTCCTCTCCAGGTGAGCACCCCCAGCTCTCCCAGCCTGGCTCCAGAGCAGAGAGGCTCCAGCCCTCAGAGCATCTCCATCTTGGATCTCAGTCCATCTCTGGACTTGCTCCAACAGGCCACCATCTCTCTTGAGCTGGTGGCCCCAGGCCTAGGCACAGCACAGCAGGTGGGACAAGGCCAAGGCAGGAAATCCAGGGTTCAGGCAGTGGCCGGAATTGGTGATGTCCGAGACCAGGCCAGGCACAAGTCAACCAAGCTGCAATGGAGAGCAAGGCCAGGTGCCAGGCTCCTGAGGAAAGGGAAGACAGGCACTTCCTGAGGCTTCCCAGTGCTTGGATGGTTCTGTTATCACAGCTGGCCCCAAGCCCAGGCAGCTCCAGGGACTCAGAGCAGCTCCAAGAAAATCCTTCCTTACTGGCTGCTGTGAGTGCAGGAGAGCTTGAGCTAGACAAACATAAAGAAATGGAGCTTTATTCCTAATTAGACCACTTTTATATGATTTGAGTAAATTTCTATCTTCATTTATTATGATGGTAAAGCCTCATAATGTCTTTATGGGGCAGTAGCATTTCATTTCAAGTGTCCAGTAGTGATGGATTCATTTGGCTTTTGCTGCAGCCATAAACCTTGAGCTGGGGAAATCCTTGAGCTGCTCAACATCCAGGAGAACCATGCCCAAATTTGAGGCCAGAAAATCAGCTTGTCTGATCCCCAGCTAGACAATTTATTATCCACAGAGCCACACAGCTCCCAGTTGTAAAGCGCTTGCTTTTTAAAACAATTTGTTCCTCTGATAGGGAAAATAATAATAATAATTTGCTTCCCTTTTGGGTATAAACATCAGAACTTGTTGGGGTGTGTGTCTTCCTACATCAGGACGGGCTGAATTGGATTAGACTGATAAAGAAATTTCTGAAATGTAAATTTGGGACAGTACCAGTGATGTGTTTGCCTTTTGATATTTTTTTTTAGTGTTGATTTTGGTGCTGCTAAAGGTACAGAGACACAACCAGTTGGTCTATTATTATTTATTCGTCCAGAAGGATGGGCAAATGGGACTGCACAAAATTAGCAGCAGAAGGGATGCACTGTGGGCTCTGCCCCAGAGGCCTTGCTGTTTTTTACTAGTAGGTTTATGTGACAAAAGGCAAAGTTATATCAGCAGAAATAGATTAAATTACAATTACTGATAGCTGTGATGTAGCCCTGAGCCAAGAGCCTTCTGTGTGAGCTGCACATAAACAGAAACCAAACCCAAGCCTCTCTGTAGCTCTAGAAGTGCAGATCCATCCTGGGAACCAGAGGTGAGCAGCAGGGCTGCAGTTCTGAGGTTGTGGTGGGCTTGGGAGCATCTCCCTCATTTTTCCCTGTTTTTCTCTGGCTGTCCAGGTTGCCATGGTGCTGCTGTTTGAGGCTCTCTTCCGAAGTCCCCTGGAGACCCATCACACTCTGCAGCTGCTGCTGGGCTCTGGGCTGGACGTGTGCGGCCTCCGCCTGCTCTACCCCGGGGAGGACCTGCTGCTCTCGAGCTCAGGTGAGCTCTGCTGCTCCTCCAGAGCTTCCATAATGCTGAGGAAGGCACAGATCTGGAAATGCACTGAGGGGAAAGGTGATGAGAGTCAGATTTGCATGAGGGTTGCTTTATCAGTTCCTGTATCTTTCCCAAAAGAAAATATAGAATAGCTTTGAGTCTTTCTTTCTTTTTGTTCCCAGTGTTGAATGTCCATGAGCTGAATTTTTATCCCTTCATACGTTTTTTGGGTCTCAAACTTTTTTACACATTTCAGTTTCCTGAGCTCCAGGGATAGGCTCATGTGAGTTAAATGTAATCATTTAGTTCCCCACTGATACCCCTGAAGGTTTTAGCTGCAGAAAATACAACCTCCCTTTTCCACAATTCTCCCATCTCTTTGCCTGTGAGACTGCAGGAGTGCTGTTTTATCTGCCCTGTAATTGCACAGGCTGATAAACCATCACCAAAATGTCACATTATTTAATAGAATCCCATCTGAGGTGGAGACCAGCAGGATAAGGTAAATTAACACAATCTGGGGCTCTGAACTCAAATCACAAAGTCTTGAACAACAAACACCAATGTGTCAAATACTGGCATGTACCACTCAAGTCTTTATTTTCTCCCATTTGAGAAACTGAGATGGTGAAGCCTGTCTTAAAGCATTATGGAATATTATTGGTTGCTATCGCAGCACAACTCCAGAGCCACAGGTGTTCCCTTTGCTGCAGAATTTGGAGATTGCTTGTGGCTTGTGCTTCCTTTTAAGCCAGGAAGTTCTTCTGGAAGGTTCAGCTGTGCCACCATCTCACCCAGACAATCCATTTCTCTTGGGAAAGGCACACAGGCAGGCTGAGAGGGAGAGAAATGGCCTTCCTTCTCCTCTGGCAGAAGGGGAATGAAGACCAGCCTAATCAGAGAAAATTCCCCAATCTCCTCACTCCCTTTTTGCATGTGAAAGCAAACAGGCTGCTTGAGGAATGGGATTGCAGTTGCAGCTGTCTGGGTGCTCTGCACAGAACACATTCCTGGTGAGAGCTGGAGAAATGGAGGAGGGCTCCAGAAATGAATAAGAAAACCATAAACCCAGCAGTCATTAGGAGCTGACAGGCAGCAGATCTGCTTCAATGCTCTGTACCATGCACCATTATTTAAGAACATTTCGTATGAAGAGACAATTCATTTGAGCTGAGAACTGCTGTGCAAGTTTGTAAATTAGATTTTTTACCCTTAGCTTGATAACTCTAAAATTATTATTTTAAATATTTACAGCCAGTTGCTTCATTACCTACCTGCTCTGGAGATTTGTGTTCTGCCTTCTGATTCTTATGCAAGAAATGATACATTTGAATATGTTTTTAAACCTAAGAGAAGAAAATCACACACCTTGCTGCTTTTTCTGACTTCTGCAGTAAGAACTGCAAAGGAGGCAAAATTGCTTTTTCTGGGGTTGCTTTCTGGGCCCCAAATATGCTGGAAAAAGGTTTGCTAGAGTCATAGGGAAGAGTTGTTGAAGGAAATAAGGGAAGTCAGGGTTCAAATCCTGAAAATTAAAGGTGGCAAATCAAATATTTACCTGGGCCTTACAGCATTGTACAGAATCTGTATTTAATGCAGAAGGAAATAATGTGAAAATGAAGTCCCCAGATTTCCAGTTTGTGATCCCCTTCAAAAACATCCCTTTCCTCAGGCCCCTGTTCTTGTCCTGTACTTCAATCCCCCAGCCTTGCTTGTGGTCATGGACAAGGAGAACTTGAAGTACAGGCATAGAGTCATAGTTTGGGCTGAAAAGACCCTAAAGAGCACCAAATCCCAACCCCTGCCACAGGCAGGGACACTTCCAGTGCATCACCTGCTCTGTAATAACTTTCCACAGCAAACGTGAGGCAACCAATTCCTCTTTCTTCAACAGACTGCCTTGCTATTGGGTAAAAGTGTGCAGGCACTGCCAGCATCTCTCCCCTAGGACAGGTAACCAGGTGATTGATTCCCAGGACAGGGAACCAGGTGATTGATTCCCAGGACAGGGAACCAGGTGGCTCTCAGGGCAGGTAACCAGGTGATTGATTTCCAGGACAGGTGGTACCAGGTGGTTCCTCTGCTGAAGTCTGGCTCTGACAGATCAGAAAAGAGCCCTCGAGTGAAGTGAATAACTTTGGGGTGGGTTGTTCCATGTTTTACTCACACGTGTGTTTGTTTCCACAGAAGAGCTGCCTTCCTCCTACACTTCAGAGCCTGGCAAGGTGCCCCCAGTGGTGGCATTAGGTGTGAGAGGGCCCAAAGCTCATGGCATCCTGCAGGACATCACTCGAGGCTCTCCCAGGGCCCGGGGCCAGGAGGAGCCTCTCGTGTCTCTGTCCCCACCCAGCCGGGTGCACAGGGAGCTGTGCCTCTGGTTCGGAGGGAGAGCTGCTGGAATCACACCCCCACCTGCCAGGTGATGGCCCAGCATGGTTTGGAGTTGGTATTGCACAGGCAGAGAGCCCTGCAGGCAGGCAGGCACTCAGAGATCTCAGTGTCAGCTTTCCAGAGGGGTGCAGGGGGAGCAATCCCTCTGCTTTGGTATTTCCAAGCCGGTTGTGCAGTCTGCAGAAATCCTTCTCTCTTTTGCAGCAGATCATAGAATCATGGAATATCCTGAGTGGGAAGGGTTCCACAGGGATCATCCTGTCCAACTTCCAGCCCTGCACAGACACCACAACAATCCCAACCTGTGCCTGAGCATTGTCCAAACTCTCCTGGAGCTCTGGCAGCCTCGGGGCCCTGCCCATTCCCTGGGGAGCCTGGGCAGTGCCCAGCACCCTCTGGGGGAAGATCCTTTCCCTGATACCCGATCTAAACCCCCCTGCCACAGCTCCAGCTCCTCTTCTCCCAATTTCTGGATGTGTCTGGTGTGGGACAGTTGCAGCTGCTTCCCATTCCCTGTTTCCTGGTGTCCAGGCCGATAATTCATACTCCTGCTGCAAGATTTGGAAAGCTGCTGCTGGAGAAGAGCTGCAAGGCTGTGTGCCAGTGAGCAACCCTCTCCTAAGAAACCTCTGGCTTTGCCCTATGTATCAACTGATAAAAGGATTCAGTAGGAAAAGGTTCTTTGGAGGATGATGAGAGAAGTGTGTGAAAATGAAGGGTGGCTTATAAACCTTTAACTGCATGAGAAACTGCTGCAGAATGCTCAGACCTGCAGGTTCTGGAGAGGTTTTTAGGGATCCTGCCTGATCCTGGGGGCAGGGTGGCACAGTCAGAGGCAGCAGGCTGGAGGTGAGATCCTCTGCAGTGCTCTCAGTGCTTTCTGTGAGTGGCAAAGCTCAGCCATGTGGAATTAACCTGTGGATTTCTGTGGAGGATTGTGCGTCAGAGTTCAGCTCTGCTCAGCCACGAACAGAGACTCTCATCATTTTTATGTTAAAGATGTGAAAAAAAAAAAAAAATCAATTTGGCCAAGTTTCGTTCTCTTTGTTTGTTTATTTTCCTCAGGGATGCCTTTTTCCTCTTACAGAGATGATGAATTCTGCTCCTCTGGTATAACTCAGGCCGGAGCGGTGCTACATCCTAAATAATGCACTTGTCTTTCTCCTAATGCTGGTAATTTGGTCTGTTGGGAGATAGGAATACAAACTGCAGCTCAGATTGCCCTTTTCAGATTAGACTTGCAAATGCTGTGGGCTCCTGGGAGTGAGCAAGCAGGATGTGTTCCAGTCAGCTCCGTGGTGGTGGCAAGGGATGAGGCAGGTTTGCCTGAGCAGCCTGAGCTCAAAGTCCCAGCCAAAACTGTTCCCAGACAGTCCCTGGCTTTCAACCACACCTTCTGTTCACCCTGCCCTGATTGGGTCCTTTTGGATGTGCAGGAATGTTGTGGAAGTTTTGCTGGCATGAACATCTCTGCCAGACTGGATCGTGCTTGTTGCCTAACACGAACCCTTCAAACTGGTTAAACTCAGCCTAAAGAACCCAAAGTGAATAGCAACTAGGATGTGTCTGTGGGTGGGAAAAGCTCTGCTAGTGCAGCCTGACATATTTCTTGATTCCCAGATTTCTTTGCCAAGCTGGCTACTTTGCATTAGCTACTTTTAATTGAACACAGAGAGCCTCAGGGGGAGTAATATGAAAAGATGTTCAGTCAGAGAGACCTTGATGCAGCTCATGTCACGGACAAGGGATTGAAATGGCTTTTCCAGTAAAGCAGTTTTACCAGAGAAGCTTCTGTGGCCTTGGATTTGTCACAGAAAGTAGGTTTGAGTCAGAACTTTTTAATATTTTTCATTTAATATTTATCATTTTTCTGCAGCTCTGAGAGTCCTTCACCAGCTGGGGCAGGAGCAGATGAAGAAAAAGTTGACCTCCAGGGCTTGATGCTACCTCGACCTCCAGCCATGCTTGTCTCAACTACCAAAGGTCAGTGTTAGGAAATGAAATTTGCGGGTATATGGTTCTGCTTTACTGATAACATCACTTTACTCCAGCCCACCTAAGGCAATTCTGCCTCTCTGGATTGCTCAGGGCTGTGACCTGGCCAGTTCTGGAGCCAGGAATGAATTTCTAGTGGGACACTGTTGTCTGAAATGAAGCAGCAGAGAAGTGGCACCACCTCATCCTCATGGGAGCAGCTGCTGGAGTCCTGGGGGCTGCTTAGATGTCACTGAAGGGGGAAAAAAGAAACAAAAAAACCCCACTTCACAGGAAATCTCTGCACAGAGGGGCCTGTTCATCAAAGAAACAGTCACATGAACACCTAACAGAGTCCTTACACTGTTTGTTTATTGATCAGAGATCATCTGCCTCTCCTGCTGAAGACTGACTATTATAATCAGGGGAATGAAATGGTTAAGGCTTCATTTAAGGCAGGACTGATCACACAGTCAGAAAAGAGAGCATTTTTTGGGGTTATCGCTGGGTTCCACTCCCATCCCCATTTTGCCTTTGTAGGAGCAGTGTTGAGGTCCTGAATTTGTACCTAAGCAGCAGCAAACTGTGTCCAAGGGACACCTGCCAAGGCTCTACCTGGCTAAAAGGTGTTGGGGTCCTGCTGTAAAGGCCAACATCATCTGGAGTGGGCCTGGCACAGCACATCTGGGGTGCAGGGGGGTTTTGGACAATGCTCTTGGAGCTCATGGCTGGTTCCTGCTGCCCCAGTTGAAGGTGGTTTCACAGGAATGAAGTCTGAGGGGAGCAGAAGTTCAGCAGCTGTCAGGGAGGAGATGGCAGAAGGAAAGCAGGGTTGGAGTGACAGAGAAAGGGAATTACACTGCCAAAGGAAAGAATCCATGAGAAAAGGATGAAAGCATAAGGCAAAAAGAAAAAGGAATGGAAGAGAAGGGAAATGGAGAAGGGAGAAAGGAAAAAACCCAATTTTGAGACAGTTTTTCATCTTTTGGCTCATGTTAACTCAGGTAGTTTGGCAGCCAGCCCTTGGCTCTGTTATTGGGATTGGGATTGATGGCAGCTGGTGGCTACTGATGGAATGAGTCACATTTGCTGCCTCCCCTTCCTTTTATGGCCGTTAATGATTCACATTTGCTGTGGGCTGCTGAGTTCCACCGCACCACGTTCCATCTGCATTGAGCCTCAGAAGTCACTGTCGGGCTTTGCTCCTCAGCTAACTTTGCTCTGGCAAGAGGAGCTGAAACTCTGCTCTGGGAGCAGGCACCCTTGGGATTTTCAGGAAAAGAAACATTCACTGACTCCTTCCCTCTGGTCTCCAGCAGCTCCTCTTGGAGACAGGAACATTTACCCATGCAGAGCAGAGGTTCTGCAGCTAGGTAAAGCTGGCCCTTCTCAGTAATCAGAGTTTTAGTGACCCAAGCAGATGTTCTTGTCTATTTGGGATAGATGTGTGCAAAAAATATTTTGTTTGAAGCATTATCAACTGGAGAGGAACCAAAATCTTCCCACCAACAATCTTAGATTTTGACAGTTCCCATATCATGAATATGGCTAAAAGCCAGTGTTAAAGCCATAAAGCCAAATAGAGATTTTTAGGCAGAGGACCATGCTGCCTGTCCCATCTTTTGTGATAAATACAAGGTTTCCCTTGTTTTGGTGCTGTTGCTTTGAACCACCAGGCTGAGCCTTGGCAGGACAGATATCCATATCACAAAGTCTAGAATAAAAAGAAATATTCACTGTCCTACCCTCAGAATCAATTGGGACACAACGAAAATTCCTCCAATCTCATTAAATCAGTTGGTTAAAGCTACGAGAAATTACTGAGGCAGTGTAGAGGAAACCCATGTAGAAGCGGTACTGAGGATTTCTCTTCAGAGCTCACTCTTGGCAGCTTACAGAGATCTGAATACGTGTTGTGAGGGATAAAAAAGCTGTGGCAGGACTGAGAAGGTGTAATAATGGAAGTCATGGTAAAAACAGAGGACTCAGGCAGATCAGAGGCTTCAGGGAAAAGTCTTGAGCTTGTCTCACAATGCTTAAGATGTGGGGGCTGCTCAGGAGGCTTTGGAGGGTCTTCTGAGCTTGCTCAAGGTTGGCAGTGAGCCTGGGATTCAACTTGGAAAACAGGAGTCTAAAACCCCAAAGTTTTAACCCAAGGTAAATTGCAGCTGTGTCTACAATCCTATGTACTGGGATGAGGGATTCAAGGAGAGCTCAAGCAGCCAGATGTGCTGGAAGAGGATCAGGTAGGGCAGGCTGGTACCATTACCATGATGTCCAAGGAATCTGTGAGGGCCCAGAGGGTACCAAACCAAGGGTGAGATCACAGGTGGTCCAGAGCTTCCAGAGCTTGTGCCACAATACAGGTCTGGAATGAAAGTTAAAGGCAGGAACAAAGGAGGGACAATGGGAAGCAGAAGGAGGTGCTGAGCAGGATTGCTGAGACCACCAGTAACAGCAGAGAGGAGTGAGAGCGGAGGGGAATGGCCAGAGCTGCTTCATGCTCTTTGGAGTGAACAAACTGATCAAGAACAGGTAGTTCTTGTTGCCCTGAGTGTGGTCAGACCTACAAGGCCTCAGTCCTGCCCTGAGTGCACGGGGACAGCTCCCACAGCCCGGCCAGCGCCGGCACACTGCGTGTGAGCAGCTCCAGACCTGGGGAGACAGACTGGCTCGTCTCATCTGATGATTCATAAAGATATTACTGGTGATGCCATAAGCTTTCCCACTCTGGGCTGGCCTTGGATTGCAGTCATGATGAGCGGGATGCAGCAAACAAACTGTAAAACACAGAGTCACCGCTCAGGATGCAGCTGCTTGCTTCAAGGTGGAGGCAGCTCTTGTGAGAGCTGCCTTGCGTTGATACCACAGCTCCTGTGACAATAATATGCTGTTTTCCTTGCCCTTTCTTTGATCTAGGGGACATCATTCTGCTGGTGTCACCTGTGGTACCTCCACGTGCCTATGGGGCTGTGCTTTCGACCTGTGCCTGCCGGGGCTTTGTGCTGCAAGGACTGCGCCAGCTCCAGCTCTCAGCACAGCAAGGCCTTGTGCTGGGCATGACAGCAGGGCAGGTACCGTGCCCTTGGTGCCCTGGGTTGCCCCTTTCTCTGCAGCTAATCATGCCAGCACTCCTCCAGTGAGTGCTTGAGGACACCCATTCTCTCTTTTCCAGCTCTCTGTGTTCCTGTCAGCAGTGCTCTGGCTGCTTTCAGTGCTGGCTTTTTCCTTAGTAGGAAAATCCCACAAAGCCTTGGCCTCTCGTGGAGAGCAGGAGCGTAAATTCATCATCCTGCTCCTACTAAAACAAACGTGAATTTTGTTACTGATGTCAGAATAAGCAAGAGCTGGCAGCAGCCTCCTGAGCCAAAATACTGATCTGCAAAGGTGGTTCAGGAGAAGAGTCTTCACTAACAGACTCATATTTGGGGATGTACTTCACAGTCCCTCTGGGCCCTTCAGCATCAGTTCCCCTACTTCAGTGCATTCCAGATGGGTTTCAAAAAGAGCTTTCAAAAATTACTTTTTTTTTTTTTTTCCTTTGAAGCTCTGTCTAACATGGTGATAGGTTAGAGGTAAAGTGCACTTGGCATTTTGAAAAGTCAGCCTAAGGAAACAGCAGTAATCACAAATGCAAGGTTGCAGTCAAACTTAACATATGCAAGAAGTCCAGTGCTGCACTTTTACATTATAAATCCCACAGGAATCATATGACAGCTTCTCTCACAAAGGAGTGGACCCCACACTTCAAATCGTCATGCTGAGAGTTCTTTGCTGTGTCAGTCAAGAAATGCATAATTTTGCAAATCAAACTCTACAAATCCCCTCTTTTCTGCTTGTTCTGTGATCAAGCCTAAGGAATAACAATGTCCCTTTGTAGACTGAATATAACCTATTTATGGAATACTACAGCCCACATAGCCAGATATTTGGAGCATGCTGCTAAGTGACCATGAAGGAGTTAACAGCAGCAACCATTGCTCCAATGTGCTGTTTGGAGCTAAAATTTCTGAAAATCATCCCTTCATTTGGGACTCCAGATAATCTTTGAGTGATTTAGGATGATACCACCTATCAGCTGAGTTACAACTGCTGCGGTTTTAGCCCAGCCCAGCTGCAGGGCAGAATGATTTTGTGTTAAGCCTCTTCCCTGAGTTTAAATTAAGTTTCTCTGTCTCAGGAAAAGATGACGCAGAACACCCAGATATTGGAGTTCCTATGGCTCAGTGGTGAGCTGTATCTTGTTATGCCATTGTAATTTATCTATTTGTCTGAGCCTATAGTAATTACATCTGGATTTAGCACTCTAATCTGCCCCTATTTATTTCAGATTGCTGTCTTTTGCCCTGGCAAGAGTTCAAGCTCACCTGCTGGTCCTGCAGGAGAAGCCCCTGCTGGAGGCCGCAGGCACTGCCTGGTGCTGCTGCTGAGGAAGGAAAACGCCAAACATCACATCCCTGCCTTGGTGACAGGTAATGCTTGCCCTGACCAGCAGCCTGGGAGGGAGGGTTTGCATTTCAATGTTTGTGAATTCCACATTAGCAGTCCAACCACAGCTGTAGGCTGCAGGGAATATTTAATCGGAATATCAAGGCCTGCTCATGTTGCTGTAGGAATCAACAGACCAACTTGTGAATCAAGTTACACATCCAACAGAGCTGCCTGATCTTTGCCAGTTGTTTGACTTTTAGCTCTGGAGTCCTCTTGAACTTAGAATCACCAAGCAGCTCCTTGTGGAAGGGGCCTCAGAATGCCTCTCATCCAACATCCTGCTCAGCAGAGCATCAGCAACGAATTCCCTCAGGATGCTCAGGGCTTTTTTACTGTCAGGTCTTGAAAATCTGCAAGGACAGAGATTCTCCTGCCTCCCTTGGACTTTGTTTTATCATTATGGGAAATGTTTTTCCTTTATGTGAAATTGTAACCTTCTGTTTGGATTTGGGAGCTTTGTCCCTGGACACTTTAAAGCTGGGCCTGACTTGGGCATCTCACATCCAACACATGGAGGTGTTGTTGGGGCTGTCCTGGTCAGGGCCAGCAGTTGGATTTCAAGGATACCTGTGGGTCCCTCCCAGCTCAGGACTTGCTGGGATTTTATGGCCTCAATCACCTCCTCTCAGAAACTCTTTTTGCCTGGAGAGGCAGAGTAGCCAAAATACAGCTGAGCCTGAGGGCAGCATCTGATCCTATCAACCTCAGCTCCTAGTCCTGCAGCCTTGTGACTGCCAGGCACCCCAAAGGTAACTCATTTTGCACGTAGGGACTGCCAAAACCCAGCCAAGTTGCTGCCTTAAATCTTCTTACCTGAGTTTCTGTTTCCTTAAGGATCAGTTGACATCGACCTCAAGTGGGGGAGATCAGAAGCAACATCAGTGGTCAGAAGGGAACAGAAACCCTGCCCTGCTTGGCTCTGGCCAAGAAAGGGTCACCGTGGGTGACCCTTCCATTAACACCATCCCACACATCCCATGATGGAGACATTCATCCACAGCCCAGTTGCTTCCTTTAATTTATCCACAATAGGAAAGGCAATTTAGAAGCTTGGGGAGGGGGGAACAATGACAATTCAAATAGTCCTGGGCTTTTTCTCCTGAGACTATCACAGAATGTTCTGAAAACATGTGCAGACACAGAGGATTAATCATGGCACAGTAATTACAGCCCCATGTCACCTGCTGCCTCTGCACCCAGGGAAAGTTGCTCATTAAAAAGTGCAGTTTCTGCTGCTTCCCTCAGTGCCACAGATGATGTTTTGTGTTCATGTTTTGCACGGGGAAATTTCCACTAGAAATTTATCGGGGGGCTGGAATGAAGGGTAGTCTGGAAAGATAAAATATTTTCCCTCATGCTAGAGAACTTGAGGTTTTCCCCTTTGTTCCGTGCTGTTTTCATCAGTGCTGGGCTGCAGAAAGACACCTTAGTCCATATTCCAGAGCCCTGGAGAGGGGAAGCTGATATTCTTTCCACACAAGCTTTGGTTTGGCCTCTGGGAAGTGCAGAATAGCACTAAGACTGGAGTAGGGTAAATACCTCACTAAGAAGTTTTGCATTTGTAATCAATATGAAAAGCAGTTGCCCCTTCAAGGTATTGAACACTGTTCATTTTTCAAAGCAAGTTAAAATTCGACCATTACTCCTGAAACAGAGCAGATTAATAGATGGGTAAGGATCTCTGTCCTGAGGTTCCAACACCATACATTTTTGTCCAAGCTTTATTTTCTGCCATGCCCTGAGTTTGAATAAACAACAGGCAATACTGCTGGGACAGTGATGGCCCATTTTTGGTGCCGCACGCCGTTTGAATTTTGAGAAGCAGGTGATTGTCACTGGTACATTTGACATCCAAGCTTTGCCATCAGCCTCTAGCACCAATAATCCATTTCCCATGCTCCACTACAGTGAATTTTTGACAGGCTTGTACGGTAGGAAGCAATCAAATGTGTACAAAGTAATTTAAAAAATAACAAGCCTTTAAAACTGCGGCCTGAAACATTATTACAGAAGGCTGAACTAATTGTTGTGGAAATGTACTGTATGCAACACCTTAATGCACTGCCTGTGCACAGCCCAGCTCTTTGGAAGGAGAATGGGAGCTGAGAGATTGTGGCTTTAAGCACTAAGTGTCTGTAAAAGCAGTGTGGAATGGGATATCTTCCAGGCTGCAAATCACAGGAGCAGAACACGATGTCTCTCTTCAGGTCTGTCATCCCAGCAACACCTCCCTGCCCACAAGGGCCCTGTGGGATGCAAGACTTTGGCCTCATGCCTGGAGGTGTGAAACACCTTGAGGGCCTTCACTTGAGCACTGGGCTCAGATTTGGGACTCTTCCTAGTGGAAGAGTCACCTTATTTAAGATATTTATTCAATTCGGGAGCTCTGTGGCAGCATCTGTGCACCTGTTCCATGTTTCGATTCCCAGCAGGAGTTAGAAGGTGCTGCTGAAAAAGCCAGAGAAATCTGTGGGCCAGCCTCAGTTTTCAACAGCTCCTTGCCCCTTTTTGAGTGTTCCATGTGATTTTTGGGGAGAGGGGATGGTTCAGTTGCGTTCGGCATCTCGGCTAAGTTCAGTCCGTAAGGGAGCTGTGGTCAGTGACTCAAACATTTGATAGCAGAGTGTTTTCATGTCTGGCTGAGCAGAGCTCTGCATTCCTCACATTTCCTGCTGTTCTGAGCACAGGGCTGATGGATGAGCTGACAGAGCCAGGCCTTGGCAGAGGGCACAGCATCCCCCCAGCAGCTGCTGGAGCAGCCCCATCCCTCTGCTTCCACGGGGCTCCGTACACCGAGGCCACGCTGCACAGCCTGGGTAGGTCAGGGGGGAACTGGCTCTGACCTGCCTCTTACAGGACCAGACACCCAGGGGATGCTTGGGCTTGGCAGGGACCTCACAGCTCATCTCATCCCACCCCTGCCATGGGCAGGGACACCTGCCACTAGCCCAGGTTGCTCCAATCCCAGTCCAGCCTGGCCTTGGATGCTTGCAGAGATGGAGCAGCCACATTAACAAGGGATTTTCCTGATTAAAACCATTAGGAATGTGCTTTGTGTCTGTAGTATCTCATTGACTGCTCTGCTGCCAGTCAATCACAGTAACTCTTTTGGAAGAATCAATGGAAATCAAAATGAAAATACCTTTTTTAAATTAAGAGATACACACAAAAAGAAATTGTTGAAACGTGACATGGTAACATCCAATTAAGTCTTAATCAAGATAATTAAAAGATTAATAGCAAATCAATACATATTTATTGCCATAGTTTCAAGAGAAGTCAAAATATTAAAATGAGATTAATTGGTGGCTGTGTGTAAAACTAGAATGTGCTGAAGTGATAAATGCTTGCAGCTATAGTTCTGTAGGTGCAGAAAAGGCACTTTCCAATTTCGTTTTACTCAGATATTCTAAATTTCAGTTTGTACAGTTGTATTCACTTTGGTAACTCGTTCATTCAAAGCTGGGAGATTGATAGGATTTCAAACAGCAAGGAAATGGGTTTTCTGTTCTTAATCTATGACTCACATGGGTGAGTCTTAAACCTCCTAGTTCTGTATACACTTGGAGTAAAAAACAATCCACTGTTTACTTCACTAACTACAGGTTGGGGAGTTTTATGTTAATTTAAGCAAGTTAATTTAGTTTAATTTAATTGTTTGAAAATTTGCATACCAGGACTTTGAGTTAAAATATATTGCTCTCTAAAACCAAACTGAAACTAAATCCTAAGGAAACATGAAAATTAAATGCATGTCATTCACTATTCTCTAGCATTATGAAATGTTGTGATCTAGAAATAAGTAAGTAAATAAATGTTTATTGTTACAATTGCTTAAATAATCATGTAGGGAATCAGTATGGAACAAACAGGGATTTCTGATGGGCCAGGGATTCTCCAGGCTGTGCTGTTCCCAACAGGACTGTGGATATGAGCACAGTGTTACAGCAATCCCCAAATTAGCTCCCAATTGTGTGCCCTGCAACGTCCTAGAAAGCAAAATGAAGTATTGATTTAATGTGAAGTCAGTCATTAGTTATTAACCCAAAACTGGTGCCTTAAATCATTTTGGTACAGATCCATCAACTCTGCCTAATGGTGTGAATAAGGATATCAAAATTACAAGGGAATGTATTTGCTTTACATGACAAAATGTGATTCCAGGGAAGGACTGGGACTAATTAGAGCGGGTTTGCTGTGTTAATATTCCTCATTCAGGAGGCTTTTCCTGAGCTGCAGTGTGAGGAGACAGTGAAATGCTGGTAGGGATTTATGCAATTCCTTCACTGCAAAAAAACTGAGATGTCTTTTCGTGGGGTAACAGTCTTGTTTTGATGCTCTCCCTGGGCAGGAGGAAACCTCAGTGCGGTGCCAGAGCCCCATCACATCCCTCTGGATTTTCTGTGCCACCGAGCTTTCGCTGCTGAGCCTGGCATGGAGCAGGTGGTGATGCTGACAGTGGTGGGGATGCAGGCTCTGAAGAGTGCTGGAGAGCTCCTCCAGCAGATCCTGCTGCCTGGCCTCAGGGATCAGAGGAGTGCAGGTGATCCCAGCTCTGGGGCAGGGCTGGAGACCTTGGGCAGGAGAGTTTATCCTGGGTAGCTCTTTTTAGCATAGCAAGGACATCATGGAAAATGTGGTGAAGGGGCCTCAGGAAGAATGGGTTTCTTTGTTCCGCCCCCTAAAGATCTGCAGAATTTATCTTGGTTTGTTATGGGCAATCACAAATGGCTCAGGTGGGTATAATTTGCTTCAGAGAGCAGCAAATGAGTTCCAAGCAGTGCTTGGGCTTGCAGAGCTTTTAGTAATGCAGAGCACTGTGTCCATCCCTGAGCACTGGGAGGTAAGGCTGGGCTGGATCTGGGACAGGAATTTGGGAGCCACAGGCTCTGTCCTGTCCAGTGACAGCCTTGGTGAGCAGAACCAAGGCCTCCCCCACGGGAGGAGCAGCGATGCCATCCCCACGCTGGCTGCTCACATCTGCATGAAAAGGGCTGTCAAGCCCTAGGCAGGATTGGGAGTTTCTGTAATTTCCAGTGCAGGTTGCACTGAAGTGTGATAACACAGGAGCTGTAGGCACTAAGGGCACAAGTCTGCCTGTCTTACACTGTGTTTGTATCCCACTCTCCCAAAACTATGTTGAAATACTGCTTGAAATCCTGTGAAGTTCTGTATCTGAGATCCGAGCCAACAGAAACTTACAGCACTTGTGGATTGAGCCCTAAATACCTTCCTGCATAGTTCGAAGACAACTTTACAAACCCAACAACATTGAAACTACTTTAGGGACGAGTCAGCATTCTGCTGTAGTTTGTTACTATGATGAACATTGCTTAAAGTGTTCTGAGAGGTGCTAAGGGATCCGTAATGATGGATTATGCTGTGCCAAGCCACATTGCTAGCAGTGTACTCTCAGTGATTCCCTTTCAACTCTCCTCCATTAGCTGTGCTCTCTAATCAAATCATGGCACTTGCTCCCTGTGGCTCCCTGTTGATTTCCCAGATAGCCCTTTTTTTTTGTTTTTCACTGTAATTGCATTTCTTAGAATTTTCATCATGTGGGTTTTCCCAGTATATTCCTATATGTGCATTACAGTCCATTCTGGATGAAACAGAAGTCAACACAGCACTGTAACCTGTGCAGGGGGGAAAAAAAAAATCAATGTGAAATAAAATGTTTGTGTCCAAAAGAAAGCACAGCTTCTACCGAACACAAGCTGCTGTCTGGTGCTAAAAACATTTTGCTTGACTTGCAGCAGAGCCTGATTCAGGATTTGAGCTGCTAGGCCTGAAGTGGCTGCCCCATCTCACTCGGGGTCAGGCCAGGGAAATCACCCCTTTTGAGGCTGGAGATGCTCACTGGCAGAGAAGCCTGGACACTCTGATGTCCAACCCCGTCCTGGTGTGCGCGCTCCGCGGCATCGACGCCTTCCGAGCCCTGGGAGCCGTCCTGAAGGGCTGGACACAGGACAGGGCCAGCCTCAGCACAGGGGACAACCTCCCACAGGCTCTAATGGCCTTGACCCCAGAGGTGACCTTCAGACAAGCCATCCTCTTCTTCACAGAGGCAGACTTGGTAACTGGTAAGGCCCGTTTTTACTGTTTGTATACTCAGCTGTTTGTATACTCAGCTATAGGGTGTGTGGGAATTGATTGAACTTGGACAGAGGAACCCAGTGCTGGAGGCTTTGTCAAGCACAGTAAAACGTAATAACGTGGGGGTAAATTCTGTGCTTGGCTGAGTTGAGATGAGGCAGTGGAACCAGCAGGAGCCAGCTGAGGTCATCTACAAGGTGGCCTATTTAATTAATGTGGCTGTGCTTGGCCTGGTGCCCTTCCTGATGATCTTGAGGTACTCCATAAGTACTAATTAGATATCAGAGCAATTGGCAGGATCAGTAAATAATACCATGCATTTTAAACCCTCTGTGTAAGAGAAACAGAAGAACAGAGACCAAGAGCTCTCCCACCTAAATGTGGGCCCCTAATTGTGGTGCCAGACTTTCAGTTTGGTGCCTCAGCCTTGCCCTGTGCTCAGGGAAATGAAGGTGTGACCAATCTGTAAGAGCCAAAGAAAACAGATTTCTTGAAAATATCTTTTTATACTGGAGGAGAATGAAAAGAGGAATGGAGACCTTTGCTGTCAAAAGCTTCTGAGTTCAGTGATGTGTGCCAGCATCGATCTTTCGGCACAGTAAATTTGATAGTTTCCTCCTGTAGCAGGAAATGTATAACCATGCCTCTTAAAACTAAATCACTGTGCAGACTGTGGGGTTATTGATATTGGATGGTTTAGAGCAGCAGACTACAAGCTCCCACTGTTTTCCTTTAATGTGAAATATTCAGAGAAGAATTGGGGCTGCCTGACTCCTCACACCCAGAGAAAAACAGTTCTGAGCACTGACAGTTTCTGGCAGCAAGTTGGAACAAGATGGTCCCTTCCAACCCAAGCCATTGTGGGATTTTATGATTACTCAGAAGCAGAGAGAAATCAAAGATTGTGGTAACACCATGTATCAGCTGAGAGGGAGTGATGCAGTCCCATAAGTGCATTCGTGCTTTGAATTTACAGCCCTTCCTTTATCTTTCCTTGGGGAAGAAAAGTCCTTTGTCATCAACACAAACTTAGACACTTGTGTCAAATCCATTGTGCCTGTGTAGTGCGCAGTAACAAATTGGCTTTGCTGAATACCAAGAAGAAAGATTTGTCAGGGAAAAGATCCTGGGTTTAGGCTTACAGCAAGTTTGGTTTGTCAGTGAACTGTGGGGGTGTTCTCTGTGAGACTGGTGAGCAAGAAGAGGAGCCTTCAGAAGAGAAGGCATCAGACATCCCAAAGTGGTGCCTAAAACTGTGAGAGTTCATGCACTGCAACCCTTAATTAAACTTATCTTGAGGTGGAAAGGCAGGATAAGAGGAAAGCAGAGCTGTGAGCTCAGTTTATTGAGGGAGGTTGTAATGGCAGTGCCAGCCTTTTGCACCAAAGCCGCTGCAAGGAACAAAGAGCACAGCTGAGGCACAACTTCAGCATCCTGCTCTATCTCTTTTATAAGGTAATTCCATTTCTTCCTTTTGTTTTTATTGTTGTCAGAGGAATGGAGAGACCTCCATGCTCAAGAACAGCTCTTCAATATTTTGTAGCAGGTTGAACATCTGCCCTGCTAAATAAAATTACCTTTGTCACTCTCCAGCCCCAGCCAGTGAAGGTTTCCCATCTGTGAGTCCATAAAAATACCTGTCATTCCTTTTCCAGATGCAGAACACTACCCTGCTGTGAAATACCTGCCACCACCTGGCAGGAGCTCCAGGACTGAAGGCAAGACCACAGGTAAGCACCAGTTGCCTCTTGAAAAAAACCCCATTTTAGACTCTTAAATAGATGGAAGAAAACTGTGTGTCCTCTTTCAGAGCCATTGAAATGGGATTAGTAAACCTTTGCTTAGACATCCTAATCCCAGGCAGTTGGGAAGGAAAGGCCAGCTGGGTCCACCCAGTTCTGGGGGAAGGAGTGAGTATTGTCACATCATTTCTTCTCCACAGTCCTGAGAACGACCTGCTGAGGGATGGTGTGGAAAGTCAGCTGGAAAAGTAATTAATGTCTGCTCTTTAGTAGCCTTTTTCAGGTGTAGATCCCAGAAATTATGATTTTCATGATGTTTTAGAGAGGTGAAATCAGAGCAGAAGGTGCATTTCCTTTGTCTCAGACAGGAAGTGTCTGTCATTTACATCCCAGTGCTGCCCAGGTCACCATGGGATTCACAGATCCTGAAAGTCCTTTCAGAAACCCCCAGCACTAAGGAAAAAACCTGTGCTGGGAGGATGAGCTAAAAAGTTATGAGACAAGGCAAACACCTTAGGGCTGGTTCCACCTGTTATTTGTGCTCTTATTATTGCAACAAACATGTGGAAAGACAAAGAGGGCCCATTTGAAAAAAAAACCACTTTGGCTAAATACCTTCCAGATACATAACCCTGGAAAATAGATAGACATGAATTTTTGACAGTTATTTAAAAAAAAAAAAAAAAAAAAAAAAAAAAAAAAAAAAAGTAACTCTGTAATTCTGCTTTGACAAACAGATTTTAGTCTTTTCTTATCTTCTTAGCCACTTGTCACAGTGGCTAAACTTGCCAGTCACTGGAAAAGGAAGTCTTTTATCAATCTGGTTCAGGATTCCCCTCACTGTGCCCTGGATCTGGATAACTTCTCAATTCTCATGTGCCTTAAGTGTCTTGATTTTCCTCATCTCTAAGTCACTGCAGGTTTTACATTAGACTGAAGAGAACATTTTTCCGTTGGCTTTTGTCCTAAGTTCTGATTCCCCAGACTCCTTTTATCCTGCTCTCCAGAAGAACCACTGGAGCAGTCACTCCTGGCTGGTTGGGGAAATGCCAGGGAGGTTTTATCAGCAGCATTCAGGATCCACAGCACTTCTTTGTTTCTGAAACAACATCAAACAAAACACCTGAGCTCTGGGAACAGCAGAAACAGGGCAGCATCTGACTTGACTGTGGAATATTAGGAGCACAGATGGGTTTAAAAGCACTGTCAACCACTCCCTGAAATCCCAGAAAAGGTAACCAAGATCCACCATGATTTAGGACTGATCAGTCTGTGCTACTGGGGTTACCAGAGAAGGGGGAAATGTGACCCCTCCCAGGGTGCCCCAGGACATCTGAAATCAATCCATCCATCCATCCACATCCCACTGTAACACCCTAAAATATCAGTGTGTCACTGTAATATTGGCTGCTTTGTATAGAGAATGATAGCACAATGCTCAGATTGTCTCAGAACACACAGAACTCACTCAGATCTGCTTCTCTCCTTTAGTGGGCGAGAGCTGGAGGTGCCGAGCAGAATCCCTGTTTTCCTACCTGCAAGCAGGTGAGAGAAGAGCAAATGGAAAAATGTGTTTTGACAAGGACTTGGTGGAAGTAAATCACCTGAATGTACCAAAATAAGCAAAAGGATTATAGCAACACTTTCCTTAGGCTGGAATCCAGGCACTGATGCACTCTGAGCATGCCAGAGATGTGCTGTCTGCTTGTCTTGAATTCCCACTTATTTGAAGTCACACCTATCTGAACTATTGTCTATAAATAGCACATAAACTAAGCTCTGTTTTCACAGGCTATGAAATCAAAACCTATGTAATAATTTTTTGGGGAGGCAAAAAGGAAAGGATTGTGAGGAACGGATCTAAAAATATTACAAAGTAGAGAAATGTAATAAAGACCAGGAAAGGCTCTGAGCAGCCAGAACTGGAAATCAGGCAGGTTTGAGCATTGCCAAACAGGTACCTCTGGTAATTCATGATCAGCAAAGATTGTTCCATTGGTAATTTGTGGTATTTTCTCTAATTCTTCTTACTTACAATTGCTGAGGAGAGAAAGCCAGCTCTGGGTGACAAGGTGTCTTTGACCTAAGCAAGCTGGCAATCCTCCTGAAGTGTCTGAAGTCCCTAAATATGCAGCAGGTAGTGACTCACACAGCAGAAGAATGAGAATATCTGCCCAAAAACGTGGCAGATGGTGAGGAAAACATCTGGAGGCCACTGAGTGCTTACATAATACACAGGGGTGAGGTTGCTGAGGTGGAGCCCAGCAGCTTCCCTGCACTTCCAGGCTGTTGCTATGGAACCTTTCTGTTCTGGAATGATGTGAGGAAAACAGCACATCTGTAACAGGAGGGCTCCCTGCAGCACAAGGGTTAAGTTCCCGTATCAAGTGGGGAGGAAATAATTTTGGTTTTTATTTTTGATCCCCTGTTTCTGTGCCATGTCCTGCTTGTCACCTGGAAATAACAGCATTAAGTTCCAGGCAGCATTGTTGATGCTTTGCTGCATTGACATCTGTGTAATTAGTACTAGGGTGTACAGGAAACAGAAAATGACATTTTTTGTACCCAAACAGATCAGCTTAGATCAGTTTTAGCAGCCTGTAGGATGTTCCCCTGTGCTTGTGCTGATTGATGTGGTTCAGCACCAGCAGTTCCTGGGCCTCACAGACTGGTTCTGACACTGCACTTGCCAATAAATCTCCAGAAGATGTTGTAAGGATAAAATATTAACTATACTCTTAGTAGCAAGTACTTTAGCAAGACTAAAAATTTGAAAATGCTGTCATTTAAAAACGGAATTTATGTATTTTCTGCCTTTACTTGCATTTCCATCAGACAGCAAAGCTTTCTTGGTCTGGTTTGTTTTCTGCTCCTCATAGTGCTGCACCTTCCTGGCAGCTCTGCTGGGAGAGCTGTGTCAGAAGCAGAAAGTTTTTTCTGGAATGTCAATTTTGGTAAAGACAATTCAATTCATGATTGGTTTATGACATTAATTGGGACCTGTCAGGGTTGTTAGTGCTTCTCTGAAACAGAGCTCTAAAATATACAGGACACCAGAGTAAGAATGTAATAGCTGCTCAAGGATTACATCACATAATCATCACTGTTCACATGGAAAATGTAAAAGGGAATATTTTATCTCTCTTAAAACATTAAGCTGTAATTTAAAGATTTGAGTCTTATCCGACAGAGCTGCCACAAAAACTTTTTGGCCCCAGAGCAGATTTCCTTGACTGAGAAACCTCCAGGCTTAGAGTGTTTCAGATCCATCTTTAATCTGAAAACCCAACAAAAGCAAACCCGCAGAAATAAATGATCCTGTATGCCCAGGGTTTTTATGGACTTGTTCTGTTGGTATTTTTGTGAACTTCCTGCCAGGTTTCTGCTGCCCCCCATCCCCAGCTGATGCCCAGGGTAGTAAACAAACCCCGCTGCTGTGTTTTGTTCCAGGGGCACAGGTTCTCTGCACGGTGCTGCTCGTCAAACCCGGTGTCTGGAGCCGCAGGCTGCCGGGGATCCTCCGGAATCTACACCTGGAACGATTCAGCGTGGTCGGGATGAAACACCTGGACCTGGGAGCAGCCACTGCCTCTGCACTCGTGCCCTGTGAGGTGCAGCAGGTTGGTGTGAGGGGAGTGGCAGCTCCGTGCTGCCTGTGGAGGGGGGCCAGGGATGAGCTGTGGATAATCCATTCCTGAAAACCCCAGCAATTCCCACCCGGGATTTCGGAGCTGTTGCTGGGAGCGAGCTATATGGAACAATCAGATCTGTACCTTATCAGCACAAAGACAGCTGACGTGCTGAGGGCTTCTTTTATCACATGCCATAAAGACAGCCCTGATTTCTCCCAGGATATGGGCAATACAGACCTCCCAGGAATCTGTTCAGCTCTGCCTCTTTCCCTGCCAAACAGGTGTCCTCTGTTCCTTTCCCCAGGTCATTCCAGGTAGGGCACATCCAGGGAGCACGTGTGCCTGCATTTATTCCATGTGGTTAAAGCTGGGGAAGACTCCTGCCTGTCAGGGAATGCACATCTCTGGGGTGCTGTTACCTGAGATTACATTGCAGACACAGCTGAACCCTGGGAGCCAGTCTGTAAAAATCACCTGCAAGGAGAGGAAATTGTCCTTGCTCATGTCTAATAGGCAATAAAGAAGGTTCTTAAATCTTAGGGCATTGTGGGGTTGATTAGCTAAAAATAGATGTTTGTTTCTGCTCTTTCATGGCATTAAAAACCTTTTCTTTCCTCAACTGACGTATACCCTGAGTGTAAGGATACTGTGAAAACCAGAGAACTGAACTCTGGGCATTTGAGAGGAGTTGGATGATTATTTTTTTACATCCCTTGGAGAAAAACAATCTTATTTGGTATTTGATTGCTTTCCTGAAGGCATTTAACTGCTTGACTTTATAAAAAACAAACATTTGTAATTGATATTGCACTTGGGTCAAGTTTGGAAAGTTTATAACATTGTCTCCTAGAAATTCTTTGTAGAGACTTCCAGAAGAAAGCAGGCACTTGCCAAGGCAGTGGTCTGGAACAATTAATACCTTCTGCATGGTAGCAGTGAGCACAGGCATCTGAGTTTTAAATATTTACACTGGCAAGAGAGATGTAGTGGCCATTAGCGTTGATGGGGATGTGCTTCCCAATGTTATTTAATCACAGAACTAAATACAAAAATGCCTTTTTGATCATCTGAAACAGAAAACATCTTTAAAACCCCAAATATCCTCAGGAAGCAATGCAGATGCATGTGGGGGTAAATGGGAGGAGAGGTTATTTCCTGAAAATTTCCTTGGTTTTGGAGCTCTCCAACACACCAGAGCAGCTGTTGAGCATTGATTCAGTTGCCTTGAAGAGCTGGTGACTAACGAGGATTAAAATTACAGACTGTTGGGGTTTTGTTCATGAGGAGAAAAGCAGGGTTTGAAAGTGAGGAAGCAAAGAGAACAGCCTGCTGAAGGGGAGCAGACAGTGGGAAATCTGCTGTCCAGGGGCCCCTGCTGCTTTTTAGAACAGCAGGAATGGTTCTCACTGGGGAGGGCTGGGAAAGGCTGAGATAAGTAGGGAGATTTTGAAAAAGCCTCAGCAAGCTCCAGGGACTGGGTTATTTGGAAAATCCTGTGGGTAAGTGGCTCAATGGCAGCAGTGGGGGCAGGGCTGTTTTTCCCAGCTAAATTCCCTGCACAGCTTTTGGATGGGAGGAATATTCATGATGGATCTGCTCCTTGGCACAATGGGATGCAATGGTAGGCTTCAAATGAGGCTCCTAATATGGGGGCATATTGCTGACATTTAGCATGTCGCAGAATCCCAGTTGGGATAATCCCAGTAGGGTTTGGAAATGACCTCTGGAGATCATCCAGTCCCACCTGCCAGGGCAGGGTCACCTGGAGCAGGTGACACAGGGATATATCCAGGTGGGTTTGGGATGTCTCCAGAGAGGGAGACTCCAAGCCCTCCCTGGACAGCTGTTCCACAGCTCTGCCACCCTCATGGAAGGAAGTTCTTCCTCAGGTGGAGGTGGAATTTCTTGTGTTGTAGTTTCTGGCCATTTCTTCTCATCCTGTCACTGGGCACTGCTGGAAAGAGCCTGGCACTGTCCCCTGACACCCCTGGAGATATTTATATGGCTTGACGAGATCCATGAAATGTCCTGTTGAAGAAGACGGAGGCAGTGTGCCTGTCCCTTCTAGAAGTTCTGTCCAGGACCTTTTCTCACTTTGCCTGGAGCACACTCCAAAATCCATCTCTGGAGAACCCCCAAGCACTGGGATGTGCTGGTTTGTTGTGTGTATACAGCACTTGAGAGCAAATCTGGATTTATTCACTGCAAGCAAGACAACCTCACATCTCCTTTTCCTTTCTAATGTATTATTTACATGCACTTGACAAATATCCTTGGCAGCACGAGCTCAGCTCCGTGATTGCTTCTCCAACTGAAATAGTGCCCCCAAGCTTGGAGCGGCGTGTGGCCTTTGGAGCACGAGGAAAAACAACTGCTCTGCTCTTTGCTGAGGTTATCGAATCACAGGAGCCATAACAAGATGTTTTATCCACAGTTTAATAATGATTAGAGAAAATAAAGGTCATGCAAATAGAGCTGACATTGTCTCCCAGCTTTCAGCATGACCTGGTGGTGTTCAGCCAGCAAGGAGGATTCTGCCCAGGGAGGCTGGATCTCCCTTCAGTGCTCACCCAGCAGATCCAGCCCTGTGCAGGTTGGCAGTTTGGGCTTTATTCTTCCAGTGGGGCCTGTTCTTGCTGTGGGGGATTACCTGATGTGATTGCCTGCAGTCCACAATTCCCTCCAGCCCCATCTCGTGCTTCCAGCGGTGAAGGCAGCCGGATAATTCCGCTGCTCTTTAATCCCGTTAGTCCTCCGGAGCCTGCACACAGCTGGAACCTTCTCTCAAGGGAATTGCTCCCTGAATTCCAGGCAGCTGCACAGCTGGGCAGCCCCAGCACTGCTGCTCTGGAGCCACAAGGACGTGGAAGCAGGATGGGAATGGAGGGAAGGAAGGCAGCACTGGGCTGGCAGAGTCTGGAGCGGCTGTGAGGAGTGAGAGGAGCTGCCAGAAGCTCCCTGACAACATCAGCAACCATTAGAAACAACATCATCCTCAACCCCAAGCCCATGGATTTGCTGGGGAACGACCAAAGGACAGAAGAGTTTTGTTATTTAGATCTAAAATCACTGGTTAGAAGCTCTGGAACCAAATACTTTCATTTATTCTGGTCTGTTTAACAGAAACTGAATGTTTCCTTTGCAGCTGTTTCCAACCTGGATGAATATTGATATGTTTTATCAGTCCTTTTGAAAGCTGTCATGAAAAACACCACTGGTTTTTCATTGCCCAAAGAGAAAACCCATAGAAAAGTGGATTAAATCCTTTTTTTTTTTTTTTTTTAACTAACAAAAATTTTCAAGCAGTAAGGGATTATTTTGTATTATACAGAACTGAATGAATGTCATCATTTTTCAGTACACTGTGACAAGCTGAAATTCTTCATCCTCATGCAAGCAGAGCTCTTGTCACCAGAGAGCCCCTGAGTGACACGCTGTGACCCTGTGCCCAGGGGCAGGAGCATTGACAAACACCACACCCAACCCCTAAATACCTCACCAATTTAAGCACAGAGGGCTTTTCACATGAAATATTCTGCCTTTGCAAATAGAGGGGGGGGATATCAGGCTTGAGCCCGTGGTTGTCAATTCATAACCTACTTCTCAGAGATGCAATTTAGGAGGCAGGCGAGTGAGAGAAGATTTGGGTCAAAGGCAGTGAATGGTTGCACGTGATAGAAAAGCAGAGAGGCCTTGAAGTGTTTTATCTCCATATTTTTAAATGAAATGATAGGATTTGCTTTTGGAAATGTTTTATCTAGAGAATTGCCATCCTCTGCTGCTTTTAGAAGATTAAAAAATAGAGGAATTAAAACCTCTGTGAATGACGTGATTCAGCTGAATCAAATGGTGGTTTTTCCCCCCCTCTTGTTTTTATTTCCTCAAAAACTGGGAAAAAAAAATAGCCATGGGTTGATTCTGGCAGGGAGCTGGAAATGCCCTTGTTTTCTAAGGTGGAGAGAACATCCAGCCCTGGCTGCTGCACTGTGGGGTGCAGGGAGGCACAGCTGGATGTTCCTGAGTCCTTGTTCAGATGGAGGGGCAGGAGGAGGCACAGCTGGATGTTCCTGAGTCCTTGTTCAGATGGAGGGGCAGGAG
>CM031870.1:13932073-13963652 GCA_018697195.1 Certhia americana
CTGGATGTTCCTGAGTCCTTGTTCAGATGGAGGGGCAGGAGAAGGAACAGCTGGATGTTCCTGAGTCCTTGTTCAGATGGAGGGGCAGGAGAAGGAACAGCTGGATGTTCCTGAGTCCTTATTCAGATGGAGGGGCAGGAGGAGGCACAGCTGGATGTTCCTGCCACATAATTCAGATGGAGGGGCAGGAAGAGGCAGAATTGGCTGCTCCTGCCACCTTGTTCAGATGGAGGGGCAGGAGGAGGCACAGCTGCGGCTGCTGTGGGCACCCTGACCTCATGCTCAGCCCAGGCCTGGCTTCCCAAGGTCTGCCTTGATTAAAGGAGGCAGCAAGGCCAGAGAGCTCTGCCACCCACCTGTCCCCAGCTCTGCTGCCTGTCCCAGGGTCCCAGAACTGTCAGTCTATCTGTCCCCAGCCCTCAGAGCAGCCTCTCCTCACCAGTGCAGTGCTTGCTTCTTGTCATTTCCTCTCACCCTTCCTCAGTGTATGATCCCAGGGTGTTGTGACCTCTCACCCTTCCTCAGTGTATGATCCCAGGGTGTTGTGACCTCCACAGCTCTGCTCAGGAGTGGGCTGGGCTGAACTGACCATGATTGGAAAAGAAGCAAAGATGGACAAATTTGCTATGGAGGCAAAGGGCATCAGACAAGGCCAGGAGAACAAACTGATTTCTTGCAGCCTCTGGTCTGACCCTCGTACTCTTAAATTCTGTAGTCCTGATCCCAACTAGTGTCTGGAATTCACTCCTCAGGAGAAGCAGGGGGTGTGGGGGGTGGGGGGTGGGGGTCCTGCTTTTTGTGAATTCTAAAAGCAAAACTCTGGGATTTGTGAGCCATCATTTTATATCAGTTGAAGAATTAAACATGGCTCCTCATCCCAGAGGAGGATTTATGACCCTGGTGTTCTTGCTTGTGCCCATGCTTCCTCCTGATCAGGATGTCCCCCTGAAGGAACAGCTCTCCTGTGACCTGCTGGGTGTCACAGGAACTGCTTGATGTCTGAGCTCTAGGTTTTGGAATCTTTAGTACACCAGCAGTGTATTAAAGAGGAGAGAACAGCAGATTTGCTTACTCACAACTTTCCTTCCTAGCCAAAGGAAAGCTGGGATGTTCCCAGTGCTCCCCAGCTCCTCATAACCTGTTCCATCTCTGATTTCTTCTCAGGATCCAGCTGCTGTAGAAGCTCACTGCACCTACCTTACCTCAGGCACTGCCCTCGTGCTGTGCCTGCAGAGGCCCAATGCTGTGAAGAAGCTGGTGGATCTCCTGGGACCAGAGGATCCTCAAGTGGCCCAAGCACTGGATCCATGCCTCTGGAGGGCTCAATATGGCACCAGCACAGTCCAGAATGGATTTTATGGTAGGTTTTTGTAGAAGTCCAAAGGCTTAGGGGTACAAACAGACCATATTGTTCCTTCCTGCACTGTCACTGCAGATCCAGCCTTGGCAGGCACTGGAGGCCATTATTCCCTAGAAAATTTTCCCTGTGTTCTTGGTGGCTGAGCTGAGTGTGTCCCAAGCAATGAAAAATTCTCCCAGAAGATATAAAAGGCTTCTTCCCAGAGCAGCCCTAGCTCTGGTTTTAGCAGAACAGATTTCCTTTGATCCCTTCCATGCTTGGTCATTTTGTACTTTTAGCTTGGTTATTTTGGAATTATCCCCAAGAACCCATCTGTCTTCCCTGCTTGTAAGTCTCTTCCTGATGTTTCCATTACCCACTGGCCAATTCTAAGATTTCACAAAGACTCCAGGACTCTGAATTCCTGTAACATCTCACAATGCTGATGGCTGGCAGGAGAGAGGTGATCCAAAACTGCTTTGGCTGAGGCAAGCAGGGAAACCCAGCTGCTTCCCATCTGGAAAGGCTCTTTCCAGCTGGCACATGGGCAGAGGGCAAGTCAGCATCCTTGGAATGCTGAACCACCCCAGCTCCTCTGCCAGCAGGGAAGCACTGGGATGTTGCAGTGTGTGTGTGTGGGTGGGGGGAATGAAGGATGGAAAAATGGGAAGTTTCCCTGAACAGAGCAGCCTGTGGAGAGCCTGACATCATTGCCATAAGGAGGGAAGGATGTCATTCCAAAATTCACACGGAATTAAGCATGGTTAGCTCCCTGCTTGCGTTTCTCCTCAGTGTTGCACTGATTTTGCACTTAAAGGAATATAAAAATAATAAAGCAATAATTCCTGTCAACTCAGGTGAGCTGGCAGGCACTGTGTGCCCTCAAATCCCAGAGGAACTTTCCTGACAAGATCCATTGGATTATTTGGCTCTTCCTGTTGTATCCTGGGCTGTGAAATCACTCCCTCTTTTCATCCATATCAAGTGGGCTGATGAGAGCTGGCAGGGAGTGAAGGAGCCACAGCTTGGGAAAGAGAACCAACCCCTTGTTGCAGAACTTTCTTTAACCCTGAGGACTTGGACTCAGCCTCAGAGTTAGGAAACTCTCAGGAGAGTCAGGAGACTCCAACTCAGGAGAAATCTCTCACCACCAGATTTGTAGGAGTGACTGAAGAGCAGGTTCTGCTTACACAAAAAAAAGTGGTCAGGGCTCTCCAGCCAATATTTTCCATTGTCAGCCCCTGCTTCTCTTGCTCCTGGGATGAATGAATGGATTGTGTATCCAGATTGCTCCGAAACTCCTCAGTCATGGCTAAGAATGGGTAATACACATCCCAAATTCCAGATGTTTGCTACAGCTGGAGCATCTGCAGCATAACTCAGTGAAAATGAGCAAGGGAAGCCGAGTCTCATCCCATTCCTGCTGGGAGTTACAGGGAGCTCCCTGTGAGAGAGATATCCTTGGATGCCCTGACTCCCTTCAGACCCCTAGGCTGGGATCTGAAGTTGCTCTTGAGACCTGGGCTGAGCCCAGGGCTGGCCCTGCCCCCTGAGCCCAGAGCAGGTGCACTGTGTAGGACCCAACTGGAGGGCTCCCTGCACACATTCCAGGATGCAGCTGCAGCTAATTCTGATGGATGTGGCCCAGCTGCTCTGCCCTGGAGCCATCTATCCCTATGGAAAGGAGTTTTCCTAACCCCCTGCACCTCCCAGAGCTTGTTCTCCAACACAGGTGAAACATTTACTGACAAAGTAAGCTGGAAGAGCCTTCAGTGAGTACATGGGGGACTGTGCAAGCCCATCTTCCTTTCCTAGAAGGGAATACTAAGCTTTCCTAGTTTTGCTCCAGCTGGGGAAGAACTTCAGTTAATGCCTGAAGCAGAGCAAACTCTCACTTTTCCTTCCAGAGTGACAAGGGAAATGCAATGTAGATGAAGGTGGGGTTCCAGGGAGTCTGGTGAGCCAAGAAATGCAGTTTTAATCTTGTAGGGCTCAGCTGCAGAGGTGAACCTGCACGCTTCCATCTCCTCTGAGGCTTGGGAAGTCATTGGTTTGTGCTCTTCCTTGCCTCCAAAGAGCTCTGACATGTGCACCCTACACTGTCTTGCACCTTGAGCAAAGTGAGAGTAAAATGCTCATTTTGGGAGCATTTGTGTTCTCTGCAGTGCCACCAATGATGGAAGCACAGAAGGTTTGGTGTGGAGGGATGGAAAGGATCCAGCCCAGCTCATACACTGGGACTTACACAACCTCAGGATTGTAAACTGCTGCCTTAAGGGCTCTGGCTATACAAAACCTGGAATTATGGAGCTCCAGCAGGGCTGAGGGCTCTCAGGTGGGATCCTTTGAATGGGTAACCTCAAAGGTGGTAATATTTCAGAGAATATTTGTATCCCAGGAGGATGGCTCTGTGCCAGCACACTGACAATCTATCTAAACTCCAATAGAAAAAAGCTTTTCCCTCTTTAATATTTTCCATCCACAAATCTCCAAACATTCTGAGTAATGCTTTATAACACTGTTGCTTTATAGGGAAATATTCAGCTGCTAGGCCTGGAGGGACCTTTCAAGTCACTGAGTTCAGTTAATTCCCTCACGTTCAGTTAAGCCCCATCACGTTTTCCCTTCCATAAGCACCCACCCCAAGTGGATGGATGTCACAGAGCTTTGAGAGCTAAAAATCTTCTTACATTTTCAAACTTAAATATAGCCACATATACTCTGTGCTCATTTGTTCCTGTGCCATTATCTGGATTTTATTTTAAGTAGCTCTTTTTGCACCTCTGACCTTTCCTACCCTGAAGTGTTTATCAGAAATCAGATTTGTTTCTCAGCTTTGGGTCGTGTTGGGTCAAATGAGCCAAGGAGGGCTGGTTTAACTCTTCAGATGATTCTCCATTTGCCTGACTGCTCCAGGCTCAATTTACCTTTCTTGACCAGAGGTGAACAGAAAAATGTACTTCCCTCAGCAATGCCGTGTGCTAATTCTGGTTTCCATGGTCAGAGTACCCAGCATATTTGGGACCTACATTATTGTTACTAAGTACATTTGTTTTTTACTGACCAGTATCTCTTCCCCTTCAGTAAGAGCAACCTGGTATAATCCAGAAGCAAGGAAACAACAGGATTTAGAGCTGGAATTGAAAGGTTTCACAGTCTCCTTAACATGATTCCCTCAGCTCCATTGTTAGGAAATAGAAGGAGTCTTGTTTACATGAGGAAGCTGCTGAGTGATAGTAGGACAGAATCAAAATACCAAGGAGGCAGTGGAACTCTGCTAAATATAATGGTTTAAAATGTTTGCTATTACTGTACAGAACAGCTGGCCTTTAAAGCAATTACTGCAGTGAGTTGCACATCATCAATCTCTCCAAAAGATGAGTGTGAGTCTAGAGAATGTTTAATTCATGGCCTGAGAGATTCTTCTCATTGTATTTATGTCTCAGGCTCCAGATCCTATCCAATGGCTGTCCGGGATGTGAAGCTGTTTTTCCCAGAAGGGCTGTGCTGTGCCCAGTGTCAGACAGTGCAGGAGCAAGAGGTAGGAATCTGCCCTTTCCTGAGCTTTTTCCTGCTGTGCCAGAGCAGCAGCTTTGGCCCTGCCACCCCGTGACTTCCCTCCTGTTGTGCTTTGGATGCAGCAGCTCTGGATGTGCTTCCCGAGCTGCCAAGTTCTCCTGGTCCTGGGGGTGTTCCTCCCTCTGCTCTGACCTCAGTGGGGAAGAGCTGCTGCAATCTCTTTGTTCTGTGAATTTGGGAGGGCTCCCAAATAATCACCATTGCTTTGGAAGCAGGTCCTGAGCAGGGATAGCAGCCTCACCCTGACTGCTAAGGCACACTTGACCCAGGAGCTGGAATTTTACCAGCTTTGTATCATTCAGGGATGGGATGGCTGATGAGGTGAAAATGATTGGGATGTGCTCAGCCAAGGGATGGAAATGTTTGAGCTTTGCTGTGGCTCAGAGGTGATGAGCTAAGATGGTCCTCCCAGGAGATTAGCTCTGGAAATGGCCACATCTGGAATGGGCTTCACTTGTGTGGGTGTGCAGCTCAGTGCAGGGCATCCTGACTGTGCCAGTTCATTCAGGGACAGAGGGAGCTGCTACACCCCAGCGTGGCACTGGGCAAAGCTGTCAGACTCTCACACGTTTTGTTGAAGCTCCTGGCCTTGAAAAGCTGAGAGCAGAGATCTCAGAATGATGTCTGGATGCAGGAACCTTGAAAAGGAGAATGAGGTGCTGCACTGAATTAAGCCTCAATTAAAAAGAAGAATGCATGCAAAATGTTCTTGTATCTCCAGACAAGCAGGTGTTTTCTAAGCTGGCAATTACAGAAGTACATGACAACAACAAAAGCTTCACAGCTTGCCTGAATCAATACTTGAGGAGTGTTATCCCTCCTCATTAGGTAATGTGTTCACATGACTTGCTTCTCCTTCCCTCCTGCAGATCCATAACCTGAAACATGACCCCACCCTCAGCCTGGGAATCAAGAAGCAGCACAAGATCCTAACCTGTGATCTGGGAAGACATCCCAGTGTCCTGGGCTCGGAGCAGCCAGGCAGTCCTGGTAAGGAAATGTAACTCCTGTTATAGATTGGGACTGCTATTGATCAATTGGACAGCAGACAAACCATCTGGTGGCAGAAAGATTGGGTATTGATGTCATTTCAGAAGAGGAAGACAGCTCTGAGCTGCAGAGAACAGCTCCAGGGGAGTCCAGCCTTTAACTGTTCACCTGCCAGCACTTGAGGGCTTTGCAGACAGAGCTGTCCACAAGGGCTGACCTTAGCAGCAGCAGCAGAACAAGCACTGACAGCACAGCTGGTGTCGGACCAGCACACGTTCCTCTCTGAACCCTTCCCAGGTGTCTCAGCACAACCCTGGTGGTTTGTGTCCATTCAGAGCCTCCCCTGGAGAGGCAGGAGAGCAGGACTGGGCAGTGTGAGCTGTTCTGTGCTGGCAGTAGATAAATATCAGTTGGTGCAGGGAGTGCTGCTGGCAGTGTGGCCAGAGGCCTCTCCTGAGCTGGGCTGAGAGCTCATTCAGCTCCCACTGCTGCTGAGCAGCTGCCAGCTCCAAATGACTCCCAGCTATGGCCAGGCTGACTTTGATTGGGAGCTGAAGCCTCAGCCAGGCTGACACTTCTTGGGATGCAGCAGCTTCTCAGGGCCTTTCCTGCTGATTTGACTTGATAGACATGTGTAAACACAGCTGTGCTGAGGAGCAGGAGATGGCACTGACACGAGGGGATGCTCCTACCTTGGCATGTTGTGGATTGATCCCAAGCCTTTATAAACAAGCAGGGACAAGGTGAGGCACCCCTGTGGTGTTCCCTGGGGAACAGAATTGTTTAGAACCAGGCTATTCCCACTCCTGTAGCTTCAGTTCTGATGTGGGAAGCTCAGAAAATGTTCCTGTGCTGCACCTGATCACTGCAGTCCTTAATCCCAGCAGTGGAACCACAGGATTGTTGTGGATGAGAGAGGAGCAGGATAAAAAAGGGACAGGATCACAGCCCAGCCCTGTCTGACACAGGACTTTGGTGGGGGGCACTGGTCACATACCAGCAGGTGCAGAAGTGCAAGAAGGGGGTGGTAAATCAAGCCCTCTGCTCCTGGAGTGAACACCAAGTCCTTTCTGTGCAAGGGGTCTCTGAAGGAGGATTTGTCCCAATGTATTTGGGAAGGGTGTTTTCCCCATCATCTTAGTGCACAAGGGGAAAGGAGCAGGTTTGCTGTGACCAAATCAATTGATTTATAGAAGAGATTGCATTAAAGAAAAAAAAACAAAAAAACCCCAGCTTGTTGTGGAGAGAGCACAGGTACTCAGCAGGCTTTGCACAGCTCAGTGTCGGGAGCTAATCTCAAAATACATGCCCCTAATTTCCTGCTCCATGAGGATATCTTAGCTTTGAAGATGCCTAAGCAGAGGAAAAAGGAAAGCAGTGTACAGCCCTGATGTATTTGTGTCTCAGAAAATGTATTTCAAAGAGTTACTGCCCTGGAAAAGCAAGTCCACGTGATCTCTGAACTGTCAGGCACGATCTCGTAAGTGCCTCCAGCAAAGCAGACACATCACTCACGTTCTGGGCTCATCTTGGACACTAGAGGAAGCTCTTGCACACAAGGAAACCTCCTTCCAGCAAATAATTATCACAAAGCTGCTGCTTAATGGACAGACAGATTTATCATGAGGAAAATATGAACTACATTAAGCCTCACGTATGCTGACCAGAATTACATTTGGGATTATAAAAGCAGCTGGATTAGCAGCTTTCTCTGCTTGGAAAAAATGAAAATGGAATAGTATCTCCTGTAGCAAACCAGCAGTTGTCCTTGTCTGACTCCTGAAATGGGGTCACTCCTGCTGTCTTGTGATCTCCAGACAGGGACCCAAAGGAGTGCAGCAGCTCGGGATGAGCATCCCAGGGCACGTCTCAGGGCAGATCCCAGGGCAATCCCCAGGGCAATTCCCAGGGCAATTCCTAGAGCACATCCCAGAGCACATCCCAACACCGTCCGTCTCCCACGGACACAGCTGTGCCAGGGCAGAGGCACTGCGAGGGCTCCGAGGTGCTGGGGGCAGAGACCAAGTGAGTGTTTTGCTCTTTTCCCATCAGGTCAGGCATTGCTGAAGAAGCTCTGCCAAACCACCTGCCTGGTGTTGCCCGGGATAATCCTGCGGGGCTCGGAGCCCCCCCCGTACGTGGAACTGCTGGAGGAGCTCGCGGGCAGTGGCTTTGTGGTGACTGGAGCTCGCCTGGCCGTGCTGGATTCACCTCAGGCTCTCTGCATCTCCCAGAGGCTCAGCAGGGCCAAGGGCAGTGTTGCAGCAAAGGTATGGAACAGCTGGAGCTGGGCTTTGCTTCCTTGGCAGAAAAGAAGAGCCTTGTAATGCCTTGTTCTGATGTGCTGAACCGAGCAAACGTGCTTTGGTGGCACTATTTCAACACTGTCTCTGAGCCCTGGCACCTCTGGTGAGTAATGTGGGCAGGGGGGACACTTCCTGGTGTTCCTGCATCCCTGGAAGCCCTCAACACCATCCCCTGTGAATGCAGCCCTCATAAGAATAGCCCATCCATCACTCATTTATTGAATGTTTTGTTCCAGTTAGCCATCACCCTGTTCTGTGTGCTCTGCTGCTGTGTCCTGACTTGTTTCTCCACATAAATACAGTTTCTATTTCCCTCTCTGTAATCACACCCCAATAATCCTCCTCTACAATGCTAAAAAACCTTTTTTTCTTCTTGAACTGTGTCTTGGCACCTGAGCCAGATTTCCCACCTGGAATATTGCCTCCAACTCTGGGGCTCCTAGCACAGGAAGGACATGGAGCTGCTGGAGCCAGTCCAGAGGAGGCACCAGGATGATCAGAGGGATGGAGCAGCTCTGCTGTGAGGAAAGGCTGAGGGAACTGGGATTGTTCACCTAGAGAAGAAAAGGCCTTGGGGTGACCTAATTGTCACCTTCCAGTATGTGAAGGAGCTACAAGAAAGATGAAGAGAGATTATTTACAAGGGCCTGGAGGGACAGGGAATGGCTTCCCACTGCCAGAGGGCAGGGATGGATGGGATATTGGGCAGGAATTGTTCCCTGGGAGGGTGGGCAGGCCCTGGCACAGGGTGCCCAGAGCTGCTGTGGCTGCCCCTGGATCCCTGGAATTGTCCAAGGCCAGGCTGGACGGGTGCTTGGAGCAGCCTGGGACAGTGGGAGATGTCCCTGTCCGTGGCAGGGGGTGGCACTGGATGGGCTTTGAGGTCTCTTCCAACCCAGGCCATTCTGTGGCTCTCAGTAGGTCCAGCCCAGCCTGGGGTTTGCTGCTGGGCTGAGCTGACATGGCTCCACAGCAACAGAATACCAAGCCCAGACTGCTTTCCTCTTGGTGTAGGAGAATCCCACCCAGTCAGGAACCTTGCCTGGTCAAAGCTGGAAGGTGGAATGTGCAGGAAAGTGCTGTCAGCAGCAGAGAGTAAACAAGGGGGGAGAGTAATTACAGTGGCAGTAGCAAAGCAACGATCACCCCAGGGCTGTCAGACCACAGCAGGCCCTTCACAAACACAAACATTTGGGCTTCCAGCTCTCAGTTCTAAATCTTGGGTGTTATCTGTAATAGGAGCATGAAAGATCTTTTCAGGTTGTGCTTTTTAAAACTGACAGCATCCCTTTGAAGTACATCTGTATGGAAGAGCAATTACATCTAGCAGCCAATTAGTGTAAGCACTATTTGCCTGTCCCCTGAGTCCCCCCAGGATCCATCCCTCTGCACATGGAATGTGCACAGCTCTCTAGGAAGGACAAATCAGCGCTGGGGGAGCAGAGCCATCCCTCCTTCCTCCTGTCAGAGATAAATGGCCCTGGGCAGAGCTGGTGTGTTTCCAGCAGGATCTGTCGCTGCTGAGCCAGAGGTGAATGTTACAGCCTTTGCTCTCCCTCTCTAGAAGGGAGATGGGCTGCTTCAAGTAATGAGTGTTTCTGCTGCAATATCTCAATATTTACCTGTCTTGGCGTTCCTGCTTCCAGCAGATCTGGGGACTGAATAACACACCCAGATACTCTGCTGGTTTTCACTCAGAGAGGGCAACAGGAATGCTGGTGGGCTGTGGGGATCACAAATAGCTCAGACATGGCACTGGCTCTGCCTGGAAGGATCTGGTGCTCTGTGGCTCCTGTTCCTCACCCATCAGGCAGACTTAGAGACTTGTTCCAAAGCTCAGTTCCTTTCCCTCCCTTGCAGTGCTCGCTGTTGAAGGATGGGTTGTGCCTGGTGCTGGCAGCACAGTGGGACAGCACCGTCACCTCCCTGGGCTCCCTGCTGGACAGGTAAGGAGGAGCTCCTGCCCTGAGGGAGGGCCCCTCTCTTTTCTGTGCTTCTGGCAGCCTGTTCTGCACAGTGATCTTGTTCATGGCTCAGTCACTGGGTCATGGAATTGTTAAGGTTGGGAAAAATCAAGCCCAGCCAGCTACCCACGTTCACCATTAAACCAGGCCCTCAAGTGCCACATCCACACATTTGAGCACTTGCAGGGATGGTGACCCCACCACTGCCCCAGGCAGCTGTGGCAGTGCCTGACCACCCTTTCCATGAAGGAATATTCCCAAGATCCAACCTCAACCAACCCTGGCACAACTTGAGGCTGTTCCCTCTCATCCTGTCCCTGTTCACTGGGAGTAGAGCCCGACTTCCCCCCAGCTGTCCCCTCCTGTCAGGGAGTTGTGCAGAGCTCAGGTCCCCCCTGAGCCTCCTTTTCTCCAGGCTGAGCCCCTTTCCCAGCTCCCTCAGCCTCTCCTGGTGTTCCAGTCCCTTCCCCAGCTCTGTTCCCTTCTCTGGACACCTTCCAGCCCCTCAGTGTCTGATGCCATGAGGGGCCCAATACCTGAGAGTGTCCCCCAGTTTCCAAGCCATGTGTCCTCTACTCAGGAGCTTAAAAACTGAGCTGTGTTCTTTGTTAAGGACCTGTAGTGTCCATAAGGCTTGGCAGTATGGTTCCATGAATACAGGGAATTCTCTAAAATAAGGACTCACTCACATTGGGAATAAACCTGCTGAATCAATAAAATTCCTAGGAGCAATATCTTTGCAGATTTTATGTTTGCTGTGAAGGAAAAAAAAAAAAAACAACACCACCAACAAACCAAAAACCAAACCTTAAAATAAACGCCAGAAAGCAAAATCAAAAAATTAGCCTCTTAAATAAATCACCAGAAATGCGGGTAGAGGATGTATAAGCCTGGAAAAACAAACAGAACCCCTCTGCAGGGACTGATTAGTGAAACAGAGTGATTAGCAGGGCAATTAACCCTGTGTTCCCCAGAGGGAAGGGCTCCCTGCACGGGGCTGGTATTTGGCACAGGCATGTGCAGCTCTCACACATGGCTCCTCTGGCACAGGAACCAAGAGTCGGGTTTGTGCCACATCCCATGTGGAGCAGCCCAGCAGCCACGCCAAAAACTCCATCCTGACTTTGGCTGTACCCTCTGGAGGCCTTCCAGAAAGTGCTGTCAGTGGGACAGGAGTCAGGGATGCTGGAATGTGCAGGCACCAAGGGATCAAAGCTGAATATCCACATTGCACCTCCGAGTTCTCACACTTTGCAGAAATGTTCCCAGGGCCACACCTGGCAGGAATGGTTGGAACACATTCCATTGGTAACTTTTCAAAAATGTTTTTAGGCTATTTGACAGCATTTTGACTTTGCTTCCATTCATTTAAAATCACACCGTTGGAAGCCACATCCCAAACCTTCCACTCTGCAAGGGGAGAAAAATAGCAAATTACCCGAGACCTTTGTGGTAAGATTTCTCCCAGTTTTCCTCTGGTTTGTAGTTAAAAAAAAAAAAAAAAAAGAAAAAAAAAGTGAACTTTTGGGAGCCCTGGAGGTCGTTCTGGGACAGTCACTCAAGATGCCCCCACCTTTTTATTTCCCCCAGCACCACAGTCATGGGTGCTGCTTAACAGGATGAGCTGCAGCCCAGCACTTGCCTCTCCTTCAGGCTGGATGTGTTTCCAGGGGCCAGTCCCAAGGCAGTCCCTCCAGAGACACCTCCCGTGGCTTCTCCTGGCTTTCAGAGAGCCGAGGGACTGAGCAGGGAGTGGGCAGGAGGAATAGGTGCCAGTCTCTGCACCTTCACCCTCCTCCTCCTCTGTCCAAAGGATGAACTTCTGTGCTGAACTCCAAAATACACGTGCATAACTTATGCGGGTCAGGAGGCACTTCCAAAGGGCAGGACCCAGCCCCAAACAGCAGGATCCAGCCCCAAACAGCAGGATCTACCCCCAAACAGCAGGGTCCACTCTGCCTCTCCCCCCGGTTCCAGAACCAGTGATCACAGATCCTTTTCAAAAACAACCAAGTCTTAAAAAAAAAAAAAAAAAAAAAAAAAAAAAAAAAAAAAAAAAAATTGCCTTCATTATGGAAAATGCCTTTGGAAGGGAGGGGCAGCAAGGTGTGCCCGAGAGTGGGAGGAGGGAGGGCTCTGATCCTCAGGGAGATCAAGAGCTCACGCTTTTATTGTCTCCCAAGCCATCGAGCTTTTTAAAATCAGCCTGACTTCACTGGTGCCTCCCAAGGACACTTCATGCCAAGACATCGTCAATTTAAATAACACCAGAGGTTAATTACTCTTACAGCTCCATCAGCCCTTTCTGTCCCGGATAAATCACTGGATATTTATCTCCCTCTCTCTGCCAGGGCTCAGGATTCCAATACCTGCCCAGGTCCCTGCATTTCAGCTGCACTGCTGAAGCCTCACCGCGGTGAAGGGATTATTTTCCAGCCCTAGGACTTGAGTCCCAACTGAGCCACATTTCTCCGGCTCTGTGCCACGGGGAGGGACGTTCCCATCTGTATGGAAGCCTGGCTGTGATGTCACAGATGGGCTGGGATAAAGAGAAATCAAGTGTTGAAAGGAACAATGTGGGCTCTGGCCGTGTAACTGCTCCTAGTCCTGAGCCTATTAAGGTTTTCCTAAGCCAGCTCTGTCCAGGAGAGACATTCCTGGGGATTTGGAGACAGCCCCAGACCCTCCTTGCTGTGGTTGTTCAGCAGCAGGGCCCACTCTGGCTGCTCTCTGGACATCCAGAGTATTATTTCTGTACCAAAACCCACTGAGCACAGAAAAAGGGACACGAACAATGCAGGTATGGGCACAAAGGCAGCCTGGGAGTTTGGTTGCCTGCCAGAAGTGGAGCCACAGCAGGAATCTGGGATAGTGCTAAGAGAAGCTCACAGGGCACAGGGAGGTGTTTGGAAAGGGTGAGGGAGCTGTGGGGACCCCGGGGAGGGAAGTGACACCATCCTATCCACAGACAAGGGAAAACGATGTGGGACTTACCTTTCCTGTTCTGTCAGCATCCGGCTGCTTGGATGGCTCAGGATAAAACATCTGAATTTTCCCTGCCAGAACTTGTTTTCACAGCCACATTTCCTGGCTGCAAGGTGGCAAGAGGCAAGAATTTACAGCTGTAGATTCAAAGCAACTCCTGGAAGGAAGGCATGCTCTGCTTTTTATGCATGACAAACCAGATTTAGCTGCCTTAAGAGGCGATGCTGATTCCACAGTGATTACTCCTCTATGGTTTAAGCATTCAAAAAGCACTTTAAGATTGTCAGGACCTGCGTTGTGCACAGACTTAGCAGCTCACCTGGTTAGCTCAGTAGGCAGGGTTTGGCTAAAGCACCCCTAAAACCGAGCTGCAGCAGGAGAAAATTAGAGTTTAGGCCAGGCTTTGTGCCTTCTGCCTTTAAACGAGGTACTGCAATCAGAGCAGCTGAGGAACTTAGCTGGATGTTTTTCTCTCTGATGAAACATTCTTACCAAGTGTTAATTGCTATTAGCAGGGAGCGGTGTTATCCCTATAGGAAGCCCATCCCGGGGAGCTTTGGAGGGGAAGGAGGTGTAGAAATAAAAAAAAAAAAAAAAAAAAAAATTAAAGAAAAATAGAGAGAGAAAAAAAAATGAACACATGGGGTGTAAAATCTGGGAGCTGTTGAAAACTGTTGCCAAGCACAATACCTGGATATGGGGGCAGGGAGTGGTTTCCAAAGCCTTGGAGAGTTTTCAAGCTGGAGGCTCTTGAGTGTGCCCGGAGTCTGTTTAAAAGGCTCTTCTGAAATTGGTCCCTTGCCTTTGGATTTCTCTGGAATACATTTTGTGGTCAGGTCGTGTGTGGCTTGAGGAGGGCCAGAGCAAAACCAGGACTGGTGAGGCAGTGCCTGCTGCTCCAGGTAGTTTAGTAAATCCTGGGATTGGGGGAAGCACCCAGATTGTCTCAGTGGAGAAAAAACCCCTTGCCCAGAGCCACATCCCCACACTTCTGTGCATTTCCCACTGCCCCAGTGGAAAATTGCACCATTATGCAACTGGACATGGCTGTTTGTTTGAAGGGTTGTATTTAAATAGTGCAAAGCCATTTACACAAAGCTTTGTAAAACCCAGGATTTAGCTGTGTAAAGAGGAGCAGTAACAGATGCCTGTGGCTGGAGCTGCTGGCACAGAGCTCAGCCCTTCCCAGAGCTGGGTCATCTCCCTCTCTCCCAGCTGACATGGCAAAACTAACCCTGCTTCCCTTTCTCTTTGCCCCCAGTGCCTGCCAGCAGAAGCAGTCGGTCCTGGACACTGCAGAGCATCTCCTTTACCCCCAGAATGAGAATCAGGCAAGTAGAGAAGTTTATGGTATGGATATGTGTTCTTTGTGCCCCTGTGATGAAGGAAACGTGTTAATATTGGTTGAAATGTCAAAGAAAACGATAATTTTCATGAGTCAGAGGTGGTCACAGCCTGAAGCCTTGGCTTAGGCTGAGAGCCCAGGACATGGGGAAGGTGAGACCAAAATCCAAACTGTCTCCCACATTGCATTGGTGACACAGTTTTGAATCAAAACATTTGAAGATATTGATAAAGGTTCTGTATTTTCAATAGAAATTCTGGGTTTTTTTGTGAGAAATCAACACTGAGAAAAATATCACAGAATTGTGGAATGGTTGGGATTGGAAAGGACCTTAAAGCCTATCCAGTGCCACCTCTGCCATGGGCTGGGACACCTTCCACTGTCCCAGGCTGCTCCAAGCTCTCTCCAGCCTGGTCTTGGACACTTCCAGGGATCCAGGGGCAGCCACAGCTGCTCTGGGCACCCTGTGCCAGGGCCTGCCCACCCTCACCGGGGAGAATTTCAAGTGTCTGTGATATTTGTCAAAAATAGTGTCAGGAAATGTTCATTCAAATGGCTAAGCTGGCACAGGTCCTGTGTTCTGGAAGTTGCATTTCAGAAGCGCAAATGCAAGTGGAAGAGGAGGAGTGAAGCCATTACCCATTCCAGGGATGGTCTAGCTGAATATTTTCTCAGCAATTCATCCCAAGAAAGGAAACACTGAGCTCCAGACATGTGGGCAGCTAATGGGAATAAACTGCATAAATACATTCAAAATTCGGGCTGTAATCATCAAAGTTGAGTACAAAACAAATGAGGGGTTTGGATAGAGGAGGCAGAGCCTGAGGAGTTGGGATCAGGAGATGGAAAAGTCCTGGTGGAGGTGTCCCTGCTCATGCCAGGTGGTTGGAGTGGCATGAGCTTTAAGGTTCCTTCCAGCCCAAAGCATTCTGTGATAAAATATTTGTGGAGAGTGAGAAATGATAGCAGGTGGACAAACTTCGCCTCTGGATCCCTTTTTCTTCCCTATGAAAGCCCAGCAGGAGAGCGAGATGTGTTTGTAACCTCATCTAACACATCAGAGCTGCTGCCTCCAAGCACCAGTGCTCTAAGGATTGAGCCTTAAAAGACACCGAGCCCTTTTTGAAGTGTGCATTCCTGCTTTTAACGCAGACAGAGCTGCCCCAACCTCCCCAAAGTCTCTGAGCTGCTGTTCCCCAGGGTGTGGGGGGATCCCCAGCGCTGCAGTGCCTGTACAGCTCTGCCTGAGCTGCAGGGCTGTCACAGCCCAGTGCTGGCTGCTGCCAGGGTGCCACGCTGTTGCCAAGGAATGTGACAGGGCAGCAAGTCCAGGCTGTCTCCTGATTTGCTTTGAAAGGACATTACATCTCTGTGCCTGACAGAAAATCCCTTCTGCTTGACGGCGCTGAGGAACGAGCCTATCAGGGAGAGGCTTAGAGGGCTTTTTTGTGCTAGAGAGGAGAAAAAGCAAATATGCTCAGTCCTTTTCCCTGCTTCTGGCAGCCTGGGATGCTCAGTCTGATCCCTCTGGAAGCAGGAGCTCGGAGTTTGGAGCAGGAATGCAGTCCTGGGATAGCAGCACATCTCCCTGAGGGTACAAGCAGCACAGCAGCAGCTCCGGTTGGTTTTCCAATGGGCCTTTTCCTCCCAATTTCAGGGTAGGTTCAGGAATCAGAGTGAGATCTGAGGAGCAAATGCACCAGGGAATCTGTTCCTCAAAGGATGGCCCCAGGAATGATGTTTGAGCCTCTGATCTCCTGCTAATGAGTTTATGAAATGTCAGCCAGGCTTTGCAGGGCAAAGCTAATGAGCAACAACATGATATCAGGCAAAGTTCAGGAGGGTTAAATGAACATGGGCTTCAAATCCTCGTGGTCTGAGCAGAGCTGCAGCCTTTGCTGGCGGAGCCAAGCCATGGAAGTGAAATGGAATATCATACTCACTCCCAGTGTGATTTGGGATTAGGCAATAGGATGAGAAATCAGCTTTCCAAATGTGGCCTGGTGCAGTGCTGACATCTGTGCCTGGGCTTCTGCTGCATTCCTGGAGCACCTTCACCTGCCCTGGCTGAAACACCTGCCTTAAGAGCAGACAAATCCAGGATTTGGGAGTTCCTTGTTCTCCCCAGTGACCCTGCAGGTGCCAGGCACACTCAGCACAGCTCATACTTGGAAATGACTGAGCTGTGGTTTGTTGGTGCCACCATTAGGGACTGGTGACCTTCCACAGGGGTGTCCCAGTGTTCCTGCAGCTGGTCCATGCCCAAACTGGGATGTCTCCAGTGATAAGGGATTGGTCAGGCTGTGCTCAGCCTGGGGACTGGCATCTCCTGGGGCTGGACACTTCCCCTCACCTGCAGCAGTGACTGTGGCTGGGATGGGACTGTGAGGACCAAGTGCTGTCCCTCAGTGACTTCACTGACCTGCCACCATCAGAGCAGCAGGGTGACACAGTCTCTGTCCCTCAGAAAGAGCCCACAGGGAGCAGCCCAGCCTCCCCTGGCAGCACCAATCCCTCCACTCTGCCTGGAGACACCCTCCCTACAGACACCTGAAACATGGAACTGGAGCAGAGCAGCACAGGGAAAACACCCCCCAGTCCCTCTTGGCACGCTCCTTTGCCCCTCAGCAGCAGGCAGAAGGGCTGCAGTCCCACAAAAGAGACTAAAAAGCTGTGAGGAGAGGCAGGGCTGGCAGGAGGGCCCGAGGGCTGTGTGGGGCGGGCAGCAGCACAGCATCCCCAGTGCTCTGGGGCCGTGGTGCTCATTAGCACCGCCAGGATTGCTGCAGCCCTTGGCACCACATTGGCCTTTCCAGCTCTGTACCAGCCATGCCAGGGCTGCTGCAGGGCTGGGCTTGGGAAGGATGGGCAGAGCAGCCAGGGAGGGAGGAGATTTCCTGCTTAGCACCTTGCTTGTTGCTGCTTTTCTTCAGTTCCTTGAAAACGTAACTCCTGAGCATCACAAGGAACAGGAGTTCCCTGCTGTGGGACACTGACAGCCACCTCTGTGCTGGGATTAATCCAGCCTGGGAAACAGCCTCTGTACAAGAAACCTGCCTCTGGAAAAAGGTTTCTTTGCCACGCACAGAACTCAGAGCTCTCCTCCAACCCTTTCCTTGTTTTCTCCCCAGGCCCAGGAGCTGCTCTGCTGCCTTTTTGACTCCCTGACATCAGAGAGCATCCACCGAATTGAATCCCAGGATTGCTAGCAGAGATGGGCAAGACCCCCAGGCAGCCCTGGATGCTGCTGTGGAGATGGACACACAGACACAACCAGCTCTAAGAGCATTGTTTGTTTGGAATTAAAACAGAGTCTCAAGTGTGGCGTTAGCATGGCTCAGAGAATTGAGAGTGGTGGAGGAAGGCTCAGTGCCCCAAAACAAACCCCTCTGAACTGTGGTGAAGTCCATCCAGAGAGAAAATCTGCTTGTGTCCATGGAGCAAGGTTTGGAGCACTCCTCTGGCTGGGAAAACCTCAGGAAGCAAATGCAGGGGCAGGTGTTCACTGCTGTGTCTCAGCTGCCTCGAAGACTCCATGGAAAAACTCTGCTCGCTGCTGCTCCCGTGTTCTTTGAACCAAAGACAAACCCACAGCAAATGGAATGGGAATAGTCAGAGGGAAAGCTGCATCCTTGGAGGGTCAGTGCACCAGGCTGAGCTGTTCAATAAGATTAAAAGCTGGACAGCTCAATGCTCACCTGCCCCTGCTCCAGCTGCCCTGTCATGGACTGTGCCAGCCCACATCCTGCTCCCTCCCATGGGCACATGGCCCTGCCTCCTCTTCCTCCTCCTTCAGCAGCTGCTGATCCTGTGATCCTTTTTAGGAGCCCAGAGGAAAGGAAGCTGGTGTTAATACAAAGGCCCTCAGCCTTCCTGGGACCCACTGGGGTCTTTTTCCATTAGCAAAGACTCCTCTCAGCCTAGAAAGCCTCCTGTTCCCACCTGCCCTGCTAAGGCAAAGACTTAGACTCAGCCCTGGTGCAGCCTCACCTCAGGTCTGGGGCAGTTGTGAGTTCCACAATATCAGAAGGATGTAAAGCTGTTGGAGAGTGTCCAAAGGAGGGACATGAGGGTGGGGAAGGGTCTGAGGAGCAGCTGAGGGCACTTGGATTGTTCAGCTGGAGAAGGAGGCTGAGGGCAGAGCTCAGCAGGGGCTGCAGCTCCTCCCGAGGGGCAGCTCTGATCTCTGGGACAGGGAATGGCTGGAGCTGGGCCAGGGCAGGCTCAGGCTGGATTTTGGGAAAGGGTCTTCCCCCAGAGGGTGCTGGGCAGTGCCCAGGCTCCCCAGGGAATGGGCACAGCCCCGAGGCTGCCAGAGCTCCAGGAGGGTTTGGACAATGCTCAGGCTGGGATTGTTGGGATGCCTGTGCAGGGCCAGGCCTTGGATCCATGATCCTTTTGAGTGCCTTCCAGCTCAGGCCATTCTGTCATTCTGTGCATGCTTCTCATTCCAGCCATGGCAGAGGTGGCAGGGCCAGTCCCTGTGAGTGTCCCAGAGGTGAGGGCAGAGCAATGTGGCCAGCCCAGCTCCGGGTGCTGTGAGCCCCTTCTTTGCACGGCCTTTCCCTCTGGAAGAGCTCCTTCCCAGCTCACACCAGCTGGGAGAAGGTGACACCTCTGAGAGCTGTGTCTTTGCAGGGGAGATGAAGGTGCCCAGTAAGTCCCAGAGCTGTCAGAGGTCTGGCCCTGCAAGCTCTGCCTCCTCACCAGTAGCTGTCCTAACACACCCCTGCCCTTCTCCAAACTACCTTGGAACAGCCCAGAGAGATTGTCACAGCCAGCTGGGTGTCAGGAGGGGACACACTGACCTGGCCTGACCTCACACAGCATTTCAGGGTCAGAATCACAGAAACCCAGATTGGTTTGTGTTGGAAGAAACCCTAAAACTCATCCAGTCCCATCCCCTGCCCTGGGCAGGGACACTTTCCACTATCCCGGGTTGCTCCAAGCCCTGTGCAACCTTGGAAGTTTCTCCTAGCCTCTGCTCCCCAGCACTGTTCTGCATGCATGGACTCTTTGGGCTTTGTGGTAGGACCAAACATCTCCAGAAAGGAGCTGGAGAGGGAAGCAGGCAGCTGCCCTGGTCCCTGGGGAGGATGAGGTCCTTGGAGTCAGCGTGCTGGAGGAGCCTGCTCTGCTCCTGCAGCTAAGTAGGCCATTTCCTGCACTCCAGGCACATTTCTGTCATGCTTGTAAGCCCTGTACAGCTTTGAAACAAATGAAAATTAAAAGGCTCCACCCCCAGCACTCGGGGAATTTGATCTGGAAAAGGAATGGAATAAAGACAGCAGCTGAGGGAGCAGCCCTGTGGAGCTGCACGTGAGCATGGGGCACAGGGGGACAGCAGCAGCCGTGACCTGGCCAGCCTTGGTGACACAAGGGTGACAGAGCCCTGTCCCTCTCACCTGGGCCCTCTCACCTGTGGTACTGAGCTTGCAGGGAGCTGGACGCTCTGGTGAGTGCCAGCAGTCAGCCTGGGGAAGTGACATCCAAATGGGATGCCCCCAGCCCATCTGGGTTTGGCAGGAGCACTCCCAGGAGTTGAGACCAATTCATTAATTCATAGAATTAATTAATAAAACCAGAAAATTATGAATGGTTTGGGCGTGAAGGGACCTTAAAGCCCAGCCCATCCCCCACCAGCAATGGGCAGGGACACCTCCCACTGTCCCAGGCTGCTCCAAGCCCTGTCCAGCCTGGCCTTGGACACTGCCAGGGATCCAGGGGCAGCCACAACTGCTCTGGGCACCCTGTGCCAGGGCCTGCCCACCCTCAGAGTAAAGATTAATTCACTGTGTAACAAACCAGGGCCTGGCACAAAACACATCCCATTTCCCATCCCCTTCCAGACATCCCTGCTGAGGTTTGAGCTCAGCAAGCAAAGCCCTGTGCCTCAGTTTCCCATCTAGGAAATGAAGGTGGCAGCTCTGTCACATCCCCCAGGTACAGCAGCAACATCCCAAAAATGGGGCAGCACCCAGATATCTCCGAGCAAGGATCTGCTGCCTTGGATTCCTATTTTAAAGCCCAGCTAATTAATCTCAGCGTACCAAACTCGCACACCCTGCGCAGAGCAGGGGAAGGCATCATCCTCTGGTATTTCCAAAATGCCAGCATTCCAGAAATAACCCTACCAGCCTTTTCTCCTGGAGAATACCCCACTTGTCTCTGGAGAAGTGACAACCAGGAGCACCACGACCCACCAGGAATCAATCCCGTCACCACCCGGGCCGTCAGCTCCGGCTCCCTCAATGGAGCTGCAGCTCTTGCACCGTTTTTTCCCTGGAAACTGCCACAAGGCAGCCAGGATTAGCTAATCAGAGCTGAGGAGCAAATTAATGATTGAAAGAACTAGGAGAAAGGCAGATTTGATCCGAGATTGCCAGCTTTGCAGCTGGCTCCTACTTGCAAACAATTCATTTAGATTATGAAAGCAAGAAATTGAGTACAAAACCCCCTAGATTGTTTGCTTCCTGGAGAAAGAAAAGAAAAGAAATGGAATTTAGATTAAAAATTATGCAGAATAGTATTAAATCCCCACCCTCTTGTGCCTCCCCTCTTGCTGGAAAACCAGAGCTAATCAGAATTTTGCATTGTTCTGCTGCCAGTGTCAGAGCTGCCTCAATGGAGGAGAGATAAAATACAGGAGGTGGCATTTGCTGTTAACTCCTTAAGGTCCTGCCATGGCAAAAATGGGAACGCAGTGCCTGGTGCCGAATTCCTGTTCTCCCAGCCTGATCAGGTCCCTTTAGGGGCAGGTACTGGGGGCAGAGCGGCTCCCCATGACCTGCACAGCTCCTGCTGTGCCCTGGGGTGGGCACATTGTGAGCCCTTTGTCCCCCCTCAGGAGGGATTGGTGTCCCCAGGGATGTGCAGGTGCTGGATTCTTTCCTCTATCAAGGGCACAGGCAGAGCCTCACTCCTGCTGTAGCTTTGTAGCTCCTCTGTGACAAGGACAAATTTAGCTAATTGACACCCTGGTAATTGCTGCCTGGCTGTCCCCAGCAGCGGTGGGACGCTGACTCCCCCCCCCCAACAGGTGATCCGAGGGGACCATATCACTGCCCTTAACAGCCTGAGCAGGGCTGAGGGGCTGCAGGAGCAGCTCAGCCCCACTGGGCACAGCCTGGCCGTGCCCTTCTCTGGGTGGCAGTGACCCAGGGTCAGCTGACCCTCTGCAGCCACTGCTCAGCACTTTCAGCCTGGCCAAACTGATTTTTTCACCCCAAAAAGGTTTCTGCTTCAGCCCCGTGCACACGAGCCCTGCTGAGCCCTGGGAATGTCCCATGTCACCACTCAGAGCCACCAGCCTGGGAATTACTGCACAGCCAGCAGGATTTGCTGCCCTCCCAGCAAACTCGAAATTGGGCACTTGAGTTTCATCTCCTGAAGTCCATGGCTGGCTCAGGAGGAGTTGATGGACCTGCTGGAGCTGTCCTTGGATCATCCATACCCACCAAACTCGATAATCCTGTGCCATGCACCTCCCATGCCCACAAATATCTGCCTTGCTCTGGCTGACGGAGCCAAAAGCACCTCTCATGGCCAAGAGCCAATGCTGATCTCCAGGGAAACCTCAGAGCCCCTTGCAGGGCCTAAAGGGGCTCCAGGAGAGCTGGAGAGGGACTGGGGACAAGGGCCTGGAGGGACAGGACACAGGGAATGGCTTTGAACTGCCAGAGGGCAGGGATAGATGGGATATTGGGCAGGAATTGTTCCCTGGGAGGGTGGGCAGGCCCTGGCACAGGGTGCCCAGAGCAGCTGTGGCTGTCCCTGGATCTCTGGAAATGTCTAAGGCCAGGCTGGACAGGGCTTGGAGCACCCTGGGCTAGTGGGAGGTGTCCCTGTCCATGGCAGTGGATTTGGGTGATCTTTAAGGTCCCTTCACCCCCAACCCAGCCCTCATTCCATGGCTGTGACATATAAGGGGTGGTGGCTGGTTCCTACTTCACCATTGCTTTCCTGGGGTGGGATCAGGACCTGGGCACCAGTCCAGTTCTGTCCCATGGGGCAGGCAGTGGCCCTTCTCCAGTCCTTGACACCCCCCCTCCCTTCCCAGGGCACCATCTCCGGGTCTGTGGCAGCAGGAGCCGGTGATTAATTGGTCCTTGGCAATCCCCCCCGGCAGGGCTGGAGGAGCACAAAGGGCTCTTTGTGTGCAGGGCTGATGAACGGCCGGGATGAGTCACCCGCGGGGAATTAACCCGGGGAACAGGGATGCTCAGCTGGAACAGGCACAGGAGCTCACTGGATGCTCTAACTGGGTCACGCAGGAGACCAGGGTTGGCAATGCCTTGTCTGGACACACCCGGCCCTGGCACAGCCACGGCCCAGCAGCAACACCACTGCTCATCCCCAGAAAGGACCAGTTTGATCCAGGAAACCAAGGCAGGAGCTCTGCCAGGACAGAGTCACACAGTGTGGGGTCAAACTGCGGCTGCTGGGCCTACAAAAACTGGGGAGCTCAGCTGAGGGACTGTAGGGTCTGTCTCCATCCATCCATCCATCCATCCATCCATCCATCCATCCATCCATCCATCCATCCATCCATCCATCCATCCATCCATCCATCCATCCATCCATCCATATTTAGGCCTCAGCTGAGGCTCTGCTGAGCTCCTGGCCCTGTCCTGGGGCTGTGCTTGGCTGCTCTGCCAGATGAACCAATGGATCTGACCCCTGGAGTCTCCTCCTTGCCCACCTGTGGGATTCTGGCCATTTTCTGGCCATCATGAGCCTCCTGACATCCTTGTGAGCTCTCAGTGATGATTCTGAAGATGAAAACATGTGTCCAGAAAGATCACCAAGATGCTGCAGGTGCTCAAGATCCCCAGGTAGCTCCTCCAAGGGCCTGTTTGTGACTGGTTTGCCCTAAACAATGGTGAGGGGCCTGGAGCATCTTGTGAGGAAAGGCTGAGGGAGCTGGGGCTGCTCAACCTGGAGAGGAGCCCCAGCTGAGAGGGGCCCTCAGCTCTGGGTGTCCCTGTGTGCAGGGAGGGCTCAGGGCAGGACCCAGGCTCTGCTCTGGGGGCCAGCAATGGGCAGGAATCGATGCCAGGAGTTCTATTTGGACATGGAATCATTAGGGATGGAAAAGACCTCCAAGATCAGTGACACCAACCTCTGACCATTCCCACTAAGCCATCAACATGAGGAAGAACTTCCTCCCTGTGCAGGGACTGAGCACTGGCCCAGGCTGCCCAGAGACGCCATTGAATCTCCTTCCCTGGAGATACTCAGGAGCCAATTGGACATAATCCTGAGCAACATGCTCTGGGTGACCCTGCTGGAGCAGATGAGCTCCAGTGGTCTCTTCCAAGCTGAATTATTCTGGCATTCTGTGATCTGGATGCTGTGATGTACCAGCTGACCTACCTGGCACTGACACCTGAGAGACTTCAAATGGCAGAGGGAAGGAGGGAGGGAGCAGGGTGTGGTAGAATGTCCCTGCTCTTCTGCCTCAGCTGGCCTTTGTCTCTCAGCTGGTAGCCACTGGAGAGTGCTTTTGGCTTGTGCCTCACTCGTGGGGGCTCTGGAGCCTGTAACACCCACCAGCTAGAATCCCAGCTCAGAGTGGTGGTTCTGGATGTGGGGCTCCTCCTTTCCAGAGCTCTGGCAGAAGATCCCGAGCTGCTGGTGGCTGATTCCCTCTCACAGCCAGTGAATGTCTCCCTGAGGGCTGTGGAGCAGCAGGAACAAGTGGCTCCCAGGAATGGTGGGAAAGCTGGGCAGTGACTCAGAGCTGGATGCCTCCTCCTGCAGAAAAGTCACCTGGAGACAAATTACTGTTGTGCTGGTCCCAGGCCTGTCCTTTCCCAAGATCCAGCCTCCTTGGGAAGCCTGGAAGCCAAGATGGTGTTCAGCTCCTGACAGAGAATCCTGGGCTGCTTCAACCCTGCTGCCAGCCCAAGTGCCCTGGGGTTCTGCAGAGCTGCTCCTTCCCCCAGAGGGGGCTATCCAAACACATGGAAGTGATCAATGGAGCAAACTAAAGTCCCCTGAGAAGCTCCTAAGCACTAAACCACCACAGTCCATCCATCCTGAGCTGCTGAGCTCCCACACAGCCTTAGCCAGAGCGGATGTCCAACCCACAGCCACAGCCAGCACAACTGGCAGCTTCCAAATATTGGAGTCCCCCTGGCCCTGAAGCCAAGCCAGTTGTCTGGGCAGCCTGGGGGGCACCCAGCCAGCCCTGGCACACACCAGTTATCCTGGCCAGCCTTGGGGGGCAGACGTGACCCAGGAGCTCTGCAGAGCCAGCCACGCTCACAGGGCACAGGGGGACTTTGGAACTAGACCTTGGTCCATAGAAAACTCCTGGCACTACTCCTCAAACCAGACCTGTCCCTTGAGTGGCTGCAGAGGTGCCACAAACTGGAGTGAGTCCAGCAGAGGCTGAGGGAGCTGGACCTTCCTCAGGCTGGAGGTGATGGAGGGAATCTAAATCCCTGTCCGGGATTATCTGATCTGGGAGTGGCTTCAACCAGGGAGGTGCTGATGGGCTCCTGTCCAGGAGGGTGGGGTAGCCCAGGAGAGGGATCCCAGGCCAGCTGCAGGGTTTGCCCTCTCCAAATGATCCCCAGTTCGTGACTGGGGATAGCTCCTCTCCAGGGCACATCTGTCTCTCCCTTATAAACTGGCCTTGCTTCATTGTGGCTCCAGTGCCAGGGGCACTCAGGTGTCCCAAATTCCTCTGCCTGCCCTTGTGCCAGGGCTGGGGTGGGGGGAAAGGCTGTAAATCCCCGTGTCCTGAAGCAGTGGGAGGAGTGAAGTCGTGCCCCAGGCTCACCAGCAGCCTTTCCCCTAAAATTCCCTTCCCCTGCGGTGTCTTCAGGGCTACAAGGTGATTAACATCCCCTTTCAGCATGTTCCAGCCATGTTCTGGATGCCTTTAAGCCTCCAGGGTGTTACACGTGGCTTACAAGTTGGGCTCCATTAGCGCTCGATTCGCTGTTTATTAAAACCTCGATTAATCTTGTATTAATGCTCTTCAAATTCGACTTTCGTGGAGGTGCAGCAGCCTCTGAGACGAGGAGCTAAGCTTCTCCCCAGCCCTGTGCCACTGCTGTCAGTGAGGAATTAGCTTGGGCACGCTCCAGGCACAGAGGGGTTGGGAGGCTGCAGAAAGCAGGAGCTGCCCCTGGGGATGCTGCAATTATTGGGGGTAACACCAGCCCAGAGACACCCCTGGTTCTGCTGCCCCAAAATCTGGGGCAACTGGGGGAGCAAGGTCCCTGATCTGGAAGCCCACTGCCCACTTTGTCCCCCCCAGAGAGGACAGGAAGGTGTGGGGGCAGCCTAGAGGATGCTCTGCTTGCCAGGGCCCCACAAATCCAGAGCAGGTGGAAGGGTTTGGAATGGGAAGGTCTGCGTCTGGAAAGCAGAAATCTCTCCTGCCCCTGCTCTGGGGGGGCTGTGCAGGAAGGAGGAGCGCGGCTCAGCTCTCAGAGCCAGCAGGAATTGCACCTCGTGCTCCTCCGTGGGTTTGGGATGCCGCCTGTGCCAGATCCAGAGCCATGTCCGGGTGGGGTGGTGATGGGATGGAGGAGATTTCCCATCCCTGCCAAGCTGGGATGCTGCAGTTGTCATGGCAACGTGGGAGGCCTGCGAGCTGGAGCCCATAGCCCACCGCTTTGGGGGGTGAGGGGTGTTTAGGGCTGGGAGTGCTCCCCAGCCCCCCCACCTCGGGTCCTGGCACCTCCCCGCACCCCAAAACTGCCATCAACCCCCTCCTCTCCAAGCTGACACCCCCACCCATCCTTCAGCCAAAAGACCCTGCTGAAAACAGTGCCTTTTCCATGGGGAAAAAACACCTTTGGGGGAAAAAATGTGTCCAAAGCCGTTGTGGGGGAGCACAGGGCCAGGTGGGAGATGCCGGCAGAGATTCCTGCGGCACCTTCCTGCTTCCCCCTGCCCCGAGATCCCCCGGCTGGCCGAGGATGGAACAAAGGCAGCCAGCGCCTGGCAGGGTCTGGCCATCAGCTGTTCCTGCGGGATGCTCACAGGGCTCTTTCCAGCAGGCACGGATGTGCTGGGAGCTGGGCCGGGCTGGGGCCGGAGGTGCAGCCAGCTCTGCTCTCCCTCCTGCCAAAGGTGGCCGGATCGTCACACAAGGTCACCTCTCCCTCCAGCCGCCAGCCACGGGCCTGCTGAGCCTTACCACACGGCGCAGGCTGGATTTTTCCCCCCCTCGGGACAGTTTTTGCTGTCTTGTCTCCAGCAGCTCAGGCCTTGACTGACATCTGTCCATCATCCCTGTCAGCTGGAATCGCAGACAGCAGCGGGTCCCCGCGGGAAGGACGGGCAGGGACGAGCCCGAGTTGCTGTCCCCTCCGTGGGCAGTCTGCTGCCACCAGAAAGAGCAACGGGATGCTCCTGTCCCTGCTCCCATTGCTGCCGCATTCCCACATTCCCACATTCCCGCATTCCTGCTCGGGCACCCGCCCGGTTCCGCCGGGGCTCCGGGTGGCACATGAGTCACACTTCCTCCCTACGCCCATTCCAGCGCGGTGCCGCCGCTATTTTTGGAAGTTCTCGAGAGCGGATCAGCCCCGAGGAGCGCAGTTAATGGATGCTCCCCACTCCGGGCTGGCGTCCCCCCGTGTCCACGAGCCGGGCTGGGGAAGCCCCCGGCAGCCCGGACCCTGCGCTCCCCTCCCTGTTTGGGATGCGTGGGAACTCCCGCCTCGTCCCACGGCCCCTCCTGAGTCAGCAGCGAGCTGAAGCGCCATCCTAGTGGCAAAATATTACCTTTTAAAGGGTTTGTTTGCGATCGGGGTGGGACTTCGTGCAATGCCAGCTTGGCGTTGATCATTGTGCTCCTAACGAGCGGATCATTCCCAGTTATTTTTACTCCCAACCCCCAGTGTTTTAGCTGGGGCTGCAGTGCCTCACAAAGTGTCTGTGAGGAAAACCGGACACAATCCAGCTCAGGAATCGAGGGGGGGGGGATGAAATCCGAGGCGGGATCAGCAGCTGAGTGTCACAGCCGGGCCTTCCTGGCCTTGCCAGCTCGGAAGGATCCGGTTTTCACTGCATGCTGCACCCACACCCACACCATTCCACACCTGCCACCCCAGCCCTCTTCCCTCCGCTCCTCCGGGGTCTGCCCAAATCGAGGATCCATTCCCTGTCAGAGCAGTGATTGTGTTGCTCATCCTTCGTGCGGGGACTGCCCAAGGTCAGCGGCCGTGACCCTGCGATGTCCGGCCAAACCGGGGAGCAAACGCGGAGGGGAGGGAGCCAGGGAGGCTGCGGCTCTGCCGGGCAGGTGATGGCTCGGCAAACTTGAGCTCCGTTTTTTGTGGCCTCCGTTTTTTGTCTGGAAGAAGCTTTTGCCTGGAGACAAGCAGCTCCTGCCCCGCCGGCGCTGCCGGGCTCGCAGCATCCCGACCTTGCCGGGATAAAATTAGCCCCATTTCAGTTTGGATTAAAGGCAGCTCCGCTGGAGCCGAGCGAGCGCCTCGGCTCGGAGACGTCAAATGGCAGCGATCCCTTTTTTGTGTAGATCGGGGAAGGGAGAGTCCTGCCAGCCAGCGCCTGGTGACAATGACATTGATTTCCTAGACCTCTCGGCGTGGCCAAATCTGTATTTTTAGCCGGAGAAGAGAAAAATACGAATCACGTGTCAGAGCAATGCTTTCCCTGCCCTGGTGGGAGGGAAGGAGCCGGGAGCCGTCGCTGCTGGAGCAGGGGCTGAACAGGACTCGCTGCCCGGTCCCCGGAGCGCGGCTGGGGATGGATGCACCAGGGAGCCGCTGCTGCTCTGCCCGGGCTCCATCCCCGGCACTGGGATGCCTCCCGCAGCTCTGGCCCTCCTGTAATGTGCTCCCACGGCACGGGGATCCCACTCCCGAAAGATCCCGTCCCTCCCCTCCACATCCCCTGGGGCCATTTATCTTCCGGGGCAGGCGCTGCCTTCATCTCTGCTTCCCTGCCACCGACGCCTCCTCCTCCTCCTCCTCGCTCTCCCCCACCCTGTACTCATTTCCCCAAGAAGACTTTAATGAAATCTGCCCTTAATTAAATCCACATTCATTTGCATAATTACCAGGAAATTGAAATTAGCCTGCGGACGTGGCTGGAATACATTTGGCACCAGGCAGGCTGTATTTGGAGGGGGCTGCACTGAAGGCCGCTGGGCGCCCCCCACCCATGGGTGCTGCCAGGCTGCCCCACGGTGCTGCTCCCCACATCCCTTCCCTCCCTTCCCTTGCTTCCCCGAGTGGCCCTGGTGACAGGGTGGAAGTGGGGGACAGCCACTCCTGAGGCCACGGCAGGGCAGAGGCCGTGCCCTCCACCCCCACACAAACAGCATTACGTTTCCTTTAGTTAATTGGGGAAAAAAAAGAAGTCTTCACCGCCATTGAGAAATTTTTTGTTGCTTTTATAACTATGTATTTTGTCATTTTTTATGGTTTTCAGTTGTGGTTTTTTTAAATCCTTTTCAACAGTGACAAACTGAGGTAACGTCTGTGACACTACAGCCTCTCCTACGGGAAGAAGGTCCAAAACCCGACAGCTGAGGGAACTGGAAATAAAAACCTGACAACCTACGGACACAGCGACCTCGACGGGGACAGAAATCACACCGGGCACCCCCTGGGACACACCCCGGGCAGTGCCACCGAGCCCTCCCAGAGAGGTGCCACCAAGCCCTCCCGGGGCAGCCGGGATCCCGTATCTACATTATTGCACGAAAGATCGAGGACATCGAGGGACCTAAGGCAAAGAGGAGTAAAACCGGTGCCTAGCTCTCTACGTGGGGCAATGCTACGTCTAACGCCGGGCCCGGGGGGTGCCGGGGATGGGGGCACGGCGGGGGCGGGGGCGGCCCCTGCTCTGTAAACTGCTGCTGCTGCTGCTGCTGCTGCTGCTGGAAAGCGTTATAGCCCTTTGTGGGGAATTGGGGCACCGGGGCGGCCCCACGGCACCCACCCCATGGGAGGGAAGCCCGAACCACAGCAGGGTGCTCCTGCCTTGGGGTGCCCCCACAGCTTCCCCACCGCGGCGATGGGGTGAGCTCCCCGCTCTGCTGAGTGCCCAAATTTAGGAGGGAAGGTGTGACCTCCACGTACACCCCAGGACCTTGTCACGAAGGGGCCACCAGTGGCTGCTTGCCACCACGCCCTGCCTCGCTGCAGCCAACCCCGGCAGGGTCTGTCCCGCTGCCGCTTCCCCGCCAGCCCCAGGGGAGGGTGACAGGTTTGGGGAAGGGGTGACAGCAAGGAGGGGTGATGGGGACAGCAGAGAGAAGCGGGTGGGCCCACTCGGAGCTCCCTCCCCTGCTCCCGGGCTGTGCTGGCAGCAACTCCGCTGCCACCTCCTCCAGTCCCTGGGTACAAAGAGTCTGCAGAGGGGACACGGGGACGCCAGCACGGCAGAGCCAGCCCGGCCCCGAGCATCCAACCTGCTGGATGGCCGGCACCGGAGTGTGCATCTCCGGCCAGAGGGGACCCATCCCTCCAGCAGGGCCTGAGCCGTGTGGGGCAGGGCAGGGGGACAGGGGCTGCCAGCGCCAGCGGCTGGGACACACAATGACACACAGACAGGGACACTTGCTACATCAATGGCTGCCAGCACCTCCCACGGCAGGGAGGCAGCCGGGGCTGCCGGGGGTCCGGGGCTGCCGACAAACCCCCGGCTCCCCGTCACCCACCTCCCTATTCCCTCCCAGTCCCCAGCAGTGTGGCAGGGACCAGTGGAAGAGGGCAAATCACCACCCACCACGCAAACCTCCCCAAAGGCCTCCTCCACGGTGCAGGGTCATTGGCCTTCCCACTCCCCAGACAGGGGTTGAGCATGGGGTGGGGGCAGAGCCAGTGGGCCACCCACTACCCACTGCCCCCTTACTCTTCCTCCCCGTGCTGGGAGAGCCCTCCCCATGCCACCCTGGGGGGAGCCTTGGAGGGAGCAGCACAGCCACGGCAGGGCTGTGGGTGCTCCCAGGCCCCCCAGTGCTGAGTTGGGCTGGGCTCTGGCCACTGGCCTGGCCCAGGTGGGACGGGGCGGGGAGGGATCGGCATCCTCGGCGCTACAGAGCGCAACCAGTTCTGTCCTTTTCCTCTTTGATTGTGTTTCTTTTCCTTTTTTTTTTTTTTTTTTTCCTTTGGGAAACCCAGAGTGCGGTTCCAGCTCGTGCCACCACCACGATGTACTCCCCCATCCCTGTCCCCAGGGCGGGGGGACCGGGGCGGGTCACGCAGCCGCCGTCACACGCAGATCTCTATTGCCGTGGCCAGGACCATCTGCCCCTTGCCCTTGTCCTGCCGTCCGTCTGTCCTGCTCGCCGTGCCCGGGGTGGCTGCACCGGGCTCGGGGCCGCGTGCTCCGCTCCCCTCGGTCAGGACGGTCCTCTTGAGCGGGGCAGGGGTGCAGGAGCCAGCGGCCTCGTGGCAGTGAGGCCCGGCCGGGAGCTTGTCCCTGGCGTGCTTGCGGGAGCGATAGGAGGGCCGGCACCGCACCTCGGCCATGAGGTCGCACTTGATGAAGTAGAAAACCTCCTTGACGGGGCAGCGTTTCTCAGGGTCGAGGGCCAGCAGGCGCTGGAACATGCGCAGGGCGCTGTCCGTGAAGCGCCGCCACTGCGAGGGCAGCCCCGCCAGTCGCCCCTTCTGCCACCGCACAAACTCCTCGAAGAAGGCGTCGGACGCCACCGCCGCCTCCCAGGGGAAGTTCCCGGTGAGGACACAGAAGATGAGCACCCCGAAAGCCCAGACGTCGATGCTGGTGTCCACGGCGAAGCCCTCGGCCCGGCCGGCCTGGCACACCTCGGGAGCCGTGTAGGGGATGGTGCCGCTGATGCGTTTGACCCGGCAGCCCACCTTACGGGTCATGCCGAAGTCGGCCAGTTTGACGCGGCGGCAGTCGCGGTCGAAGAGCAGCACGTTCTCCGGTTTGATGTCCCGGTGCACCAGGCTCTTGCTGTGCATGTAGTCGAGGGCCAGGCCCAGCTGCTGCACGCAGCGCTTCACCAGCTCCTCGGGGAGCCCCACCTGCAGGGGGGACACGGTGTCAGCCACCTGCCACCCAGCCCTGTGAGGTCCCACCCAGCCCTGTGAGGTCCCACCCA
>CM031870.1:13963662-13974302 GCA_018697195.1 Certhia americana
CCACCCAGCCCTGTGAGGTCCCACCCAGCCCTGTGAGGTCCCACCCAGCCCAGGCATCCACAGCTCTGTGGTCTGATGGTCATGGGTGCTTTTATCTCTGCGTGCTCTGAGGCAGGGGATGGGTCCTGGACCACCCCAGGGATGGGTGGTGGGTGTTAGGACTCTCTATAGGATGTCTGGGTAGGAAGGGACCTTAAGGATTGTCCAGTTCCAACCTCTGCCATGGGCAGGGACATCTTCCACTATCCCAGGTTGGTCCAAGCCCCGTCCAACCTGGCCCTAGACACTTCCAGGGATAGGGCAGCCGCAACTTCCCCAGGAGAAGGGTCTCAGGCCATCCTAGGGACAAGTGATGGATCTTAGGCCAGCCAGGAGATGGGTGATTGGTCCCACATCTGTTTGTTGGTGCTTATGGTCAAGCCCAGCCCAGAAACTGGTGCCCAGTCCCACATGGGCACAAAGCACAGGGGCAGCTTTGCACAGCACCCCCTGAGCCCCCATATCCCACAGAGGCTCCCACAGGAGGTGCCAGGGGTCCCACCTGTGGCGGGATGATGTCAAAGAGGTCCCCACCGGGGGCGTACTCCTGAGCGAAGACGTAGCAGTCCTCGGTCTCGAAGACCACGTCAAAGACCTTGATGATGAAGGGGCTGGAGGAGAGCGTGTTGGTGATGCTGAATTCCCGCAGAAAGTTCTTCAGCTTCGTCTTGCTCTTGTTGACGAACTTCAGGGCCATCTTGGTGCCTGTGGAGGGCAGGGTGTTGGAAAGGAAGAAACAAGAAAGTCCTATAAATCTGACTACTTATCCAAAGATGCTAAGAATGCAGAAACTAGAAGAGACATTGAAATGAAAGCAGTATTTGTCTGAATGTTTCTAGAACAGCTTTGGCTGACCAAAGGTCTTTCTCTCTTTGGTAGGAATGTAATTTACTAGCAGACATCCCAAAACCAGAACAGACCCTTCTTCCCTGGCTTGTGGGAAGGGACCACTGATAAGATTTAGAGATTAGAAAGTAGTAAAACATGGTAATGTAGTGATTCCTATAGGATGTATGCAAATGTAGAAATTTGTATTTGATACTAGATTGGTTGATGAGAAAGTAGAATATTCAACACAGAAAGAGATAGAAGTCATTGTAAAAGTAGAGCTCGCTCTCTAACTCTTGTACTCTCTTACTCTTTTGTTCTCTTACCTCTCTGGCTCTCTAACTCTCTTCTCTCTCTTGCTCCTTTGTTCTCCAGCCTGCTCTGAGCTAACCCCGAGCTGGGCCCTTTTCACCCACACCCTATGGAATAAACTTCAAAACTTAACCACAGAGATCTCGGCTGAGAACTGTCCCAGACCGTTCTGGCACTGAACTGCTCTTACAGCAGGGGACAGGAGTGAGACAGACCGAGCACCCCGCTCCCCTCACCTGTGCTTTTGTGGGACACCAGGTCCACCTTGCCGTAGGTGCCCTTGCCGAGCTCACGGATGAGGTCATAGTGCTTGGTGATGTCGGTGCCCGAGAGGGTGCGGATGGCCAGGGACTGCATGTCCTCGGTGATGAGGGGCACCCCACAGCAGCCCAGCTTGCGCGACGGCTCCTGCTCAATCGAGCCCGCGCTCATGGTTGCGCTGCAAGGCAGAGGTGGCACTGCTTCCATGGGGGCTGCAGAGCCATTGTGTCCCATCCCATCCCACCCCGTCCCCATCCCATCCCGTACCATGCCATCCCATCCCATCCCATCCCCATCCCACCCCATCCTGTCCCTTCCCCAGGGCTGCAGCCACGGCTCCTTGCAAAGGGGGATTGGGCTGCCAGGATGGTGCTCAGCAGCCCCCACTGGGTGCCACCCCTCTGTCCCCAGAGGCCACCAACCCAATGGCTCTGGAAGGGATGCTCCAGCCTCAGCAGAGGTTGCAGCTTTGTGGATGTTTGGGGCCAAAGGGAGGGATCCAGGCATGGCAGAGACAGAGACATGGACACACGCAAGGACACACATGGATACAAACAGGGACACACACATGGACACATTTTCTCAGGCCTGGTGTGTTTGCAGTCACCATGCAGAACAGGAGTTAAGGCACTTTGGGGGTTCCTGTTGCTGCTGTGTCCCCAGTGGGGACCCCAAGAGCCAGCCCTGCCTGCCCCAGGACTAAGCCCCCTCCAGAGCTGAGCCTCACACCAGCCAGCAAAGCTCCAGAATGAACCAGGGCCATGCCCAGGCACCAAGGGCACATCACAGCTCTGCAGCAAAGCCCTCCCTCACTTCTCTCCCACCATCCACCAGCACCAACTCCAGGCCTTCACCAGTCAGGGTACCAGACACTCTGGTGTGGAGAATCCCAGAATCCCAGACTGCTTTGGGGTTGGAAGGGACCTTCAAGCCAATCTTGTTCCATGGGCAGGGACACCTTCCACGATCTTAGGGTAATCCCCATCCAGCCTGGCCTTGGACACTTCCAGGGATCCAGGGGCAGCCACAGCTGCTCTGGGCACCCTGTGCCAGGGCCTCTCTGCCCTCCTAGGGAATAATTCCTTCCCAATATCCCACCTAACCCTGAACTCTGCCAGAGGGAAGCCATTGCCCCTTGTCCTCTCATTCCAGGTCCTTGTCCCAAGTCCTTCTCCAGCTCCCCTGAAGTCTTTTGAGGCACTGAAATGGGCTTTAAGGTCTCCCCAGAGTCTTCTCTCTTCCAGGCTGAATGATTCAAATTTTCTCCAGAGGTGTTCCATCCCAGTAATCATCATTGTGGCCTCCTCTGGACTTGCTCCAACAAGTCCATGTCTTTCCTGTGCTTAGGACCAACAGCTGAATGCAGCATTCCCAGTGGGATCTCCCCAAAGCAGAGCAGAGGCCGGCCCAACCAGCAGCACACGGTCAGCAGCACCAACATTCCTCACTCCCAACACACCAGGGGTGGTTTGCTCCTCACTCTGACCATTCCCACAAGAAGATCCAAGCTCGGAGTCACCCACCACACCACCACAGCAGTGAAACCACCCCAGCATCTCCTCTGACGTCTTCAGGGCACTGCCTCACCCTCCATCACCGCACAAGCATGAAGCCTGGGCAGCCAGGGATATGTGGAGGGAACTCAGTGCTTGCAGGTGGATGAAGATGGACAGAGAGAGCCCAGGTAGTGCCCATGGGCTGAGCCCCACACAGGAGCTGTGACAGCTACCCCGAATTGTGCCAGACACCCCACAAAACAGCTGCAGCACCCCACGGTCAGGATCACACCCAAGGATCCTCCCAGCCCCTTCCCAACAAGGCTGAGTAGGATCTCCAACTTCTCCCTCCTTCCTTCCTTCCCCCCGTTGTGCTGCCTGTCATCCCAAACCAAAACTCAGCTTCTTCACTTATTATAGTTATAATTTTTTTCCCTGGGAAGTTGGGGAAAAAATAGAAAAGGAACTTCAACATCATGATGTTCCAAAAATGTAACAGTTTGACTCATAAGATCTCCGAAGCTGCTCATCTCCATAGTGTTTCATTGGCCCCCTGGCAGAGGAGCACCATCTCAGCGTCTGGGTGCTGGAGGTGGAGGTGGATCAGCAGCAGCTCGCTGGAGGCAGGACTGAGAACAGCCCCCAGCATCCTGCACGAAGAATTCCTGCTACGCTCGGATTTACGATTGCACTCATCAATATCCCTTAATTAACCGGCGTTGAAATGCAATTATTCAAGTCGGGAAGGTTGGGTTTGAGAAAAAACCCTGCTGGTTGGACGGGAGAGAGGAGAGGGAGGACTGGCAGCTTGTGGAAGTGCTCTCCAAGTCAAGGGCTGTTTGCTTTCCCCCTTGGCTCAGCCTGATGGGGTTTCCAGGTGTCTCCTTCCCTGCCAGCAACCGAGGAACACCCATGGGAAGCAGGGATCCCGCCAAGCCAGGTGCCGTGCTGCGGCGTGGGCTGGCACAGCTGGCACCGGGATGTGCTGCCAGGGATTGGGATGTGCCGGGATCCTGCCGCAGTGCCGTCGGAACAACAACCCCCGCCTCGTCAGGGCTAACGGGGACGCGGGGCCATCCCGGAGCCCAGGAGAAACCGAACAGCGGCGGTGACCGAAATACCGACGCGCCGAGGCCAAGGAAAGCGTAAAGGCAGAAGTTTTCATTAAAAATTGAAAGGCTTTTGCAAACGTGGTGGGTTTGATGTGAGCGGCGAAGTGGGGCGGCGGCGAGAGGCAGAGAGAGCTCGGTTCCAGCTCCCAGGGACAGCAGGGATGCGGGAATAGCGGGACACGGGGGGGATGGCAGCGCCAGCGTGGCAGGAGATGCCACCAGCTTGGCCTGGCCAGGGTTGAGGTCCCACATCCTTCAGCAGCCAGGTCAGTCACACCAGGGACCGCCAGAGCCAGAACGGGGCCTTTTCCCGGCACCCCAGCTCCTCTCCCACCCCAAAACCCTGGAAGAGGAGTCAGCAGCATACCCGAAGGAAGACAAACGCCCTCTCCAGCTCAGTTCCAGGTGTTCCTGAAGGAGCTTTCCCAAGCAGGGAGGAAGGATGTGCATCCCGGCCGAGTCCTGGCAAAGCCCCCCGCGGTTCAAGATCCCGGGAGGGACAAAGAGGCAGCGAAGCTGCTGCCACGTGGCCCCGGGACCTGCCGCTCTCCACAGGCGGTTCCTGCTGTCATCTCCGCATCCTGAGCCATTTCTCCTACTATTCAGACTAAAATTGTTCTGTGTTTAAGCTTCAGAACCGTTTATCTCATTGAGTGAGGAGGATAATCCACCCACCTCTTCCTTGCTCCCTGGCAGGTATTTATAGGCAGCCACTCGTCTCCCGTCGGCAGCTCTTCCCAAACCTGCCGGCTCCATCCTCAGCACCGTGGAGCCGATCCCGGAAGGACATTATCCCATATCCACAGCCCAGCATCCTGCCGGGAGCCGAGGCTGGCACTGACAATCCTGCCCCAGCGCTCTTCCCTGCTGGGGGACGCTTTGCCCTGCTCTGCATCCCGCTCCACATCCCGCTCCGCCGCACGCCCAGCCCTGGGCACATCGGCTCTGCCGATAACTAATTGCAAACTCATTAGGAGCTCATTGAGAGGAGCAGAGGCCGCCCGGGAGAGTTGCCCCAGGCTCCCGCAGAGGAGGCTGCTGGAGCAGCGGCTGCTTGGAAATTAAGAGGGAAAGGGGGAAAAAAAAAAAATCCCTCTGGCCACATCAGAGACTGACAGAAAAACAACCCGGTTATTGAAGGTTACAGGAAAAGGGTTTGGGCTGAGCCTGATGCACGGTCGAGCGCCCCGGGCTGGGACTCGCACTGTGGGCTGTTCTGGGGCAAGGAATTGGGAAAATGGAGGGAAAATCTATGCAGGGCAGGAGCTTTGCAAGACCCAGATTCCTCTTTAAAGAAGGGAGAAATGTGAAATGCAGCAGTGGGATGGGCACAGGCCCACGCTGCTCTGTCCCTGCACTTGGCAGAGCTTTGATTTCCCTGTTTCCCAAACCCTCAGCTGTGAGCAGGTAACACCGACTCCTACTCAGCAGGCTGGAGGCCAGGAGGGACCTCCCTCCCTCCGCACCCCAACCAGCTCACAAACCTGCCTTGTTTCCCCTAAACAACGCACTGAGGCAGCAAAATCACGCCCTGGGCCCTGCCACAGCCATCCCCTCTCCCATTTCTCCACATGCCAGCACCATCCTGGTGTCACTGGAACGAGGGGCCAGTGGTGCTTTGGCAGTGCCCCATGTTGAGCTGCTGCCTCTCGGCGCCCCCACTCCATTTCCAGCCCCTGCCACCTCCATTCCTGCCTGACCCCGTTCCAGGGACATCCTCTTCTCTCCTCCGTGCCGCTGGGACCCGCACACCAGATATGAGCTGTGCCTCCCAGGGGCTGTGACATGCTGGAGCCCAGGGAGGGCTCGCAAAGGCACCTTGGCCTAACGAGGACAACGTGGCTGTGGGGGCAGGACAGGGATCTCACTGGGGCTCAGGGTCACCGGCACCCACCATGGCCAGGCAGCCTCCAGCCAGGCTGGCCACCACCTCCCAGCTCATCCAAAGCAGCAAAACAGGCATAGGGAAAGGGTTCCTGCATCCATGTGTCACCCCAGGGCCATCCAAAGCCACTCGGGACAAGCCGAATGTGTCCGGGAGGTGGCTGGTCACACACGGCACAGGGACATTGGCTGCTGGCAGTGGTGTGGGGACAGCCCCTCTGCCAGCATCCCACAGCCCAGGAGGAGCAGCCACCTCAAAGAGACCACGGATGGGGCACGTCTCCACGTCCAGCTGGAGACGGGAAACGTTGGAGCACCACGGACACCACCAGAACCAGCACCAAACCTCCACTGAAGCACCCGCAGCAACTGGGACTCCCCAGTGCCCCCAGTTTAGGACTGAATTGGCACTGAATTCCAAGTTATCCAGCAATCCTCATACCAGCTCCTTGCCTAGACCAGAGCAGCCTGCTCAGCAGCAGGATTTGTCTTCGGCCAAGCCAATGAATGCCCAGCCAGGCACGGGCTCCCATTCGCAGGAGCTGCTCTCCCAGTGCAGATGTTCCAGCTGCAGGGCAGGGTCAGGCCCTGTCACACCCATCCGTGGTGTCCCCCGCCGCAGGACACATCTCCCATCCTGGCCAGCAGCCTGTGACAAGCTTCCTCAGCCTTTGGTCCCAGGATTCAGGTTTCACAGACCGATTTGGGAAGAGCAAACAAAGCAGTGCCAGGACTCTCTCCTCCTCCGCCAGCTCCCCGGGGAGCCACCGCTCCTCCTTCCTGCCACCGTTCCCTGTGCTCTCCGCACTGCTCTCCCGGAGCTGCCAGCAGGATTTTCCCTGCCCTCATCCACACGGGGCTGTCTCTGTCCATCGGCCCAAATGACAGGACCTTGGCTGCCTTTCAGTGCTTCGGCCTCCCGGGGTTTTTGCTGCCGAGCAGGATGGCTTCGTTAGGACCTCAGCTCCTCCAGCCTGCAGCTCCTCCCGCCTTCGCCGCCAGCACCGGGGATTTATGATTACTTCATTGTTTGATTGGTTTCATCAGCCTGTCATCATCTCCCTCCCCAAACTCTTCCGCCAGCGCCGGTAGCACCGCACGGTTGGGATCTGCAAAGACAAACGCCCCGAGCGGCACCTGCCCGACCCCACGGCAGGGCCAGCCGGCCCTCGGCCCCGCTCGCTCCTGGAGACAACAGGGACACGTCCCTCTGCCACAAAACCCAGCCCGGACTCCAGTCAAGGGGCTTTATGCGCCCCGTGCAGCCCGGGCATCGCCCCCTCCTCAGCCTCCCGCCGGCTGGGATGCTCCCGTGAAGGAGGATGCTCCCACCTCTGCCGCGGTCTCCTCCCGCAGCACCCCGGGCCGGGCACGGTGACACGGTGACCCCGGGCGGGCTTGGCACTCGGGTACCCAGCTCTGACCTCTGCCTCCCCGTGGGTCCAGGACAGAGTGGGGCCGGGGCTGGGCCACCCTGTCCCCGAGCTGTGCTGGGGCTCTCAGCTGGCGTCGCCTGCCCGCGGCCACGGCGGCAGCGAGGCCGGACCTGGAGGAAAGTGGGTCACGCTCCCCCTTCCCCGCTGCAGCCGGGGACACGCCGGGGTGGGACGGAGGGCGGCCCCGAGACCGGGGGACAGCAAGGGACAGCAGGAGAGGTGAAAGGGGAGATGGGGGAGGTGATGAGGGGACACAAGGAGGCAGGAGGGGACGTGGTGAAGGGATGCGAGGGGAGACGAGGCGAGATGACGAGAGGAGATGACACGGGGAGATGACGAGGGGACAAGAGAGGACACGGTGAGGAGAGACAATGAGGGGAAACGAGGGGAGCCGATGGACGGGGCATGAGGGGAGATGACAAGAGGGGACTTGAGGGGAGGTAATAGGGAAGACAGGAAGCTGATGAGGGAAGACAAGGGGAGGTGAGGGAACATGAGGGGAAACAAGGGGAGATGAGATGGGGAGGGGATGAGGGGACACAAGGGGACACAATGAAGGGACACGAGGGGACACGGCCTGAGCTGCCCCCGAGGCCGCCTCTCCCTGCTCTCCCCTTCCCCTGTTCCCAGCTGCCTTTCAGCTCAGCGCACCCTTCCAGATACCCCCGAACCCGCCGGGAGCCCCCGGGGACCAGCCCCGCGGCCCCAGCACCGCTCGGTGTCACTCACTCCCTTCCGTCCCCGTCCCTCCCCTTCTCCCCCCGCCGCCGTACCGGGGCCGCCCGGGGTGCAGGTGCCACCGGTCGCAGAAGGGACCCGGGGCTTGGGGGGGCGACCGATCCCGGGGGCAGCGCCCGCACCGCGCGGTGCTCACCCCGCTCCATTCATCCCGGAGCGCCGGTTGTACCGGGATGGGGGGGATTTGTCCCCTCCCCGCGCCGTGCGGGCAAACAAAGGGCGGCCTCGGTACCGGGCGGGCAGCGCCCCCCGCACCCCAATCCCCGCAGCCCCATCCCCGTATCCTCATCCCCGCACCCCCGTGCCCTCACCCCATCCCCGCACCGCCGCCTTACCGGAGGGGCGAGCCGCCGCCGCGCCCCGTCCCCCGCGGGAGAGGAGCCGCCGCAGCCGCCGCCGCCGCCGCCGACGCGCTCCGCCCGCACGCCGGGCTCCTCATGCCGCGGCCCACGCCGCCGCCGGAGGAGCGGAGCCCGGAGCGGAAGCGGACAGGGAGCGGAGGGAGCGGGGAGCGCGGCGCCCCCGGCAACACCCGGCAGCGCCCGCACCGCGCCGCGCTCCGCCCGCCCTGGCACCGGCACCGCCCCGGTGGAGGGTTGAGCGCCGGAGCGGGAGGAGCGGGAGGGAGCGGAGGAGCAGGGGGGGGGCTCCGCGACCGGACCCGCGGGGATGGGGGGATGCGGATCGAATGAGCCGATGCGCGGATGCGGGGCGCTGCTGTCCCCGCTCCGATGTAGCGGGTGGAGTCGGTGCGTGAGCAGCCCAGGACAAAGGGGGGTCGGGGCTGAGCCGCACCCTCACCGCGGGTGCGAGAGCTCCGGCGTTTGCCGCGGGTTTCGGCTCCGAGCTGCCCAGGGCGGCGCGGGGACAGCAGGGGTATGGGAGCGGAGATCCGCAGGGGGCGGCTTCTACTCCTACCCCACCCGAGGAAACGAGTGTCCAAGCGGGAGCAGCTGAGGGTCCCAGCACCGTCTGCCCCCGGAATGCCCAAGTACAGGGACCATGTCATGTGTCCCTCTGCTTCCGAGCCCTGCTGTCCTTGCCGCCTCCAAAGGACTCTGTTCCTTCTCTTTTGGCACAGGTGATGCTCCCGTGGTGTGGGTGATGCCCACCCTGGATCAGGGAGTGGTTTTGGTTAGAAGGGACTTCAGGATCTTGTCGTTCCAAACCCTGCCATGGGACACTTCCACTTACCCCAAGGCTGCTCAAGCACCATCCAACACAGCCTTTGGGGATGGGGCAAGCCACAGCTTCTCTGGGCAACCTGAGCCACCATGGCAAGGTGACGTCCACCGTGGCAACAGACAGCCCCCCAAAATGGCTGCCCTCGTGTGTGCATGACATTGGCCTTCCCTCGTGGCTCATGCAAGGCAGGGACATCAGGCAAGCCAGGGAATGCCAGAGGAAAGACAGCACAGGGACTCCCCTTCAGGTAACCTTAAATTTGGCAACACTTCCAGCAAGTGATGCACACAGCTGGCTCCAGGAGCTCCAGGCACTCCAGCCCTGGCGGGACAGTGAATCTCTTCCCGGAGGAAGGCGAGGAGTTGGCGCTGTGCTCCTCGGGGAGCATCCCGGGACACACTCATCTTCCACGGATTCCCTCCTGTGCCCACAAGGCCAAGCAGGGTGTTAACACAGGCCAGGATTTGCTTTGGGACTTCCTTTGTCTCTCAGCTGGGGTGCCAGGTCCCTTGTTCCCGCGATGTCACTTTTAGGAGGACCCACAGCCGTGTTGGGGCTGCCCCACCTCTGAGGGGGACCAACGCGATTGTTTCCAACTATCATCTGTTGGACCGCTCCGCTGGGCCCGGGGCCGGCCACTGTCCCCTGAGGGGACAACAAACTGGCAGCCATCCTCTCACGGCACGATCACTGATGCTCGCTCCGCTCGCGCAGGGATGCAGAGCAATTAAGTCTTTTTCATGAATGACTTTAAGGCAAGAGCTGCAATCACACTCCGACACCCCGCTTTAATTTGTGCCCGGCATCGGCTGGCCACTGCTCGCCCTCTCCTGCCCTCGGCAGCCGCGTACGGGGCACCGCCAGCCCCAGGCAGGGCGGCGGGAGGGGCGGGAGGCGGCTCCCGGGTCCCTGCATCCCCTCTGCCCGCCTCCCCCTGCGGCTGGGATGCTCCAAATGTGGATGATTACCCCCGGGCTGGGAGGAATAGGAATGGTTACCGGGGGAAGAGGAGAAAAGCTGGGAGCGCCGGTTGACTACGGGCCCAGCCGGGTAGGGGCTGGGGCGCGGCTGGCGGAGCTCGGAGCGGCCGCCGCGGGGCTGGACCGGGGCAGGCGAGCATCTGAGGAGTGCAGGTGTGCGCAAGAGGAAAACCGGGGGACATGGGCAGAGCCGGGTTGCTGTCTGTTCACCGCAGCAGCAGACACGGGCCGGGGGGAAAGCCACAGACGCTGCCTCGCAACCCCAGTCCGTGGGGCGATGGGAAATGGGGTGGCTCCAGCCTGGCCCTTCCCGCCCCCAGGCCCTCTCCCCCTGTCTGTCCCTCCTGCCTGTCCTTGCGGTGCAGTCCT
>CM031870.1:13977172-13995840 GCA_018697195.1 Certhia americana
CGGGGATGGGGGATGCGGAATGAGCGATGCGGGATGCGGGGCGCTGCTTGTCCCCGCTCCGATGTAGCCGGGGGGAGTCGGTGCGGGAGCAGCCCAGGAAAGGGGGGTCGGGGCTGAGCCGCCCCCTCCCCGCCGGGTGCGGAGCTCCGGTGCCGCGGGTTCGGCTCCGAGCTGACCAGGGCGCTGGGGACAGCGAGGATGGGAGCGGAGATCCGCAGGGGGCGGCTTCACTCCCTACCCCACCCGAGGACCCCGAGTGTCCAAGCCGGGAGCAGCTGAGGGTCACCAGCACCGTGCCCCCGGAATGCCCAAGCACAGGACCATGTCCTGCTGCCCTCTGCTTCCCCGAGCCCTGCTGTCCTTGAGCCCTCCAAGACTCTGTTCCTTCTCTTTTGGCACAGGTGATGCTCCCGTGGTGTGGGTGATGCCCCCCCTGGGTCAGGGAGTGGTTTGGGTTAGAAGGGACCTTCAGGATCTTGTCGTTCCAACCCCTGCCATGGGACACCTTCCACTACCCCAGGCTGCTCCAAGCCCCATCCAACACAGCCTTTGGGGATGGGGCAGCCACAGCTTCTCTGGGCAACCTGAGCCACCATGACGTCCACCGTGGCACAGACAGCCCCCCAAAATGCTGCTCCTCAGTGTGTGCAGGACATGTGGCTTTCCCTGTGGCTCATGAAAGGCAGGGACATTCAGGCCAAGCCAGGGAATGCCAGAGGCAAGGACAGCACAGGGACTCCCCTTCAGGTACCTTAAATTTGGCAACACTTCCAGCAAGTGATGCCACAGCTGGGCTCCAGGAGCTCCCAGGCACCTCCAGCCTGGGGGACAGTGACATCTCTCCCGGAGGAAGGCGAGGAGTTGGCGCTGTGCTCCCTCTGGGAGCATCCCTGGACACACCTCATCTTCCCGGATTCCCTCCTGTGCCCACCAAGGCCAAGCAGGGATGTTTAACACAGGCCAGGATTTGCTTTGGGACTTCCTTTGTCTCTCAGCTGGGTGCCAGGTCCCTTTGTTCCCGCGATGTCACTTTTAGGAGACCCACAGCCGTGGGGCTGCCCCACCCTCTGAGGGGGACAACGGATTGTTTCCACACATCATCTGTGCCCGCTCCGCTGGGCCCGGGGCCGTGCCACTGTCCCCTGAGGGGACACAAACCTGGCAGCCATCGGCACTGACTCACTGATGGCTCCGCTCCGCTCGCGCAGAGGATGCAGAGCAATTAAGTCTTTTCATGAATGACTTTAAGGCAAGAGGCTGAATCACACTCCGACACTCCGCTTTAATTTGTGCCGGCATCGGCTGTGCCACTGTCGCCCTCCTCCTGCCCGGCAGCCGCGTACGGGGCACCGCCAACCCCGGCAGGGCGGCGGGAGGGGCGGCTGCGGCTCCCGGGTCCCTGCATCCCCCTCTGCCCGCCGCCCCCTGCGGCTGGGATGCTCCAAATGTGGATGATTCCCCCCGGGCTGGAGGAATGGTACCGGGAGGAGAAAAGCTGGAGCGCGGTGACACGGCCAGCCGGGAGGGGCTGGGGCGCGGCTGGCGGAGCTCGGAGCGGCCGCCGCGGGGCTGGGACCGGGGCAGGAGAGCATCTGAGGAGTGCAGGTGTGCGAAAGTGGAAAACCGGGGTACATGGGCAGAGCCGGGGTGCTGTCTGTGTCACCGCAGCAGCAGACACGGGCCGGGGAAAGCCACAGACGCTGCCTCGCACCCCCCAGTCCGTGGGCCGCTGGGAATGGGGTGGCTCCAGCCTGGCCCCTTCCCGAGGCCCCTCTCCCCCCGTGTCCCCTGCCTGTCCTTGCGGTGCCATCCTGGCTCCCGCAGCCTCCCGCTCTCGGCGTTCCGAGCTCTCTGTCAACTCTCTCCCTATTTATAGCTCGGGGCTGTTTCTAGGTCAGGCGGGAGGCGCCGGGGCCCGGGGAGCCAACCCAGGGACCATTATGGGGGCTGCAGGGACAGTGTCACACGCCCCACTCGTGGGTCAGCTCCCAGTGTCACCATCCCGGTGCTGTGCTCAGGGGCTGAGCTGGCACTGGGACCAGCTGGACCAGATGGGGCTTTGTGAGATTCTGTGGGGTTTGCCAGGGTTTTGTGGGGCTCTATGGGACTCCCTGGGGCTCTGGGACTCTGTGGGACTCATCAGGGCTCCAGGGGACTCCATGGGGTTCAGCAGGTCTTTGTGGGACTTTGTAGGGTTCAGCAGGATTCTTTGGGGCTCCGTGGGGCTCTGTGGGACTCAGTAGGGCTCTGTGAGCTCCGTGGGGCTCCTTGAGCTTCTGTGGGATTCCACGTGGCTCTGTGGGGCTCCATAAGGATCCGCGGGGCTCCTCAGAGCTTGCCAGGCCTCCGTGAGGCTCAGCAGGGCTCCGTGTGACTCCGGGGGGGTTCCCCGGGGCTCCGTGGGGCCGTCAGGTCCCTTTGGGGCGTCTCTGCCCCTCGGTGGCCCGTGGGTGACACACACACTGAGCCATAGTAACACCAGTTGTACCAGGGAGCGCCCGCCCCGAGCTCGTGGTCTTCAAAGCACTCCCGGAATATTAATAACTAATTAAGATTAACGAGATGAAAGGAGCCAGATCAAACATGTTGATCGCCTCGTGCAATCCCAAACCGTACGAAGAGCCCCCGCCTCCCCGAGGGACCACGAGTGCCGCTGGGATTTGTGCTCGGAAAGGGAATATCCGGCTCGTGCCGTGGGATGTGCTTGGACAGGGTAGGCTTGGACAGGGTGGGCAGCGGGAAATGACCTGGAAAGCCCAACATATGCCCGGCGAGCCAAATCCCCTCGGAATTCAGCGAGAAGGTCGCTTGTCCCTTCGCCATCGCTTGGTCAGAGCGGAGCCAAAGGGCCGGGGTGCCAGGGCCACCCGCGCCTGTCACGCTCCGGTGACAGGAGCCAAACCTTCCGGGGATGCTGCGGGGATGCTGGGAAGGAGCAGCGGAGGGAAGGAGGGAGGGAAAGCGGGAGCGGAGCACGCCGGGAGCCGCAGCACGGGCGGAGGGGACCCGCTCAGCCCGACGGTGTCCCCGCCGCGGGGTCAGCACCCCCAGCCCGGGGGCACAACCCGTGTCGGGGGCGCCGGGTGTCCCCTCGGTCACTGGGGACAGAGCCCATCCACGGGATTCCCAGCGGGAAGGGGTGGTGGGAGCTGGTTCCGGGGGCTCGGAGCCCCCCAACTCGGTGTCCCCCACCCTTGCTTCCGCTGCAGGTGACAGCCGGGGGGAGAGTCCCGGCGGCTGCTCCCAAGGTCAGGGAGGCACCGTGGGACAGCCCCGCTGGTGGCAGCACACACCGAGCGCTGTCCCGGCCCGGAGCCCGTCCCGTGCTCCCGGGGCTGGGAGGGACCGAGCGGCCGGGAGGGGACACAGCGCCCGAAGGTGGCCCGGCACGGACTGGGACAGCACCGGCCGCGTTCGGGATCTTGGGAACGGTGCCGATCCCGGAGCACAGTGAGGGCTGCTCAGCCGCTGGGACGGAACGGGACGGGAGGGGTTCTTTGGCTGCTTGGGAGAAGAAGCAGAACGGGTTTCTTCGAGGGGAAGGAGGGGGGGCACGGAGGGAGCACGGGGCCCGCCGGTACCGGTGCCCCGGTACCCCAAAAGCACCCGGCACCGCCCGCCCGCCGCCTCCGCTCGCTGCCCGTTCTCCTGGCACCATCTAGAGGCTGCGGGGACGGGCGCGGGGGGGACAGACAGGCGGGGACGGGGACAGGGACAGACACAGGGAGACAGGCACGGGCGGACTGACAGAGGGGAAAAGATGTGAGGACAGACACGGGGAACGGACATGGGGACAGACACGGGGGACAGACACGCTGCCACAGCACCCACGCGTGGGGCCCACGCACTGCCCCTGGCACAGGGGGCAGGACCAGGGCCGGGAGCCGGGATGGTGACAGAGCAGGGAGCAGCTCTGGCAGCACCTCCTGTCACGCCGGGGAGCCCACCCTGGTGGGGCTGTGCTGGAGGTGACAGGTGATGGCAGCTAAGTCCCCACGGGATGAAGACAGACTCAGGGACAAGCTGGTGACAACCAAGGGGGTATTCAGGGACCGGACATCCCACACACACACACCCACACCCCAGTGCAGCCCAGCTTGAAGCAGGGCAGGACAGGGAGAAGCCTCTGGGCACAAGCCATGGGTGTCCATCCCTCGCTGTCCCCTGAGCAGGGAGGGGTGGTCACTGCAGCCACCACACGGGACCCTGGGCCACCACACTGCCACCCAGGGGGCTCCCTGGCTGCAAACTCATGCCACCTGTGGCCCGACACAGGCTGGCGGCCACTGGTCAGCTCCGAGACTGGGTTGGGCTGTGGGACAGGAGCCCTGGGAATTCTGTGCACCCCTCCAGCCAGCAGCACCCACACGCAGGCCCTCTCAATCCCTGGTGCCCTGTTCCTCCTGCCTGGGCGCTGACTCACGGGAACTCAGGCTCCAAAAACTCATGATTTACACCAAAACAAATCCTAGAGCTTCCTGCTGCAGGAAGGACAGACTGCCTGGGTTGATTCAGCTGATGGCCTGGAGGCCCCGCAGACCTCGCTGGGGACAGCCAGTGCCTGGAGGGCTCCTGGCTGGAGCAGGCAGGGGCTCTGCTCGGGGCTGGCAGCGTGGGACAGGAGCCGGCAGTGGCTCCTTGCCACGGAGGAGCAGTTGGGCACAACATGTGCCAGCATTCACACCTCGCATCCTGCCGGCTGCCCGGCTAATTCCGGCACCATTCTCCTTGGCGGTCGCTCAGCAGCACCGATGGGAGAGGAGATTTCGGGAAAGGGGGAGGCGAGCACCGGTGCTGCTGCCCAGAGGGACAGGCCTTGGGGATCTCTTGTGGACCCCCCAACTGCACTGGGCCCCGGACCCCAGCCAGGCAGGCAGGAGCAGAGACTGCCCAGGGACCCTGCTCAGGTGAGCGGGGATGGGTGGGATGGATCGGGGATGGTTCTGGGATGGCTCTGGGAGGCCGTGGGTGCACACGCTGCTGCCCACGGCCCCACTGCTCTCATGGGCACAGCAGCACCGCTGAGCTGGCACGGCACGGCACGGCACGGCACGGCACGGCACGGCACGGCAACGCACGCACGGCGGCACGGCACGGCACGGCACGGCACGGCACGGCACGGCACGGCACGGCACGGCACGGCATGCCCACCGGGTTCCCTGGAGAGCTGCTGCCAGGGCAGCATATCCCGGCCGGACACACGTGCTCTGCAGCAGCGCCTCCCGGCTCAGCACCGGCTCCGGAATCCTCTCACCAGGAGAGGATGCGCCTGCTCCCAAGGAAAACTTTGGCACGGCCCGCGGCGGGCGCTGCCCCCCAGCCCGGCTCGGTGTCCCGCTCCCGTGCCGTGTCCTCCCGTGGGTCCCCGCAGTGTCCCCACCAGCGCTGCGTCCCCACCGGCACCGTCCCGGGGTGGCGGCACTGACCTGTGCAGGTGCAGGGGCTGCAGCTCCTCTTTCTGGAAGCAGACGAAGCAGAAGGAATCCATCGCTCAGGTCCGGTGGCCACCGCGCCCGGGCGGAGGGCGACCGCAGGGCTGGCAGTGCCGGAGGGGTCTTGGCATCTTCCTCGCCCGTGCGGCGGTGGCCGGAGGCTCACGCCGGCTCTCCCGGGGCCATGGTGTCCGGGAGCCCGTCACACGGCCGGGCTGAGCGCCGGGACCGGCCGCTCCCCGGGCACGGAGGCAGCTCCGGGCTGTGCCGTGTCCCGAGTGGCTCCCAGACCGGGGCCGGTGATGCTCAGTGCAACCCCGGCACCCATCGCTCTGCCCGGCCGGTGGCACTGCCAGACCTCAGCGGGTGCGAACAGCGACCTGGGACGGCATCACCGGCACCAGGGGTCCGGCAGGGTGGGCCGAGGTACCGGCCAAGCCCCGCGGTGCTTCAGGGGAGCGGCTGCCCCGTGGCACCGGACAGTGCCCGTGCCGCCGTGAGGGAAAGTGTCCCCTGCAGCAGGTGGGGTCTGACAGGATCCAGCGCGGTCTGGAAGGGTCTGGAAGGCTCGGGCAGGGTCCGGCAGCCGAACACACCGACGGAGGGGGAAAGTTGCGCCGTCGTGGAGCGGCGGCTCCGCGGGGCTCGTCTCACCGGCAGAGCAGCCGCTCGCTCTGACAGCTAAAGCAGCGTGAGGGTATTAATAGCTCCCGACTCCCGCGGCGAGGCTGGAAGTTAACTCCTCGAATGCCGCTTGCCCGGGCTCCAGCCGCCCTCTCCCGGTGCCCGCTGCTGCCTCCGGGCTCGTCAAACTCAGCCCGCCCGCCCGGGGCACCGAGGAGCCCGTGCTGTGTCCCTCAGGGCTCTGTGAGACGTGCCCAGGCTCTGCCAGTTTGGCACAGGGGACAGGGCACAGTCGGGGGGATATCTCGGAGCCCTGGGGTGCTGGCAGGGGCCGTGCCCGCTGGTGGGGGAGGAGATGGCGGGGGAGCATCCCCGGTGGGTTCCCCCTGCACGGTGGGACAGGGCACAGGACAGGAGCACCACGGTGCCTTGTGAGGGATGTCCCTGCCCCACAGCAGTGTCCCTTGCCCCAGAAATGTGTCCCTGCCCCACAGCAGTGTCCCTTTGGCCCTTGGGGAGTGTCCCTGCCCCGAAATGGACATTGCTGCAGGCAATGTGCAGCTGATCCAGGGGGATATGCCAGGCCACGCTGGGTCAGGAGCCCCCAGACTCACACGGCCGTGACATGTCACTGTTCCCCACCCCCTGGGACCGGCTCACGGACCAACATGCGTCCCCAAGGGCCAAAGGGACCCAACCCTGGTCCCTTGTCCCAGCCCACATCCAGTGTCCTGCGACAGGAGCAAAAGCCACGTCCTTGGGAAGCTGGAGCAGGAGAACAGGGAGAGGCTTCCCCAGTCCGGCCTTGGGCTTCGTCATCTCCTGCTCTGAATTATTCAGTGAGTGGCTCTGCCTGTGGCGTCTGCTCCAGCCACACCCCTGCTAATGGCAGAAATCGATGGGGTTTTAATTCCTCACGGCCAGAAAGCTCTGGCTGTGCTGCCAGTCCCTCCCAGGAGACTCTGGTGATCCCGATTTTATCTCATAGAATCTTGGAATCCCAGAATGGTTTGGGCTGGAAGAAACCTTAAAATTCATCCAGTCCCATCCCTGCCATGGGCAGGGACAACTTCCACTGTCCCAGGATGATCCAAGCCCATCCAACCTGGCCTTAGACACTGCCAGGGATCCAGGGGCAGCCACAGCTGCTCTGGGCACCCTGTGCCAGGGCCTGCCCACCCTCCCAGGGAACAATTCCTGCCCAATATCCCATCCATCCCTGCCCTCTGGCAGTGGGGAATCATTCCCTGTGTCCTGTCCCTCCATCCCTTGTCCCCAGTTCCTCTCCAGCTCTCCTGGAGCCCCTTTAGGCCCTGCAAGGGGCTCTGAGCTCTCCCTGGATCCTTCTCCTCTCCAGGTGAGCACCCCCAGCTCTCCCAGTCTGTCTCCACTGGGTTGTGGAAGGTCCTCTTTCCATGCTGGTCCTTGGATGCTGAGAGAAGCAGCATCAGCATCCCTCAGGCATGGCAGTGAGGGAGTCCATGGGATCAGATCCCTCCAGGGCCCCTGGTCCCCCGGTGCCAGGGCCCTGGCATCCACCCAGGCACCAGGAACATACTGCAGGAGCAACAAAAATGTTAAAATTTAATGCCTTGGTTAATGGGCTGAGAAGAGTGAAGCAGAAACCTGGAGAAAAAGGGAAAAGAATGAGAGTGCCCAGGCCTGGGGAGCCCCTAATGTCTTCCCCATCCACCCTCTGCTTCCTGGAAAAAGAGAACACCTCGCTTGGCCCATGGGACCCTCTTGCCTCACTAAATAAAATCCCACCACAGTGTTGGACCAAGGGGCCAGTCACAAATCCGTGTGGCTCCTGGTGGATCCCCACAGGAGCCCTTGGTGAGGGACAGACCCCTCAGGGTGAGACCTTGCCCATGGGAACCCAGTTTCCATCCTCCTCCTCCACCACCTGCACCTCTGCTGGTATCCCAAAAACCGTGGGATTCTGAGAGCAAGGAGAAGCACAGAAGGGCAGGGCAGGACATCCTGCTGTGCTGGCTGGATGGATTTGGGATTTGGGAAAAAGGTTGGGACAGGCTGAACTTTGTTCAAAAGGTTCAAAAGCAGACACAGCCTAAACGAATCCTGCAAGAGAGCGGAGGCACAGAGCTGCCGTGGCTTCCTCTGGAGCTGCTCAAGGGGTGTTTGGGACACTGGGATGAATTTCCAGGGCTCCTTTTCAAACACTCTCGAGACGTCAGCCCCACAGAGCCTGGCTGAAGCTGGGTATTGCAGTGCTCCCCAACCGTGTGTCCTTTGGGGATCTGTCCCCATAGGCTCGCTCAGACCTGGGCTGGGAGCAGTCAGCCTTCACAGACACTTGGGAAGCCATTCCCAGGGATATAATCAGTGCCAAACCCCCAGCAGAGTCCCAGATGAATCCTGGTGGGGTGTGGAGTGGTGGCAGGAAGGCCTGGCCAGGACTGGTGGTGGCCACAAAGTCACGAAGTCATGGCCCTGACCAGTCTGCCCAGCACAGGGATGTGGGATGGGGTGGGATCAGCCCCAGATGAGCACCCTCCACCCCCGTGGGACACCAAGGCAGGACACAGACCTATCCCAGGGAAAAGCTCCCTGTCCCCAGGCTCCGCTGGGTTTATATCATTAATTATCCACATTTGTACTTTCCTCAGGAATTTGTACTCAGGAATTTTTTACCTGCTGGGTTTTTACAGCTTGCTAAATAAGCAAATTCCTTGCCAAGGAGCTTGGGGGATGTGGGGAGCGGTGGGGCTTTGTGGACAAAACTTTTCCAAGCTGCTTTATTGGACTTATAAAACCCTTTTCATCAAATTGCTTTGCATGAGGTGGCAGGGCAGTAAAATGCTCGTTTCTCCATGGTATTCCCAATGAGTTCCAGCTCGGTTTGTGGCAGGAACAATAAAGGAGATGGGAACAGAGAGGAGGGATGTGAGGGGAAGCACAGCCAGCTGCTGGGTTGGCGTGAGGCTCAGACTCACCCTGAGGGCAAAACCCAAACGCTGCAAAACAGGAATACAGCAATTAAATGTGATTAATATTTGAATGTGGGATTGAAGGGGCTGGAATCAAGGCTGGAGCAGCGCAGAAGGCTTGGAGAACAGGCATTTCAGTTGCTGTTTGTAATAAAAATTGAGAGCTAAACCATGTGGTAACAAATTATTTTCACAAATCTTGTTCCCTTCATCTCCCCAAACAGCTGTTCAGCTCCATGGCATTTCCATTCCTTCTGTGTTTTTAAACTGAAAGTTACCAAATGAATTTAAAAAAATAAAAGGTGGATGGCTTCTCCTACCTCGTCCAGGCACAGCCCAAGCACTGCTTCTCCCTCTTTAGGGATGGAAGTGCCCCAAATTGAAACGAGGGCTGGCACAGTCACTGGTTTGGGAGACTGTTGATTTTCTTTAAGGAATGGCACTTTCAAAAACGGGATAAAGCAGGCCCAAGGCCTGTCATGGCCACATTCCCAGCACAGGCTCCTCCTCATGCTCCAGGGATGTTGGAGGCTGATGTGGAATTCCCACCTTGTTTTTTTTCGTGGATCAACAACAACTTTTCCTTTTTCAGGAGGTCCCTGATGGGGCCGTGTGAGAGCTGGTGTTACCTGTGTGAGGCACAGGGATATTGGGGACACCTCGATGAGGGGGCCTGGGAGGAAGATGGGCACAGACCTTTTACAAGGGCCTGGAGAGCCAGGACACAGGGAATGGCTTCCCACTGCCAGAGGGCAGGGATAGATGGGATATTGGGCAGGAATTATTCCCTGGGAGGGTGGGCAGGGCAGCTGTGGCTGCCCCTGGATCCCTGGAATTGTCCAAGATCAGGTTGGATGGGGTTTGGAGCATCCTGGGACAGTGCAAGGAGTCCCTGTCCATGGCAGGGGGTAGGATGGGGTTTAAGGTCATAAACCATTCCATGCTTTATGATTCCTTTACCTTGGGACAGGTGTTTCTAAAGCAAAGGCTTGCCAAACCCAGCCTCACATCCCTGGAAGCTGTTCCACACCCTTGGCCTTAGCAGGGATAAGTGGAATAGAGGAGAAGGCTCCCTGTAGGGATCCAGCAGAGTGGCAGAAGGTTCCCTCTTTATGTTCCCATCAGCTGCTCCGTGCCGGTGGATCCTTCCCTCCTCATCCCAGGGGCCTGGAGCCGCTCCTCTTTTGGAAAGCCCCCAAAAAGCCCATCCCCAAAACCCCACCGTGGCAGAAGCAGCCGGTCCCCTGGCTGAGGAGGCTCAGGAGATCCCTGTCCCCGCTGTCCCGGAGCCCTGCCGGGCTGACAAACGGGGATAATGAGATTATCCTGCTAATGATCGCCATGGTAACGAGCCCGCAGCAGCTGCGCATCCCCGGAGGGAGCCCTGCTGAGGGGCCGAATCCGGGCAGCTCCAATCTCGGATCCACAGGGACTCCCCTCGGCTCAGCCGGGAGGGGTGGAGAGGTCTTGGAGTGGCTTTGGAGCAGCCAGAGGAGTTTTGGAGGTGTTGTAATGGTTTTGGAGGTGTTGTAATGGTTTTGGAGGTGTCGCAAAAGTTTTGGAGGCACCGGAGGGTTTTGGTGGCGTTTGGAACATTGGGGAAGTTTTGGAGGGGGTTTGGAGATGCCAGAGGAAATCTGGAGGTGTTGGAGAGGTTTTGGAGGTGTTGGAGTGATTTGGGGAGAGTTTGGGAGGTCTTGGAGGCATCTGAGTGTTTTGGTGGCGTCAGAAATATTGCAGAGATTTTGGAGAGGTTCTAGAGATGCTGGCATGGTTTTTGGAAGGGTTGTGGAGATTTCAGAGAGATTTTGAAGGTGCTGAAGGGGTTTTTGGAGATGTTGAGAATGTTGAAAGGGGTTTGGAGAGGTTTTGGAGACAGAGAGACTTTGGAGAGGTTGCGGGTGTTTTGGAGATGTCAGAGGGGTTTTGGAAGTGTTAAAGGGGTTTTCAAAAAATTCAGGAGGGGTCAGAGGGGTTTGAGGGTGTTGGAGGGGTTTTGGAGGCAATAGAAAATTTTGGGGGTGGTAGAAATTTTGCAGAAGTTTGGAGGTGTTGGAGAAGTTTGGAAGGTGGTGGAGATATTTTGGAAATGTTGGGAGATATTTGGAAGTGTTTGAGGGATTTTGAAGGTGGTAGATTTTAGAGGTATTGGAGGGGTTTGGAGGGTGTTTGAGGGATTTGGGAAGTTCCAGTGAGGTTTTAGGGAGGTTGGAGAGATTTGGAGAAGGCTGGAGAGGTTTTGGAGGTGCTCAAGAGGTTTCAAAGGTCTTGGAGGAGTTTTGGAGATGTGAGAGAGATTTTAAGGGCGTTGGAGAGTTTTGGAGCAATCAGAGAAGTTTTGGAGGCATTGAAGGGGTTGAAAATATTGGAGAGGTTTTGGAGAGGTTTTGGAGATGTCAGAGAGATTTTGGAGAATTTGGAGGGGGTTTAAAGGTGTTGGAGAAGTTTTGGAGGGATTGGAGGGACTTTAGAAAAGTTGCAGGGGTTTTGGAGAGGTTTTGGAGGTGATTGAGAGGTTTTGGAAGTGATGGAGGGGTTTTAAAGGGGTTGGAGAGGTTTTGGGGGTGATTTAAAGGTTTTGGAGGTGATTGAGAGGTTTTGGAGGTGATGAAGGGGTTGAGGAGGGGTTGGAGAGGTTTCAAAGGGGTTGGAGAGGTTTTGGAGGTGATTGAGAGGTTTTGGAGGGTTTAGAGGAGTTGTGGAGGAGTTTGAGAAGTTGTGGAGGGGTTGTGGATGTCTTGGAAGGTGTTGTAGGGCATTTTGGAGGTTTTGGGGAGGTTTGGAGGTGACACAGAGGCAGGTTTTGGAGCCGAGGCTGTGCCTGGGGATACACACAACCCAGGCCTCGTCTCCTCACCTGCTCCTCCCTGGGCAGTTCCACCACCCTGCCTGGCCCAGGAACAGCATTTTCCCCGGAGGGATGAGCAGGACTGGGGCCTGTTGGGGTCAAAGCTCTGCTGAGAGAGCGGAAATAAAATCCTCCGTGACGGAAAATCCTCCTGGAGACCCCACGGGACCGCTGAGGCCTAAGCTCCTTGTGGAGCCCTGGGGACAGTTGCAGCCCCACAGATGGTTTATTAAACCCCTTCTGCCGGGGTTTAATCCTCTAAAAGAACTGCCAGCCTTTGCAATGTTCCCACAGGGCTGTTGTCCCTTCTAAAGCCCATTAAGCCACCAGGCTGAGCCGCCTCTTGTCACTGCCAGGTGCCACAGGAATTTGGGAACCGTAAGGAATACTTTGGTCTGTAGCAGCCTCACTGGTTTGGAGCTTCAGTGGTTCCCAGCTTCTTGATTTTGTGAGGCAGCAGTTAGGGCCTGGATTTCAACGCTCCTGGCATTAATCCCTTGGGTTAATGGGTCTGGATCTCCCCGCTAATGTTTTTTTTACTCCTGTCCAGGTCAGGCAATGGAAAACTGATGACCACCAAGAGCTCCAGGCTGAGGCAGAGCTGGGACATGGGAACAGCCAAAGGATTCCATGCCATGGAGCTTTGTTGTCCTTGCTGAGAGGGGCTGGAAGGGTTGGGGGTTTGCCTCGCTCTGGTTCATTTAATTGCTTAATTAGTCACACGGACACAAAGACAGGGCCCCCATCCAGAGCCCTGGTAGCTCTTCAGGGGGCAGGAGGCAGCACAGGCAGCCCCGGGGCTGGGCTGGGGTCGGGGCCAGGGCCAGATCCAACTCCAGCTGAGGTCAGTCCAGACCCTGGCACAGGTCTGAGTCCATCAACCCTCACCACTCGCCATGCCCATCCCACCCTACGCCATCACCAATCAACCTCTAACCCATCCCCCAACCCATCCATTCCCATTCCCCCATCCCTACCATCCCACCCACCTGAACCCATCCCATCCCATCGCATTCCAATTCCATCCATCCTATCTGTATCGCTATCCCATCCTCAATCCCATCCCACCTCCCTCCTATCCTATCCTATCCTATCCTATAATATCCTGTCCTGTCACAGTGCTCCGGTACCTGTCCTGTCCTGTCCTGTCCTGTCCTGTCCTATCCTATCCTAATCCTGTTGTCCCGTCCTGTCCCCCAGATCCCATCCCATCCCATACCATCAATCCCATCCCCTCTATCATCTCACTCCCTCCCATCCCATCCATCCCATCCCATGATCCATCACATCCCATTCCCATCAATCACAGCCATTCCTCCAATGGATCCCATTGATCCCATCCCTTCCCATCCATCCATCCCATCCCAATCCCATCCATCCATCCCATCCAGCCCATCCCATCCCATTGATCCCCTCCCACCCATCCCATCCCATTCCCATCCACCATTCCCCCTCCCTCCCATCCCCACGGGATCCCATTGATCATCACTTCCAATCCATCCCTTCCCTTCCCATCCATACCATCCCATACCATTCCCATCCATCCCATCCATCACATTCCCAATCCCATCCCATACCCTCCAATCCATCCATCCCTCCCACCTATCCATCCCATCCCATCCCCGGATCCCAACTACCCAGCCAATAAATGGGGCGTGTCCACAAGCCCCGCCCCACCATTACGCCCCCTTCCCCGACCCAGTTCCTGCCGCGCGGGGGAAAGAGACCCGGCGCAAAGCGCAGTGCTGAAGGGCGGGGACAGGCGCAGCTCCGCCCGTGCCCTTGACTCGGCCCCGCCAGTGGCCGCGCCCTTCTCCAAGATTGGCGGCGGACAGTGCGTTTCGCGCTGAAGATGGGAATGAGCAGACACTCGCTCGGCTTGATTGGATGCGGCGCCGGTGAGCGCTTCGGCTAGGAGGGAGGGGCGGGACGGGATGCGCCTGGCGTAGCACGGGCACCGAACACCGGCCCCGACAACCCGCACCGCGAGGGCCGCGCCGCCCGCGCTCCCCCGTCCTCCCGCGGCCTGCAAGGCGCCCCGGGGCTCCCGTCCCGCCGGCGGGGGAGGCACGGGGGCTGGGGTGCCGGCAGCTCTTCGGTGCCCGTGGTTTGAGCGGCGAGCGGGGGCTCGCCGGTTATGGGCGGGGGGCCCGCCGGGCCACCGCGGCCGTGAGATGAGCAGAGCGCGGAGTCTGCATAGAGCGCCCGGGGCGCCGAGGGCCATGGGAGCCGTGGAGCGGGGCACGGGGCGGGAGGGCTGGAGGAACGGGGGGATCGTACCCGAGGGGCGGCTGCACCCCGAGCAGTCACTGCATGGGAAAAACGGGTGGAGAGGGACTCCTGCCGGGTTGTGTTGGGAGGTACAGGTTTTGTGTCGGTACGAGAAGCGAAGGGGTGCTGAGGGGCGCCAGAGAGATGAGGCTTGTCCCTGGATCCCTGGCAGTGCCCAAGGCCAGCTGGGACGGGGCTTGGAGCAGCCTGGGACCACAGATGGAAAGTCGTCCTGGGACATGGCAGGGGTGGAAACGCGATGAGCTCAGGTTCCCTTCCAGCCCAAACCTGTCGCGATTAGATTCTCCCAGGAGCCAGCTGTGGGCTTTGCCCTCAAGGCCTCCAGTTCAGCCTGGATAAGTGCAGTAGGAGACCGGGATTCCTTCCTGTGCTGGAGGGCATCGGGCCTTCAGCTGCCTCCTGCAGTGCCAGCCGGGCAGGGACACCACCAGGGCACCGGCAGCCCGCTCTAGGTGACCAGCAGCACGGCCAGGACACCCACCAGGGCACCTGCAGCCCGCTTGGTGACACAGGAGCACGGACCAGTGACACCCCCAGGGCACCTGCAGCCCACTTTCTGGTGACACAGGAAGCGAATGGCCAGTGGATGACACCCCCAGGGCCCTGCAGCCCGCTGGGTGACACAGGAGCACGGCAGTTGGGGGTGGGACACCACCAGGGCACCTGCAAGCCACTATGGTGAACAGGAGCAGGACAGTGAAACCCCAGGGCACCTGCAGCCCGCTCTGGTGACACAGGAGCTCATGGGCCAGTGACACCCCCCGGCACCTGCAGCACGCTTCTGGTGACACGTTGCTCTTCACCCTCGGTGAGAAGCCGGGAGAAGGCTCTGATGGCGTTGGAGTGCACGCAGAGCGGGGCGGCAGGTGAGGAATACCTCAAGGGGGTCGGGCGTGATGCTCACTGTACCGTCCCGAATGCTGTTCTTGTTTCCCCTTGTCCACCAAGGGGGACATTTTATCCGGTATTTCCTGGGTGACAAAAGGAAGCACAGACGTGCACTTGCACAGTGGGGAGATGCTTTCAGCAGCGAGCTGCCCTGAGAACTCTGGCCCGCCTCACCCAAAGAGTCCCAGGAGCACAGGCTGGGTTTATGCCAGTTCTTCCATTCGAGCTTGACCTGCCTTAGGGTGCGGGGGAGGGTCAGGGGCTTTGAACCCTTTTCTTGCTGTAATTGTGATTCTGGGTGTGAATGATTCTTCATCCTAGAGCTGAGATAATCAGTCTGCTCGATGAGGTGATGTGCTCCTGGGTCATGAGTGGGTTTATTGAAACTTGTTGCTGTAGTCCCTTTCTTGAGGCTTCATTAGTCCCTGGGAGGCTTTGATGCCCACATGGGATGTGCTGGGGTGGGATATGGTCTCTCGTAGAAATATGAAGTGATATAGTTATGGCAGCAGCCGGCGGGTGGTGGCCTGAGGGTGCTCAGCGGTGGGCTAATGACACACCTGACACGGTCACAGATCTTTGTGGCTTGGCTTAAGCAGAGGGTGACATTGATGAGGGTGGATTATCCTTGAGTGAAAACACCAGGTTCAAAAAAAGTTGTGAATAATGGTTTTCAGGGTTTGCTAGGCAGGGTGTGTATTCACATGCAGTGGCAAAAGGACTCGTGGGTTCTCCCCTCAGCTTCCCTGTGGACACCACACATTTATCCTCCAGGATTACCCTTGCTTTCTCTTTTATTTACTGAACATCCACTGTTGGCCTCAGCCACAAGTCCTGCCTTGTGGAAGTTGAGAAGACAGTACCTGGGCTGTGCTTGACAGGGGTTTATGTTGTAACTCATAATGTGCAATCCTGTGCAAGATTTTCCTTCTGTTCCCATTTCCCTGGAGCCTACAGAGGGATGTGCTGTGCTTGTGCACCCTCCTCCCAGGAAACAGTTGGGAAAGTGTGAAGCTGAGTGCTGGAAGGCACGAGGAACAATAAAGCATAAGTAAACTCTGGCTCCAGAATAACAGGCTGCTGGGGAGCAGATTTTCTTTAGAGGGGTTGAATGGGTTGGTATGGAAGGGGGAATGAAAGGGGGATGTGAATTAAGAGCTTGATTACTGGGCAGGAATTTTGGAGGAAATTGGGGGAAGGCAGGAGGTGACTGCCCGTGATGCACATGTGAATCTACAATGTATCGAACAAATTCATGTTTGTGGGCTCAGTGGCAACTCCATGGCTCAGAAACTTAATGACTGCGCAAAATTGGAGTCAGAGGGAGCTTTGGTCAGTCTGTGCAATCGAGGTATTGCAGAGAGCTCGTGTGCCTGTTATTGGGGCTGCTCGCTGCCTAGACCTCTGTGTGGAACATAGCCTGATGTGCAGTGTCCAGTTTGGGGCCTTCCGAGGGATATGAATGGTGGTGAGGATGCTGTGGTGTCTCTGTCGGGAAATGAGGGATATTGTAAAATCCAGGTGAATTTCGGTGGGAGTTCATCTCGAACCTAGAGCAGATCCAGCGTCAAGCTCTTTCTCCCACAGACCACCAAAATTATTGCATGTTCCTCCTACCTTTTAGGATCATTTCAGGGGACTGTATAGGACCAAGCGTCAAGGTAAATATTGTTATGGAGGCTGTCCTAAAGGGATTTATCTTCGGTCCAAATAAGCCAGTCTTTGTCCCCCTGATCGCGCTTTCTGAATCCATTTGTTTGCCTTCTGCTGGTGAAGATGAACCATTTTGATGCCTGGGAGCTCAGCTGGGACTCCTGAGCAAACCACTAACATGGGAATTCATTACAAATCCCATGTGAGGCTGGAATTTTCCGTGATTGAACTCCAGGAACACCACCATGCTCAGTTATGTGGGATTATAATCTGCCAGCCAGCTAAAACAGCTTGGAAGGGACTTCCAGGGAATGCTCTGTGGAGGTTTGGGATGCAAGAGGGGTGGAGAACTGCCGCAGGCTTCTCCCTGAACAAATCACCACTTCCTTTGGGTTATCCCTGGTGCTTCCCAGGTGACAGCCACGTGGCAAGCAGCAATGGAAGTGGCAGCCCAGGTCCAGGGTAGTCTCTGGTCCCTGCTCTGTGTGAGGAAAACGGAGCTTGCTGGAACGGGAGCAGGCAGTGGGCTATGCAGCGTGATGTTCCGACGTTCCCACAGAAGCAATCTGGGTTTTTGTTCCATTGGCCTTCTTCCCACCTCACGTCCTTTGCCCGTAAGTGTGCCAGTTTCAGGTGGCTGAAGTGGTGATGATGGGTTTAAAGACTTCATTCAGGAGGGAGTGACAGTGTGTGTTGGGTTGCGCAAGTCGGCCAGGTAAGGCTGGTGAGAACGGGGGTTATCCTGGTGCTCGTGGTGCCAAGGAGCTCCTGCTCAATTTACCAGAATAACTCATGTTTATCTGTGTCAGCCTCGCTGAGCATGGGTGGCCTGAGCTGTGGCTGGGAACCAGAGGCTGTTTGGGGAGCATCCTGCTGTTTGAAGGTAAAACTCAGGACAGTGTGAAAGGAGGGAAGCAGCGCTCGTGTCTTATGCCGAGGCCCCTTGGCCTCTGATGCCATCATCTGGGGACTCGGGCCCGTTGGTGGATGTTGCCAGGCTGGCAATGGAAAAGGGTGGAGCCCAGGGCATGCTGTGCTGCCTTCCTGGCACAGGTGAGCTAGGATGCTGGCTGCTTCTCCTCTGGGCACAGGTGAGCCTCAGGATGCTGTGCAGTATCCGGCACAGGTGAGCTCAGGGGTGGTATGCTGAGCTCAGGGGGACTGTCAGTGCTGTGCCTGAGGAAATGAGCGGATGGGAATGCTGCACAGGCAGGAAGTGCTGGCAATGGCACGTGGGCTTCAGCTTCCCAGCAGGGTTTTGGGGATAAGAGTGAAACTAGGGTCCCTTCCCTCTGTCCCCGGCCCAGGGCCCACGCTGAGGTGCGCATCGAACCCCACCCCTAAGCCTGAGTTGTGTCTGCTCTCAGTGCATCCCCTTCGTGGCAGTTCAAATCAAAGCAAAAACCTCTGCAGAACCCTTCTGACCAATCAGCTGCGGAGCAGAGAAACCAGGTCGAGGAAACTCAAAGTTTCTGGCCTCAGCTCCAACATGACTTCCTTTTTTGGCCAGCAAGTCACCGATTTGCTTTAGTGACCCCATATCTCCCTTTACTGAACACCAAATGGAGGTGATGTGAGTGTGGGGAACTTTCCCATCTCGCAGCAAGGCCTGGGTAGCTTGGAGATGAAAAAGGAATGGCCGAACGGTAGCAGGAGAGCTGATTTCTGTCCGATGCTTCTCCAAAAGCAGAGCTTTTTTCAGGAAGGGAAACAGCTCATTTAGCAGAATTGCTTGCCCTCATCCCTTTCAGGCTTACTAATTCCAATCATCCCTATTTCAAAGGACTGGTAGCTAAAGGTAGGTGCGGCGGCCTAAAAGTATCACGGCCAAATGTTGAGCTCCGGTCCTCAGGAGCTGAAAAGCCATTTCCCTGGTGTCGCTGCTGGCTGGCGTGGTGGTGTGGTTTAATTATCGACTCAGACAGCCTCAGCTGGAACGTGAGGCGTACCACATAGGCCTCATGCACTTCGGCTGGTATT
>CM031870.1:13998778-14061006 GCA_018697195.1 Certhia americana
ACTCGACTCGATCCCCCCCCGTCGCCCCCACCGTCACCGCCCCCTTCACGCCCTTTCCTGCCGCAGAGGTGGGGGGAAAAGCGCCCCGGCGCACGCGCCCATGCCTGCAGGGGGCGGGGGCCAGGCGCAGCTCCCGCCGTGCCCTTCCCTCAGCGCCCCGCCCCAGGTGCCGCGCCTTCTCCAGCTGCTGCGGAAGCCGGTTAGCGCTGAGGATGGGCAGCGCAGCAGCTCTGCTCGGCTCTTGATTGGCTGCGGCGCCGGTGAGCGCTTCCGGTAGGAGGGCGTGGGAGGGGGCCGGGATGCGCCTGGCGTAGCCCCGGCAACGACACCGGGCCCCCGCACCCGCAACGGCGGGCCGCGCCGACGACCGCTCCCCCACGTCCTCCCGCGGCCCTGCCCGGGCGCCCCGGCTCCCCGTCCCGGCCGGCCATACGGGGAGGGCCCGGGGGTCTGGGTTGCGGCAGCTCTCCACGGTGCCCGTGTCTCGCGGCCGGCGGGGGCTCGCCCGGTTCATGGGCGGGGAGGCCCCGCCGGGCCACCGCCGGCCGGGAGGGAGCATGAGCGCGCGCGGCCCCATAGCTCGTCCTGCCTAGAGCCGCCCCGGGGCCGCCGCGGCCTGGGAGCCGGGTCCGAGCGGGGCGGGGCGGGAGGGATGGAAGGAACGGGTGGGATCGTCACGAGGGGCCGGCTGCTGCACCCCGAGCAGTCACTGCATGGGAAAACCGGGCTGGCAAAAAAAGAGACTCCTGCCCGGTTGCTGTTGGGAGTTACAGGTTTGTGTCGGTACGAGCAGCGAGGGTGCTGAGGGGGCGCCCAGAGCAGCTGAGGCTGTCCTGGATCCCTGGCAGTGCCAAGGCCAGGCTGGATGGGGCTTGGAGAAGCCTGGGACCGGCCTGGAAAAGTGTCCTCGGACATGGGGGGGTTGGAACGCGATGAGCTTCAAGGTTCCCTTCCGCCCAAACATGTCGCGATTTAAGTTTCTCGGCGCCGCTGTGGGCTTTGCCCTCACGGCCTCCAGTCAGCTTGGTAAGCTGTAGTAGGAATGACCTGGATTCTTCCTTGCTGGAGCATCGGCCTTCAGCTGCCTCCCGCAGTGGCCAGCCGGGGCCAGTGACCACCCCCAGGGCACCTGAAGCCCGCTATGGTGACACGGAGGCACGGCCAGTGTACACCCCAGGGCACCTGCCAGGGGGGGCCCGCTCTGGTGACCAAAGCGAAGCACGGCCAAGTGACACCCCCAGGGGCACCTGCAGCCCGCTCTGGTGACACAGGAGCACGGCCAGTGACACCCCCAGGGCACCTGCAGCCCGCTCTGGTGACACAGTGCTCCTTCCCCCTCGGTGAGAAGCCCAGGGAGAGGTCTCTGATGGTTTGGGTGCCCGCAGAGCGGGGCTGGCAGGTGAGAATTACCTCCAGGGGGTCGGGGTGCTGCTCCCTGTCACCGTCCCGGAATTGCTGTTCTTGTTTTCCCCTTGTCCTACCCACAGGGGGACATTGTATCCCGGTATTTCTTGGGATGACAAAAGGGAAGCCACAGACGTGCCCTTTGCAGTGGGGAGATGCTTTCAGCAGCCTTGGAGCTGCTCCTGAGACTCTGCCCTGCCTCACCCAAAGAGTCCCACGGAGCACAGGCTGGAGTTTCTGGCCCAGTTCTCATCCCCTTCTAGCTTGACCTGCCTTAGGTGAGGTAGGGTCAGGCTTTGCACCCTTTTTCTTCTGAAATTTGTGATTCTGGGTGTGAATTTCTTCACCTAAGAGCTGAGATAATCACGTCTGCTCGCTGGGTGATGTGCTCCTGGTACATGATTGGTGTTTTATTGAAACTTTGGTCGCTGTAGTCCCTTTCTTGAGCTTCATTAGTCCCTTGGGGAGGCTTTGCTGCTCCACCTGGGATGTGCTGGGGTGGGATATGGTCTCCTCAGTAAATACTGGTGCTATTTTATGGCAGCAGCCTGCGGGTGTGTGGCTGAGGGTGCTCAGGGTGGGCTCCTGACACACCTGCCACGTGTCCCAGCTCTTTGTGGGTTTGGCTTCAGGCAGAGGGTGACATTTATGAGGTGGATTCTCCTTAGTGAACACCCCAGGTTCAAAAAAGGTGAATAAATGGTTTTCAGGGTTTGCTAGGCCAGGGTGTGTACTTCACACTGCAGGTGGCAAAAGGACTCGTTGGTTCTCCCCTCGCTTCCCTGTGGACACACACATTTATCCTCCAGGATTACCCCTTGCTTTCTTCTTTTTTATTTCCCTTGAACATCCACTGTTGGGCTCAGCCACAAGTCCTGCCTGTGGAAGTTGAGAAGCAGTCCCTGGGCTGTGCTGCAGGATTTACTGTTGTAACTCATCATGTGACTCCTGTGCAAGATTTTCCTTCTGTTCCCATTTCCCTGGAGCCTACAGATGGGCATGTTCTGCTGCTTGTGCACCCTCCTTCCCGGAAACAGTTGGGAAAGTGTGAAGATGAGCTGCTGGAAGGCACGCAGGGAACAAATAAAGCATAATTAAACTCTGCTCCAGAATAACAGGCTGCTGGGGAGCAGATTTTCTTTAGAGGGGTTGAATTGGGTTGGTATGGAAGGGAATGAGAAGGGATGAATTAGAGCTTGATTAACTGGGCAGGAATTTTGGGAGGAAATTGGGAAGGCAGGAGGGAATGCAGTGATGCACAGTGAACTCTACAAATGTTATAGAACAAATTCCTGTTTGCTGGGCTCAGTGGCCACTCATGGCTCAGAAATCTTAATGCTGCTCAAAATTAGGGTTCAGAGGGAGCTTTGGTCATTCTGTGCAATCAGAGGTATTTGCAGAGAGCTCTGTGTGGTGTTCTTGGGGCTGCTGCTGCCTGCTGTGTGTGGAAATAGTGCTTGTGCAGTGTCCAGTTTGGGGCTTCCTGAGGGAATGAATGGTGGTGAGGATGCTGTGGTGTCTCTGTAGGGAAAATAGGATATTGTAAAATCCAGGTGAATTTCTGTGGAGTTCATCTCTGAACACTCAGAGCAGATCCAGCTTCAAGCTTTTCTCCCACAGACCACAAATTATTGCATTGTTTCCTCCTCACCTTTTAGGATCCTTTCAGGGGACTGTAAGAACAGCTTCAAGGTAAATATTGTTCATGGAGCTGTCCCTAAAGGGATTTATCTTCTGTCCAAATAAGCCATGTCTTTGTCTGATCGCTCTTTCCTTCACCTTTGTTCCTTCTGCTGGTGAAGATGAACCATTTTTGATGCCCTGGGAGCTCAGCTGGGACCCCCTGAGCAAACCACTCACCTGGGAATTGCATTTACAACTCCCATGTGAGGCTGGAATTTCCGTGATTGCCTCCTAGGAAACACATGCTTCAGTTATGTGGGATTTATATCCTGCCAGCAGCTAAAACAGCTTAGGAAGAGGGACTTCCAGGAAATGCTGCTGTGTGAGGTTTGGGATGCAGAGGGGCTGGAGAACTGCAGCCAGGCTTCTCCCTGAACAAATCACACTTCCTTTGGGTTATCCCTGGGCTTCCCAGGTGACAGCCACGTGGCAAGCAGACAATGGAAGTGGCAGCCCAGGTCCAGGGTCTCTCTTGTCCCTGCTCTGTGTGAGGCACACGGAGCTGCTGGAATGGGAGCAGGCAGTGGGCGTCTGCAGCTTGGATGTTCCTGAGTTTCCCACAGCAGCATCCTGGCTTTTGTTCCATGGCCTCTCTTCCCACCTTCCCCTTCTTTAGCAGTAAGTGCTGCCGTTTTCAGGTGGCTGAAGCTGGCTGATGATGGTTAAAGCCTTTCATTCAGGAGGGAGTGAAGTGTGTATGGATTGCAGCACGTCCTGCCAGGTAAGGCTGGTGAGCCCTGGGTTATCCTGGTGCTCGTGGTTGCCAAGGAGCTCCTGCTCAATTACCAGAATAACTCCTGTTTATTCTGTGTCAGCCTCGCTGAGCTGGTGGCCCTGAGGCTGTGGCTGGGAACCAGAGCTGTTTTGGGGAGCACTCCTGCTGTTTGCAGGTAACTCAGGACGTTGTGACAGGAGGAAGCAGCAGCTTCGTGCTCCTGCAGAGCCCCTTGGCCTGGCTGTCCCATCACTCTGGGGACACTCGGGCCCCGTTGGGGGCTGTGCAGCTGTCCCTGGCACAGGTGAGCCCAGGGCATGCTGTGCTGCCTCTCCTTGGCACAGGTGAGCTCAGGGATGCTGTGCTGCCTCTCCTTGGCACAGGTGAGCTCAGGGATGCTGTGCTGCCTCTCCTTGGCACAGGTGAGCTCAGGGGTGGTATGCTGAGCTCAGGGGGACTGTGCAGTGCTGTGCCATGAGGAAATGAGCAGGATGCTGATGCTGCACAGGCAGGAAGTGCTGGCACGTGGCAAGGTGGGCTCAGCTTCACAGCAGGGTTTTGGGATGAAGAGGGAACTGAGGGTCCCTTCCCTCTGTCCCCCGGCAGTGCCAGCTGAGGTGCAGCATCAGAAGCCCACCCCGAAGCCTGAGGTTGTGTCTGCTCTCAGTGCATCCCCTTCGTGTGCAGTTCAAATCAAAGCAAACCCTCTGCAGAACCCTTCTGACTCAATCAGCTGCTGAGCAGAGAAACCAGAGTAGGAACTCCAAAGTTCTGGCCTCAGCTCCAACATCTGACTTCCTTTTTTGGCCAGCAAGTCAGATTATGTCTTTATGTGCCCCCCAGTTATCTCCCCTTTACTGAACCACCAAACTGGAGGTGATGGTGAGTGCTGGGGAACTTTCCCATCTCTGCAGCAAGGCCTGGGTAGCTCTGGAGATGAACCAGGAATGGGAACTGTAGCAGGAGAGCTGATTTCTGCTCCGATGCTTCCTCCAAAAGCAGAGCTTTTTCTCAGGAGAAAACAGCTCATTTAGCAGAATGCTTGCACATAATCCCTTTCAGGACCTATAATAATTCCAATACATCCATATTTCAAAGACCTGGGTAGCTAAATGTATGCTGCAGGAGGACTAAAAGCTATCAAGGCAAAATTGTTGAGCCTCCAGGTTCACTAAAGGAGCTTGAAAAGCTCATTTCCACTGGCTGTCGCTGATGGATGGGTGGTGGTGGTGGTTGTAATTATTTCAGCAGAAAAGCATTAAAATCTGGCAGGTACCACAAAGCTCCTGCCATGGGGTTCAGGGCTGTGCAGAGATCACTCCATACACGGAGACCCCAAAACTCCAAGAACTTTGGGTTCAGTTGGGTGAATTAATTGCACATTGTTAGGTGGTGTCATTTAAGAGCTAAGTAGCTGCTGTTAACGTGGGATTTACACCTTAGTGCTTGCAAAGCAGAAGAAGATGTAGCTTTGAGGTGTATAGGCTGATACCTGTCTGGTAGAATGTGCCCTAAAATCCTTCCAAATCATCATCCTCTGTCAGACAGCTGATATTTCCTCTTAGGAACTGTATTTGTATTTGGGTCACTGCTGCTTTGGCTTTTTCTGCGTCCCAGGTGTCAACGTGACAACCTTCTTCTTTGAGAGAAAGAAAAAGGAGGAGTCTGCTGCTTTGTTTTATCCAAATAAAATGTTTAGACTCCCATTTATATCGAATAATTTTTGGAATCTCATTTCCAGCATTTATGAAGTGTGCAGCATGTGCCTTTTCTCCCTTGTAGGCCTCGTTGTTCCGAGCACAATGTAAATATTAATATTTTGGCAGAGGACAAGCAATTGGCTTTTTCCCTACTGATTCTGATGGTCAAGGATTTCCCTACTCATCCAGGCACCCCTGGGGTTTGTTTGTGGGTTCTCTGTCCTCTGGAATTTTGGGATGATGCAGCTTCTCCTGGGCTAAGGAGCACCTCCAGCCTATGGTGAAACATCTCTTTTCCAATCTGACCTTCCCTCCACACACATTTGATTCCTTTCTTTATCCATGTTTCTCTTTTCTTTTTACACTCAGGATACTTTCACTTCACCAGGACTATCCCAGGCTCTTCTAGCAACACCACAAATTCCTTATTTTTTTCCCCCCGATGTTCCCTGACCCTTCTCCTATGTGGATCATGCCCAGAATTCCATTTCTTTCCCTTTGCATTCATGCTCTAAATTATCTTTTATTTGTTCCAGCTTGTAGCTGGATCTCTGTGTGTATTTTTAGCATTTTGACTTAATTTTTTATTAGGGCTTTAATTGCAGCGTGGAGTTCTTCCCAAGAGGGATTGTCCTGGTTCCTTTTTGTCCCCTCTTTGGAGAAAGGAGTGTGCTCATCTGTTTTGTGTACTGGCTTGTCAGGTTGCCAAAGCCAGCACTGGATGCAGCTTTCCAGAGGGGAATGAGGTTTTTTTCCTCCCTTTGGAGAGATGTTTTGCCCGAAAAAAAAATCCGTGTTGTGCTCAGCTGGTTCCCTGCTGCTTCATTGAGTAAGAACAGAGCAGGTTTCCTCTGCATTGCAATTCCACCTTTTCTTGGGGATGAAGAGCAGTTTCTTCCATGAAAGTTTGGCTCAGTGGTTTTTTTCCCTGGTGGTTAAAATCAGGGTACAACAAAACCAGCTACTTGGCATGGCTGCATTTGTTCCTCATCCCATTCCCCAATCCTTTGGTTCTGGGGGATAAAGCAGTATTTTCTACACTTCCTTGGCTTTCTTTTTGCAAGTGTGAAGGAAACCAAGGGGAGGATGGAGTGATCCATGACTCTGATGTGGAAGTGTCACAGGTCAGTGCTGGGGGCTGCACCAGCCATTCCTCTGATCCCAGGAGCTGTTGGCTTTCACAAGGGACTGGGGAAAGGCAGCTTTGGCTTTACAAGCTGCTTTTTCCTGGGTTTTGCTGGTGTTTGCTGGAGCTGCTTGGGTCACAGTGACTCTTTTGGTCCCCCCAGGACAAATATCCCCACATTCCAGCAGAGCCTGGAACCTTCCCCAGGGGTTGGACACCCCGGGTGTCCCAGAGCTGCAGGGGGGAGCAGCAAAGTGCAATTGTGAAATCCCCCAAAGTGTAGAAACATTGCAGATGTCAACATCTTGTTTTTCTTTAATTGGGCTGGATGTTCTCCCTGTGTGAGCTGTCCTTTGAAAACATTTTAATTAACAAAAATCTTAGTTATTCCCATGGTGTTTCCCGTGGTAGTTTCATTCTACACTCTTAAATGCCCAACACACGTTTTAATACTCTTGCCAGGAATAAAATTTAGAGTATCACAATATTTTGTTTTTCATTTCTTTGACAAGGGGTGATGGTCTGAAAATTCCATATTTTTGTGTAGTATAATCACACCTCCTAGGAAATCAGGTCTGGCTGCTGTAGTGTATTGGATAAGGTAGAATCCTGACCCCAGGTTTGCCCTGAACCTTGCACTTTGTGTAGCCAGGTGTTGGGACAGTTTTTGCCCAAGGTAATGAGCTTAATCCTGCCAGGCAGAAGTGGATTTTGGAGAAAAATCAGCAGGGTCTATTTGCTGGAACTGCATCTGAGTAGAGGTGCCCCTTTAAGAAATATGCTGAATAATTGTTTTTTTTTCTTACATTCACTTTTTTTTTTTTTGCTTGCCCTGGTGCTTCCCATTTCTAACTCTGCATATGTGCATAATTCCAGAGACTCCTTCACTTGGGGCTACAAACAACTGTGATTCAGAGCCTTTCCCTGGGTATTATTGGGACTTGTCTGGAGGCTGAGATAAATAAAGGTTTATTTGTGGCTCTGCTGACAGTGAAGGATATGAGAAGTGTTTTTAAAAATCTCTTCCTGCATCTTGGACTCCCGAGAGCTGTTACACAGCCATGCCAGGTTCTTCACTCCTGTCACTTGGGCATCTTCTTTTCTTGTCTTCTCTCTGCTCAAAGGAGCTGCTACATTTGTACAAGTGGGGAGGAGCAGGGGTTTGGCACTTCTACGTGTCAGATTTTCACCTTTAAGAGCATGAAGAGTGTTCTCTGTGGGAAGAGTCATTATAACCACAGGAACAACCTGGAGCTGCTGGAGAGAGTCCAGAGGAGCCCATGGAGATGTCCCAAGGGCTGGAGCCCCTCTGGAGCCAGGCTGGGAGAGCTGGGGGTGCTCACCTGGAGAGGAGAAGGCTCCAGAGACACCTCAGAGCACCTTGCAGGGCCTAAAGGGGCTCCAGGAGAGCTGGAGAGGGACTGGGGACAAGGGATGGAGGGACAGGACACAGGGAATGGCTTTGAACTGCGAGAGAGCAGGGATAGATGGGATATTGGGCAGGAATTGTTCCCTGGGAGGGTGGGCAGGCCCTGGCACAGGGTGCCCAGAGCAGCTGTGGCTGCCCCTGGATCCCTGGCAGTGTCCAAGGCCAGGCTGGACAGGGTTTGGATCATCCTGGGACAGTGGGAGGTGCCCCTGCCCAGGGCAGGAGTGGCACTGGGTGTTCTTTAAGGTCCTTCTGCCCCAAACCATTCCATGCTCTGTGATAGGTGTGGGGTTTGTAAACAGACTTCAGCTAAAAAGGCTGTCCTGGGGGCAGGGTAAGTTCATTTAACACTGCTGCTCCTCTCTTGATTTCTGGACATTTGGAGGAAGATGATGAGGGTGTTTCTCTTAACACCTTGTATAAATGATTTTTATAAGGATTTTTCTATTCCCTTCACAAATACTTTCATCACCAGCATACTTTTTTCCAAAGGATTCCCTGGGATCTTTTTTCCACCTGCCTGTTTCAAACTTGGGTCATTTCGCCTAAACCTGTGGAGAAAGTGTTCTCTCAAAATGAGTGAAGCTGCATTTGGGGCAGCCCTGTGGTCCTGCCTGATTTGTTTATGTACAGAAAAGGGAAGAGCTTTGTTCCTTGTGCCCGTGGGGCTCCTGCACAAACATTCCCTCACAGGGAAGGATGGGATCTCCCTTTGCAAGGGGTCTCAGTCTGGTTTGGAGTATGGGGAACCCAGCAGAGGGAGAGTGTGAAGGGAAAGGAATGATGCAGCCTCTGAGGTGTGAGTTTCCAGACTTCACAGGTGGAATTTAAGTTAATTCTGAACTGACACAACCACAGTCACGTCGCAGTGTTTTAACTTCTGCAAGCAGCTCCTGCCCAGCCGAGCACCCTTGGCAGATGCTCAGCTGTGTCTGTCTGAAGAGCAGATTTTGCTTGGCTGGTTTTGCTGATATCCCACAAAATGCAAAGTTATTATCATTGACAGCTTAAAAAGTGGTGGCCAGCAGCTGAGAACTGACTGGGCCAAGTGGCTGCTGAGGAAACTCTGTGGCTGGATTGTCAGGTTTAAGTTGCAAGTCCAAAAAGTGACTCTGAAGCCACCTCTGCCTGCTGTGCTTTGGTGATGTGCAGGGTATTGATCTTGAGGAATCTGCTTCGGGTGCTTCTGCACTTCTCAGCTGTGTATTGTTATTTTAGCAAGTGCTTGTTTGGGAAAATACTGTGTTGCTGAGCCCTTTCCAGCAGCTAAACCACAAGAAATCAATTAGGAAGTCAGCAGCACGTGACCAGCTGCCTTTCCTGGGCGTCAGGGACCCAGAAATTGCTCTTGGGCTCATCTTCAGCAAGCGTGGCTTGAAACAGCACTGTGCTTAAACCACCCTGTGCTTATTCCAGCCTGCTGGAATTGTTTTATTCCTTTGCTGGGTTTCTAAGATAATTCCTAGGTGCTGAAGCCACTGGGAGCTGCTGGGTGGAGGACACACTGCCTGCTGGGCTTGGTTATGTGGGTTAAGAGTTACTGGGTTAGAAAGAATCACACGCAGACACTTGAGCCTGTTAATCAAAGTTCAACCTTCAAACCTGATGCCTGGTTAACTGAATCTGCCTGGCCAAGAGGGTTTAAGAAATCAGATCCCTTGGGTATTGAGAAAGGTGCTGATTACTCGTGGAGCAGGCAGTGTTCCAGGTAAGATGATCTCTGCTGCAGAAATCAGGTTGGCACTGCTGGCTCTCCATGGCCTGTTCCACACAGCACTGCTCAGCCTGGGCTCCTGCTGAGTCCTTAGCTGATATTTAAATTAAACACTGATTCCTGAAGTGCAGCCAGGTTCCTGAAGGGGGGAGTTGCCCAGGCAGGAGGGTTTTGGGCAGCTCTGGTGCTGGCCCTGAGCTTTGGGGACCTCAGGGACACAGAGAGGAGTGTGGTGCCTTTGCTCCTCTGCCAGTTGCCTTGAGGTACCGCAGCAATCTGTGACAATTGAAGAAAAAAAATCTACTACAACGGATTTGCAAAATGTCTGTGTTGTCAGTGATGTGCTGAAGTCGTGGACTCTGAAAGGAGTGGGCCAGGAGAGGGGTCAGCTCTGCAGGCCCCAGCAGCTGGGCTGTGCTGGGAGCACAGAACAGGGCCCAGTCTGCTTTCGGTTCTTGAAACCACAAAAACATCTCTGAGGTAAAACAAGGAAACTGAGAATGAAGGCTGAGCCCTGTCCTGATAGTATCAGCAGAGCACTGCTGGGGAGCACGTATGCTGTGGGCTCCTCATGTCAGACCTCTGCTAAGAGACCCTGGAAATGAGGGGGAGCCCCCAAATTGTTGGTGGAATAGATTAAATAGAATAACACTGCTTTTGAGCTCTGAGCTCTGCCTCCCTTTAATATGTGTTTATCTTTTCTGGATGATGTGATGGGTGTCCTGCAACTTTTTTTTTAAACACTCCCTAATTCTGCTTTTCTTGCTAAAAATAATAGTGCAGTTTTCCTATTAATTTTACAGCCCTGAGTGACCCAGGGCTGTCCCAGGGGTTCTCCAGGCTTTTGGGAGCAGGCTTGAAATGACCCACAAGCTTTCTGAGAATGTGATTTCTAATTTACCTGTTCATTACTATGTTGTGTTAGGGCTGGGGCAGGGAGGGGCTCTGAGAGACACCCTGATAATCCTTCAATGAGTAAATTACTACCTCGGTACACAGAGATGTTAGTATTGTTAATACTCACAATACATATGTGCATCATTAAGTTAGGCTTGACTCTAAATAATGGAGAAAGAAGAAAATTCAGCAGCTGGAGTGTAGTTGTTTGTATTTTTAGGGGTGTGACTGTGCTGTTAATTAACTGCACAGCACTGGAAGCAGAAGCCTCCGAGGTGGAAGAGGATGGGGCATTGCAATTAGCAACGACAGGGTGATGATGAGTTATTTTATACAGGTGCTGTGGATGAAATTTCTTGTTTCTTGGCTGTTTTTTAACCCTGCTGACTGGCTTGTTGCTGGCATTATAGCAATTGCAGCTGGGAATTTTTCCATCAGCCAGGATTCTCGTCGTCGTGTGCTCCCCTGCCATCCCTCCTCTCCTGGCAGAGCTGGTAGACGTGGCTGATAGCGATTTTAACAGATAAACGTGGTAAAATCTGAATCCTGGGAGGAGGCTGAGCCGTGCTGGGCTGTCTTGCACTGGAAATGGCAGGAGAGGGGAGTGGGTGGCATTGGGCTTGGGATGCAGAGGCAGGCAGCAGAAAGTGAGGAGGCTGCAGAGGGATCAGCGTTTGCTGTCGGGGCCCAGGGTGGGAGCTTGGTGGGCTGGGAGGTGTAAAACAGCACAGGAGCAGGGACTGCAGCAGCACTGCAGGGTGAGGTGGGAATTCAAACCAGCATGGGTTGGCAGGGGCTGGGAACAACCCCTCAGGAGGGGGTTTGATCTGCTGTGAGAGCTCCTGGGGTGCAGCAGAACCAGGGCTTTTCCTCCCTGCTGCTGGAGGAGGTGTTGGGTGCTTGTGTGGTGTAAAATCCTCCCTTCCACATCAGGAAGGTGCTCCAGCGCTGCCTGAAGGATGAAGTCACCTCTGTAACATTGCAGCTGCAATTAACATCTTACTAAAAAAAGCTCTGGAGAGGGAATGCCTTAAATTCGTCTTGGAGTGATATCCATTTGCACACACATTAGGGAAAAATTGAGCAGACCTAGCCCTTCTCTTGGTTGCCATCAACCCCAGTTGCCTTATTTAGAGCATCGTTTGTGTGATGGATGCTCTAATGGCAAACATTACAAGGTTAACAGCTTGTGTTTTTATGGCAAAGCAGTAGAGAAAAGCTTTCCCCTCAACGAAAAAATCCTTTCACAGAGCATAAAATGAAATAGAAAAAAAAAATAAAAAGAGGAAGTGAACTCTAAATGAAAGCACTTGTGGGGAAAATGGCTTTAGAAAGCACTTCCATGTCTTGCAGAATGAGCAGGTGTTTTTTTTAAAGGCTATGGTTGTGTTTGGTGATGTGCAACCTAAAATTAGCATTATATCTGTTCTTCAAGTGCATGTGCAGTGTGAAAACTGCAACCCAAGGATCACTGCTCTGTTGTTTGCTGGTGCTGGATGAGTAACTCATTCTACCCCAGTGCTTTAGTCATAGTCTGCATCTGAGCTGGTGGTGGAGTCAGCAGCAGGGTACAAAGATTTTGCTTCTCCAGAGCCTCACTGAGGTGCAGCTGCAATATTGAACAGCCTAAAATGCAGGAGGTTTGCACTTTTTTTTTTTTTTTTTTTTCCCTTAATCAGCAGAAATCAGTTAATGACTCATAGGGCTTAAAATGTAACTGGAAGATCGCCCTGAAATCAGCTGGTGGCGTGGGTCCTTCTTGTGCTGCCTTGGTAGATGGAGAATGCTGTTGGATATGCAGGTCCCTGGTAGCAAATTTTGTATCTTGTGTCAGGAAAAGAAGCTGTTGGAGCTCATTTTCCTGGCTGGAGGAGGGCACAGAGGGTTGGAGTCCAGAGATAACTGGAATGAGTAAGCAGCTCCACCCCTCATCTGATAGTGGTGTGAAACACCTTTAGCAAACCCATGAAGGCAAAGGGGCTGGGAAGGACACAGGTTGTCAATGACTCTCTCCCACCCTGATCCACAGCACATCCTGCTGGGATCAGCTGGGACAGTTCCAGCAAGGGCAGAGCTGGAGCAGAGCTGCTGCTTGCTCGGTCTGTGTGGTGTGGACCCAGCTCAGCACCTCTTTTGGGGACAGTCACCTGTGACACACCTCCCAGAGATGCTATTTTGACCCAAATTCCAGGTCAAAGTATGGATGTGCTGCTGGAACACGGGAATGTGCAGCTGTGGCTGTGTTAGATTTAGCCCTGCTTTATTTCACCTCTCACTGCCTCGTTCCCCTAAGGGAGCTGTGACAAGGACATCACTTTTGGCCACAAGATCTGCTGAATTTGGCAGCCAGGACCCTCCCTGTGGGTCAGAACCCAGCCACGGTGTTGAGGCAGTGGGGCAGGAGTGGATGGTGACGTGGCACATCTTATCTCCCCTGCTTTTTGTGAGCTGCAGAGTTCTCATGGGGAAAAGCTCATGCAACCTGCTCTGCAAGCAGGACTTGCAGAACTGAATATACTTTCCTCTAATGATTGGCAGAAGAGAGGAATGGTATTTTCTGATGTTTGATCCAGCTCTGGGAGGTACTAGGGGTGAGAGGGGTCAGGTTTGACTTCTGAAAAGGGAATGAGAAGTATTTCTGTTTCGGTAGTTGCATATTTAGTGATGCCTTGTGAAGGTGAGACGTAGAAAACTGGGGTTACTTCTGTTCCTGATGGTCCACACTTTCCTTGAAAACCTTGGAAGATGAAATCTGTGCATGACCCAGAATTTCAGACCGGAGCTTGAACTCAGCACTGCTGATTCTGCCTGCCCTTCTCCTCAAAGCAGAGTAAACAGGAAGCCCCAAAAGAAAGCAAACTGCTTGTTAACGTGGGAATAACACTGGGAAATATTCCAGGTACAGCCCCAGCTGCTCCAAATAGCTGGACTTTTATTGGAATCTCACTAATCACCTTCCCAGGTGTCTGGGGCCAGGTGCAGCCACCTTCTCCTGCAGCTCTGCACAACGTGTGACCTCCTTATCTCAGTGTCCTCTTTATCAGAGCCCTGCTGGACAGCTGAGGGATGACCACGCGTCCCCAGGGTCGGGGGAACTTGAGGAATACTCAAAGGCTTCAGCAAATGCAGGTGCTTGGTAAGTCCAGCCTGGAGTTAGAAGGGGATCCTCAGCTGGGCTTTGGATACCTCAGATGTTCTTTCCCTTCTCAGCCTTCCTTTGGCCAAACCTCCTGGAGAGACACAAGCAGTCAGACAAGAGGAGAGAACAATCTTGGAGGTCCCACTGTGCCTTTGTGCCCAAGGTGGCCTTGGGTGCCCTCCAGCCTGGGCTTTTTTGCATGAAATCCTCGTGTTGTGCTCTCTGATTTCTTTTCTTCCTGCTTTTGACATGTTGAACATCGTGCTCGTGGTGTTCTGCTCTGGAAGATTAACTTCAGAAGATTAACTGTGTTCCCAAGGAATAGGATCTTCCAAATCTCAGTGCTGAAGTCAGTGGAGGACAAGGCAGATGCTCAAGATTTATAAGAGCTCCATAATTTATTTCCAAAAGCAGGACAGAAATCTTGAATCTTGGAAGAAATGTACTTATGTCAACTGCTCTTGCTGAAGAGGGATTGAATTAAGGATCCAAAGACGTCTGAGCCCTTCCACCCTGTGAAGAACCAAGAGTTTTCCATGGATTTAGGTGATCTTGGTATTGGTAGAAGGTGGAGTGGGAGAGCAGTGCTGCTCTTGGAGCAATTGGCATCAAATTGAGATTGGAATCTCATCTTGGGGGGTTTGGCATCAGAAACTGCTGCTGAGACTCACTCTTGTGTTGAACAGCAGAGAAGGAAAGGGCAGGGATTTAGGAAAATACTGGATTTTTATGTGTGGATCTGCTTGGGAGGAGCTTAGGACAACTTGGCTCCCACAAATGGCAGTGTGGCTGTATCCTAAATAATGAAGGACTCCACTTAGGTATTTCTTTTTAAAGTGAGGCTCTTGTCCACAGAGGTGCTGTTATCTGGGAATAGTGACTGGCAGGAGGCTGATCCGTGGCTGGAGGGAAGTTTGCAGCCCAAGCAGAAACAGATTCAGGCTGGAAACTTGAGCTGCAAACGTGACTCTACTCGGACTGTTGGTTGTTTTAAGCCAATTTCCCACTACCAACATCTCTTGCTAGAATAGCCCTTGATTTCTAGAGCAGGGCTTGAAAAAACAAGGAAAAAGGGAAAAAGCAGGGCAGGAGGAGGAAAGGAAGGATGGAATTGAGTATTCCTTTGTAAATGGAAATGTTGGGTGTCCTGCAGAGCATCCACTTCCAGCAGCTGCAGAGCAGAGCCCTCACTGTGGAGCTGTTGGTGTTCCTGGGGGTTCATCCAGTGAGGAGGAGCTCCTGCTGCTTGGCCTTTGGGAAAACTGCTGTGCATGGAAATGGGAATTAGCAGAAGCCTGGCGTGTTTCTGCAGGATGTCTCACATGCTCTTCTCTGCAGGAGACTGCCAGGCGCTGCTTTTGTTTCTGATTTGGCGAGGGGTTTTTTGAGGCAGAAATTTCAGATTCCTTAAATGTTTGCTTTGTTCCTGTACTTGAAGGTCTGGGCTTGAATCTTGATGCATTTATTATTGATAGAATGGGTTGAAAACATTGGGGACCCAGCTATGGCATGGTCTGTGCTGTAGCAGGACTCTTTCTAAAGCTGTTACCTTGCCAGAATAAAATCATCCCAACTCCAGAGCGCTCCAAAACTACAGCTGGGCGCTAATCTTGATCGTTTCTTTAGGGCTTAAAACTGTAACTAATTATTTCCAAGAATAAAACCTAAATTTTGGTGGGGGAGGCATGCTGTTCTTCTTAAATCAGATAGTAAATTAGATAGTAGCATAATATGGAATTTATCACAGGGGGAGAAATTTAGATTTTTTGGGTTTGTTAGCATGGTAAGGAGATGAAGACAAAAGCTGGAGGATCCTTGTGGGTTTTGGGCTTCTTTCTCCTTCTCCATCTCCTCCACCTTCTGCAGTGTTTGGGACACAGGAACATTGGGCACAATTTGCCCCAGTGTCACGTGAATAGAAATTTAGTTGGTTATTGGTAGAAAAGTAGAAATAATGTCTGTTCTTGGTGATAATTGGGTGAATTCTCTTGAAGAGAACCTTGATTCTGTGTGCTGGAGGCTTTTTGGTGCCTTTTCTCCCTCAGGCCAAGCTGGTGTAAAGCCTGGTGTGCAGAAATTGCTGATCAGAAGACATTAAACAACCTGGAGAATGAGAACAACCAAGAGTCCCATTTGCCTTTTTTCTTAAAAAGGACTCCTGAAAAGGCCTCCCCTGTCAGGGGAGAGACAGGTGGGAGTAGAAGATGCCAAAGAGCTCAGCAAATGTTCCTTCATGTCCAAAGGTTTCACTTGCAGCGGGCAATTCTTGCTGCTCCTCGACACCAGTTTGAGTTCCCGGTTATCTGCTCTGTACTGGTCCCGCTCGTGTTGGATTTTGGTGCATCCCTGATGTTGTAATGCCACCCTCCTGTGTCAGGGTGGGAATGAGCTTTATCTCTTTCCTTCAATGTCATTCCCAGGCATCAGAAGAGGCCTCGCTGCGGGCTCTGGAGAGTCTGATGACGGAGTTTTTCCACAATTGCACAACGAACGAGCGCAAACGGGAGATAGGTGAGTTCCTGCCCCTTCCAGGGGCTGGGCCTGCCTGCAGCCCCCAGCAGGGAGGAATGATTGTGTGCCTGTACTCAACTGGCATCTCCCCCTCTCCTGCTTCAGTGGGAGCTGGAAGGAAAGGTTTCCATAGTTAGGATTGCAGGGAATCTGCGGATGATAAACCAGCGAGGTTTCCTCTGCACGTTGTTGGGTTGTGAGTCCTGGGAAAGCTCTGCCTGGAGATGGAGCACGGACCTCAGCATTAGCAATGCAAAGCAAGGCTGGCCCTTGTTCTTGTGGAGTGACAAGCCAGGAATAACAGCAATTCCCTGTGGGTGGGGTTATTAAATAGGTCCTAAAAGGCAGCAGAGATCCTGAGCTCTGGGGGAGCTGCTTGTGCTGGTGCTGATTGTAAAGAGGCAAATTCCTTTTATTCCCAAACAGCCATGGGGATGCTCTGAGGGCTGGAGCCAGGCTGGGAGAGCTGGGGGTGCTCACCTGGAGAAGGGAAGGCTCCAGGGACACCTCAGAGCCCCTTGCAGGGCCTAAAGGGGCTCCAGGAGAGCTGGAGGGGGACTGGGGATAAGGGATGGAGGGACAGGACACAGGGAATGGCTTCCCACTGCCAGAGGGCAGGGATAGATGGGATATTGGGCAGGAATTGTTCCCTGGGAGGGTGGGCAGGCCCTGGCACAGGGTGCCCAGAGCAGCTGTGGCTGCCCCTGGATCCTGGAAATGTCCAAGGCCAGGCTGGACAGGACTTGGAACAGCTTGGGACAGTGGGAGGTGTCCCTGCCCATCCAGGGGGTGGGATGGGGTAAACTTTAGGGTCCCTTCCAGCCCAAACTGTCCTGGGATTGTTCTGTTTCTACCATTGCATGCCAAAAGTGTGATCAGCATGAAAGACTTGTCCCAGAGATCCTGTAAAATAAACAACACAAGGCTTTTGTTGTGGTTTTTCTGACTGTGATCTCCTGCTGTGGAAAAAGGTATCCCTCATTTTCCTACTTAAATTACAGGAAAGAAAACAATTATTAAGCCTTAAATTTGCTTAGCTTGTAAAGCTAAGCCCTTGTGGCTTTTCTCTTTGTCACATTGTCACCTCATGAGAGATGACCAGTTCCTTCCCTGAGCGTTCAGGGAGGTTTCTGACTCCCTGAACTTCCACCACGTCAGCAGCTCTTGGAGTTGCATTAAAAGGAGCTGGGTTTAGAACACTGTGATCTGAAGTGCTCCTACTCTCTCACAAGCATCTGAAATCCCAACATTTGGCTTTTACAGATAAAATAACAACACTTACAATACAATTGCTGTGTGATTTGTTTTAATATTCACCTCTTATCTGCTGCGGTATTTGTGTCAAAACTGATTCTAAAATGACACATCTGGTTTGTTTTCATTAAAGCCTTTTGTTACATTGCTTTAAACACTGTAGAATGTGATTTTATTTCAGTTTTTGCCCTCCTCCAGTTTGAGTCATTCCCTGAACACAGGGTCTCTTCCCTGCTATCACTGTACATCGTTACGGCTTTGTTTACAGCTAAAGAATTTTAATAGAATATTTTACATCAAAGTCAAATTAAAACTGAAGTCCATTTTAAAGTAATATTTTACTTTTATGGTTTTTTTTTGCAGAGGAGCTTTTAAATAACTTTGCCCAGCAGATAGGAGCCTGGAGATTCTGCCTGTACTTCCTGTCCAGCACGAGGAATGATTATGTGATGATGTACAGCCTGACAGTGTTTGAGGTGAGGGCTGAGCTCCTGCCTGCTCAGTGCATTCTCTGCCTGCTGCAGTTTTATCTGGCAATCGATTTTTTTGGGGGGGGGAAGAAATGTTTGTCTGAAATGCCATCCCTGGTAAGCACGGTGATAAAGGATGCTTTTATTGCTCTCTGCCAGAGAGGTTGCTTAATGGCAGGCCCAGAGTGGGAGAATATGAATCTTTGTACACAAATTGAAGAATTCATTTCCTGGCATCTCTAAGCACAAATTACCTCCAGTTTCAGAGGCGGCTTGAGTTTCTGCACGATGCTTTTAAGGGTGTTATTGCTTTTATGCTGTTTTTATGATCAGAAATATGGGGGTGATTACCTGCTCCTGGCTCCTGCAGGCTTGGAGTGCTGAGAGGGAAGGCAAACTTGCTTTTATTTTTCTGACATTTTGTAGTTGTGGTTGGTGCTCTTGAACTACATCCTGCAAACTTGTGCTGGCTGGAGAGGTGAGGTCTCTCTTAGACAGCCACATCCCACTGTTCACCTACTTCTAAAAGAACCAAATTTGGATTAAAAGCCTTGATATTGATCTCTGTGTCTAGTGGAATTATCAGAAGTATTCTGTGAACAGCTCTGTTGTGTCTCTGGTTTCTCAGTGAGCAGTGTAGTGTCTGTCTCTGAGGATGTCCTGGGATTTGGTCGATGTCTCACCTCAGTCTGGGCCATTTGTAGCCTCTGTGTTTTTGCTGGGTGGGCACTCTGAGCTGTGCCCCTAAATCAGAAGGGTTTATAGCCTTTGCACTGGGCCCACTTTTTAGATAAAATACGTGTTTAGGTAAAAGCTCTGCTCTTCAAGTTGTGTTGTTTTTACAAATTACCCACATTGTCGTTGATTTCTTCTCTTAAATATTCATTTTGCTTATTATGGATTGCAGAGGGAGTCTGGATTCCATCTGCAAATTGAATCTGATTTACCTTTCCCTCAAAAAGGGGTGGTGATGACAAGTGACATGGGAATTATTCCTGCTCGGGGGATGGTGTCCCACTGATTTTCCTGATGAGCAAAGCAAGAGCAGGGCCAGGAGGTGGATTCAGTGATCCTTGGAATCATCCCGTGTGGATCCCACCAGCTCAGGGTACTTTATGGAGTTTGCTTACTGAGCCTCTGCTTCCCTGGAGGGAGAAAAAGTGACATTGAAAAACCTGATTGTGCCCAGAATAAAGAAATCACTGTGCAAATGCAGCGAGAGGGACGGGAGTCCCCAGCCCAGCTGGGAGATGAGGATCTCTCCATGGAGCAGTTTGAATTCCCCAAATTAACTGGTCCTCAGAGCCACGTTGTGTCTCAGTCTGCAGCTTCCCGAGCTGTCCTTGGGTACTGGATCAATCAAAGGGATGTGGACACAAGGATCATTCCCAAAACTGCCCAAGAACATGGATTTCCCAAACTGCTTAGGAAGTTAGCAGTGGATTTGGAGTAAAATTCCTCTTGGAGTAAAATTCCTCCTGACCCCCTTCCAGATGAATTGTTTTCACCTCCTGCTTTTTGGAAAAGAAAACATCTTCCTGAAAGTATTTATAGGGAAAAAGCTGCTGCTGGCAGGTGGGAGTAGTAGGACACAACACAGTGGGCATAGCAGGGTGGATGTTAAAGCTAAAATGTCTTCCAGTTTTATTTGGATTCTGGACTTTACTCAAGGCGCCCTCAGCTGCTTGGGCCATTGTTTTCAAGCAGTACTTGTGGATTTTCTCTGCTGGAAAACACCAGGAACAACTTCTTTGAGGAATTTCTGTATAAATATCCCTGTGTAGCTCTCCACTGGGATCTGGTGTCTCTGTGCAGTGCATCCTGCTGCGGGTTGCATCTCCTTTGACCAAACATCATCTTCCAGTTTGGGATATTTGAGGTTTCTTCCAACCCAGCCGGGGCTATGATTGTGATCTCCAGCATTCTCTTTCTCCAGGCTGGATCTTGCAGATGCCTCAGCCTCCTCTCTGGGCTATCCCAAGAGATTCAGCTCCTAATGCTCCAGAGCCCTAAATGGGATCGGAGCAGGGAAGCAATTTGCAATTCTGCTTTCTTTTGGTTTTTGTCTGGCTTTAAGTGGACTAAAAGCTTTCTGTGCGAGTGGTGCCTTGTCACTGCCAGGCAGTGCCTGCTCCAGTGACCTTCCAGCTCAGCTTCAGGACACCTGGGTGGCATCAGAGGGGTGGAAAACCAAATCTCCTTCCTTGTTTGTCTTCTGCTTCATCCAAGGCTGTGCTTCTCCCTTTAGAGGGGAAACCCTCGTGCCCGGGGTTAAAAGGTAGAGGAAATGCTTCTGTGCCTGACACCATAGTTCTGCTTAACCCAAAACCAGTTAAACCAGGAGCTTCATCTCCACTGTGGCACTGCCAGTCCTGGGCCATGGGATGCAGCAGCTCTGCCAGATGCTCTGTCCCTGCTTTATGGTGTTCAGCCTGGAGAAGAGAAGGTTCTAAGGTCTCCTCCCCTTCCAGGGCTTAAAGGGGCTCCAGGAGAGCTGGAGAAGGACTGGGGACAAGGGATGGAGGGACAGGACACAAGGAATGGCTTCCCACAGCCAGAGGGCAGGGATAGATGGGATATTGGGCAGGAATTGTTCCCTGGGAGGGTGGGCAGGCCCTGGCATAGCTGTGGCTGCCCCTGGATCCCTGGCAGTGTCCAAGGCCAGGCTGGACAGGGCTTGGAGCAGCCTGGGACAGTGGGAGGTATCCCTGCCCATGGCAGGGGGTTGGAGCAGGATGATTTTTCAAGTTCCCTTCCAGCCCAAAGCCCTCTGAGATTCCCAATTCTCTGTGTCCAGATTCTCTCAGTGTTTCACCTCAGCAAAGCCACATCCAAGACAAGCTCATTGGGGATGTCCATTGTTTTTCCAGAACCTGATCAATAAGATGTGGCTGGGGGTCCCATCCCAGGACAAGATGGAAATCAGGAGCTGCCTGCCCAAGCTGCTGCTGGCTCACCACAAAACTCTGCCTTACTTCATCAGGAACAAGCTCTGCAAAGTCATCGTGGACATCGGCCGCCAAGACTGGCCCATGTTCTACCACGACTTCTTCACCAACATCCTGCAGGTAAAAAGTCTGTCCATGAATGGAGCCAGGTGTTCCCTTAGAAGCAGCATTTTATTTCCTTGAGTAGGGATTTCTTTTGATGAAGATTAAATAGTAAATGTTGCTCTATAAACTCCTTTCTAATTTTGTCGTAACCCTCAACTTTTTCCGTGGGACGTTTCTCTCCAGTGTTAAAAGTGTTTTGAGGAAGGAACAATGCTGTGTCACAGCTATTCACTTTGAATTGTAAATATTATGGGCTGGTTCTTGAAAATACAAAGAGTATGCGTTGTTCTTTAAACAAAAAAGAAGTCAATTAAATTATGGATGTGTCACTGATTCTCAAAAGGGCACGTTCTCAATGGGACTGTTGCAGATTTTTCACCCAACAACCAAAGGCACCCCAAAATCTCTGGTACCTCACCAAAGAGGTCACTAATGGGATGTTACTGGGGTGTTTAGCCTGCAGGAAGGCTCAGCTGTGAATGGAGGATCCTGACTGAATCCATGTTATTAGCTGGAATGTTGGTTGCAGCTCAGCATCCTTACAGGGAATCCTGAGCCAGGCTGCTTCTGGGGCATCACCAGGCTGGTGCAAAGCTCTTTTTGTTGGAGTATTTTGTCTCCCAGTTCCCTTCAAATTGTTCCTAATTGGCTTAAAGAGGCTGAGTGTAAACTGAAGTGCTGCACAGGCTTTTTCTACTGACATAATTACATGATTTGAATGCAGCAAAGCCCACGGCCAAGCCACAAGGCAGTTATTTAAATCCAAGTCCTCCAGTGGCAGGAGTTTATTTGTTAAGGCAAATGGATCTAGCATTAATTGCAAAATTTAAAAAAAAATCCTATCTTGGCTGCAGAGCTCATCACTGGCTGGTGTGATCACTTTTCTGACTGTTTTGGAGTGGGACATGCTGCAGTTTTTGGCTCAGTCTTCAATCTGACAAGAAACACTTGAAGATAGCTGTCTCCATGTGGAGTTTTGCCTCTCATTTCAGCTGACTCTAAACTGAAAGGCAGCCTGAGCTCTCCTGGCCTTTCTAGTACTCTGGGGTTATCTTAAGGGATTGCAGAGCTCACTTGCAGAAACTATTTTCCCTTAAGCCTCTCCTTGTGAGCTCAGCAGTGGAGGGAAACGTTTCCAGAAATTAATTTATGTAGCAGACACAGTCCTAAAATGTTCAGAGAAAGTGGAAGAAAAACAGTAATGCTGAATTCCAGGGCCTCGACAGAAGGAAGAGTAGCACAGGAGCAGGATGATTTGCTGTTAGAATTGCAGATGAGCCCTGTCTCAGCACTTTCTTCTGAGATCATTTGCAGCATGTTCTTTGTTATTCTGCATTAAATTGTATCCCAGTACTCTGAGTAGTCTCTAAACCTTTAACTGAAACACTGGAGGGGTGGAGAAGAAAGGTAAATTGGGATATTCTATTGCCATTATGCAAAACCAGTAATTCTACATAAAGTCCTGCTTCCTTAGAGGTTTAGAATTTGTTTAGCCTGACTGAGGTACCAGTGCTATCCTGAGAGTTGATTTTCAGCCCCTTCACAATTTACCAACAAGTTGGGTGTTCCATTGAGTTCTTGGCCATCTCTTCCTGTGTCTGGGACTTGCTTTTCAAAGGCCAGGATGAAGAGCTTTTAGATGGGTTATTTTCTCCCCACATACTTCCCCAAACTCTGTGGTTTTAACAGTGTTAATTCAGCCTGGCTCTCCTTTGGAGGGTCAGGGAATCAGGAGCAAAGTGAGCCTGTATTACAGATTTATGGCTTCAAGGATTATTTGTAGCAGCTGGGATTGGTTTAGGAGTTTTTTCTCCCAGAAAAAATAAATAAATCACTTTGGATGTGTCTAGGCAGCAGTGAAGAGCAGTGCTGTCCTTCAGCTGGAAACAAAACTTTGTCCCACGTGAAGAAGTCTTTAAAAGCCCAGCGGCTGATGAAGGCACGAGTCAACTTTTTGTCCAGTCCTGTTCCAGCATGGGGCAGAAGTTAACCTTTATTGGGGGAAATGAGATCCAGTACAGGTGCAAGGGGAGGTCAGATCCCTCAGCTGGTGGCTGAGGCCTTTGGGAAGGATGGGATTTTTGGGGAAGCTGCAAGGTGTGAGCCACTGCTGCTGAGGTGGTCCTGGGCAGGGCTGAGAGCAGAGGATGCAGCAAACAGAAGGGACAGGCTGTTCCTGTGCCTGGGCTAGGACCCAGGATGTGTGCAAGGACATTATGAAAGCTGCCTTGAAAGCCCAAGGATTCCCATGGGGCTCGAGCTGTTGCAACACCAGAGATTCACTGGTCTGGGGAAATCGAACGCATCTGTGGGAACTGAAGTGCCCTCAGTGGTGAGGCTGTTGTAAACTGTGAGGAGCATTGCTAATCCCTGTCTGTCAGAGAGTGTTGGCATCACACTGCTCTCCTGTTCCTCCTCAGCTGATCCAGTCTCCCGTGACCACTCCCCTGGGGCTGATCATGCTGAAAACCACCTCGGAGGAGCTGGCGTGTCCCCGTGAGGACCTGAGCGTGGCCCGCAAGGAGGAGCTGCGCAAGCTGCTCCTGGACCAGGTGCAAACAGTGCTGGGGCTCCTCACAGGTACGAGTGCCACAGTGCCACCCTCGTGCCACTGGCAGCACTGTCCCCTCACCAGCCAGAGGTGCTGCTGGGTTGGGGCTCAGGGAGGCACAGTGGGGGTGATGGCAGCTGCTGCTGCACTGGGAGCGCTCAGCTCTGCCCTGCAGAGTTTGGGTCAGCTTAACATGAAGCAGCTCGTGGAGCAGAGCAGCTGCTGAGCTCCCTTCATGAAGAGGGATGGAGATTGTCTCCGCTTGGGGATCCCAAAGCCATTATGGAGTGTTTCTGTCCCTCTCAAAGCACTCGAGGTGTGTTCTGCTGGAGTTCTCCTGCAGTCTGTGCTGTGTTTGTTGGAGCAGTGTGTCTTTGAGAAGGCATTTCTGAGAGGTCTCTCTTTGGCCAGGTATTTTGGAGAGCATCTGGGATAAGCACAGTGCTACTGCTGCCACTCCACCACCGTCCCCGACCTCAGGAGAAAGTGGTAAGGAAAAACTACAAGATGGGATTTCCGTGTACTTAAACCTGCAGTGTCAGGCACAGGTTCCTTCCTTTACTGTCTAACCTCTCCTAATAACCCTTTCCCAGAGCATTTCACAGGCCAACAAATTCCTGATTGGAAAGAAAAGCCCTACACAAAGAAACAAATTCCACTGTGGGGAATGCCCCACTGCAAATGTCATTAAAATGTGCTCACAGAGGTTCTTGTTGTCCTCAGATGGCAAAATCTTCCCCTGAAGTTTCAGTGCAAAATGCTCTAATGACAGTGAGTTAAAATCATGGAGTTGTTAAGGTTGGAAAAGCCCTCTGAAGTCATCAAGTCCAGCTGTTACTCCAACACTGCCAAGGCCACCACTAACCCATGTCTCCAGGTGCCACATATGCAAGGCTTTTAAAATCTTCTTTTTTAAATCTTCTCAGGGCTGGGGATTCCACCAGTGCCCTGGGCAGCTGTGCCAGGCCTGATCACCCTTCTCTGAAAAAATTTTCCCAATATCCAGTGTAAACCTCCCCTGGCACAACTTGAGGCCGTTTCTCTTTGTCCTGTCCCTGTTCCCTGGGAGCAGAGCCCAACCCCCCTGGCTGTCCCCTCATGTCAGGGATTTGTGCAGAGCTCAGGTCCCCCCTAAGGCTCCTTTTCTCCAGGCTGAGCCCCTTTCCCAGCTCCCTCAGCCTCTCCTGGTGCTCCAGCCCCTTCCCCAGCTCTGTTCCCTTCCCTGGACACACTCCTCCCCCTCAGTGTTGTGAGTAGCCCAGAATTGGAGACAGGACTGATGGTACCTCAGCAGTGACAGCACAGGGGACAGTCCCTGCCCTGGTCCTGCTGCCACCCCAGTGCTGGCTCAGGCCAGGAGCCATTGCTCTCTTGTCCACCTGGGCACACTTTTCCACTGAGCAACTTTCCAGCCCCTCTTCCCCAAGCCCGTGGCCTTGCATGGGGTTGACACTGTCCCCTGAATTCCAGCTGTTGGCACATCAAATCCAATGGAGCAAAACTGAATCCTCCCTGGGAAAAAGAAAATACAGGTAGCCAAGTCTCTGTGAAGTGGAACAGGGTGCCCAGAGCAGCTGTGGCTGCTCCATCCCTAGAAGTGTCCAAGGCCAGGCTGGACACTGGGGCTTGGAGCAATCTGGGACAGGGGACCTGTCCATGGAAGGGGGTGGCACTGGATGGGCTTTGAGGTCCCTTCCCACCCAAACTGCTCTGTGATTGTTCAGTTTCTTTTCTATCTGTTCCTGTTAGTTTGTGTGAGTGGTTATTTGTTGTTAACCCATTTGCACCCTATTTCTTAGTTAACTCTGAAATGGAGAACACATTTTTGTGTCCTTGTCCTTGGCACACATTTCCTTGTCCCTGAGACCTTGAACAGTTCCCTGGGAGCTGCAAATCACTTCCTTATGGCCAGGTTGCACCAGGCAGTTCCAGACTGCTGCCTCTGATAAGCTGTGTTTTGCTTAGTGCTAAACCTTTCACACTGAAGTCTGAGCAGCCCTTCGAGTGCTCCTTCCCTGTAGAAGAGCTTAAGATGCTTCTGTATTTATATACAACCCACAGACTTGAATGGGAAGAAATATTTCTTTGGGTTGGCAGGGGAGAGTGGATCTGGGAAGAGTTTGGACAGGAAATACAGAAAAGATCAAAGCTTTTGGTGTCAGTTGTCAAGAATGGTGCTGGGGGAGGGCACAGGTGGAACAAGTTCTGGGCTGGCTGTCTTGGAAGCCTGTTGGAGATGTCCTCAGTCCCCTGGGGCTTGTGCTGAGGCAGCTTTCATCCACCTGTGTGCTCACCTCGTGACTTGGGATCAAATTTCTCAAACTGGAAGTCAGCTGCACTTCTGTGCTGGGCTTTTCCTTTCTCCCTTCTCAGGGAAAACAAACAAACTTTTCACACAGTGTTTTTTCAAGATAATTGCTAAGAGCCAGGACCACACCAGCAGTGCCTTTAGAAGTTTCATTTTGCCTGTGCAAACTTGTTTGTGTGAAACTCTCTCAGTTTTATTTTTCTGTGCTGTCTTTTTGCTGTCTCCATGTTAAAACTGGTTTGTGCTTCCACTTCTTGAAGTCACAGAATCACTAAGGTTGGGATAGACTCTCAGATTGAGTCCAACCATTACCCAGCACTGCCAGAGCCACCACTAAACCATGTCCCCAAGTGCCACATCCACGTGGCTTTTGGGTGCTTCCAGAGATGATGATTCCACTACTTCCAAAAGGAACACCAGGTGCTTCCCTCTGATGCACTGCTTGCTCATTTTGTCTTCCCTAAAACTCAGTTCATGCAGGGCTCAATTCCTGTGTGCTGGCGACTCTGGAATGTTTTCATTGCTTAGGTGAGGCCACCACCCTTTACTCCTTGCATTCAGGTGAGATTAAAGGTGTTCCAAGAGGCAAAACAAGCTCCTGAGTCCCCATAAATGTTTAATATCTGCCATCAGAGGAAGATGGAAGATATTTTCCGTCCAAATCTCTTTAGGAACCTGGAAGACCTCTGCTTCCTATTTTTCATTTGCACAGGGAAGTAGAGTGAACTGGTAACTTGCAAGTCTTGCATAGGCTTTAAATAGCACTCAAAGACAACATTAAACTCATTTTTCTTATCACTTAAGCAAAGGAGCTCTGATAATGTCCCAAGCTGGACAACATTTGGATTATTGCAATGGTGTAGGATTTGCTCAGCACCAGTCTCAGCCTCCAAACGTTGTCTTTGCATGATTAGTTGCACATTTCCTGATGAATCCCTCCCTCAGGAATATTCACTCAACTATGGCAGACAAATGAGTAGCAGAAGTATTTGTGGTTGCTCTCCTGCTGCAGAGCCAGTCTCTGGGAGTTGTCTCCTTTGGCATGAACGCAGCTGGTGCTGTAACTTTGTCACCTGTTTGCAAAGACTCTGAAAATCCTGAACCTCAGAGCTTCAGTGGTTTAACTTGAAGCAACTGCTGTGAGTTACAGGGACGTAATCGAGAGCTTCTGGTGTGGATGGATTAAAAGGTGAGAATCTCTAATTCTCACTGATTTCTGTGGAGTTGGCTGAACTGAATGTTTAAAAGAATAACCAGAGTTAGAGTTGGAAGGAACCTTAAAGATCATCCCATCCCACCCCCAGCCATGGGCAGGGACACCTCCCACCATCCCAGGTTCCTCCAAACCCCCTCCAGCCTGGCCTTGGACACTTCCAGGGATCCAGGGGCAGCCACAGCTGCTCTGGGCACCCTGTGCCAGGGCCTGCCCACCCTCCCAGGGAACAATTCCTGCCCAATATCCCATCTATCCCTGCCCTCTGGCAGTTGGAAGCCATTCCCTGTGTCCTGTCCCTCCATCCCTTGTCCCCAGTCCCTCTCCAGCTCTCCTGGAGCCCCTTTAGTCCCTGCAAGGGGCTCTGAGGTGTCCCTGGATCCTTCTCCTCTCCAGCTGAGCACCCCCAGCTCTCCCAGCCTGGCTCCAGAGGAGCTCCAGCCCCTGGGACATCTCCATGGGCTCCTCTGGACTCTCTCCAGCAGCTCCAGGTCCTGCTGCTGTTGGCCCCAGGGCTGGAGGCAGCTCTGCAGGTGGGGTCTCACCTGAGGGGGCAGAATCCCCCCCTCCTGCTGCCCACACTGGGGCTCAGCCCAGCACAGATTTGTTCTGGATGTTCACAGCCAGGGCATGGCCAGCTCTCATCCTCCAACACCCCAAATCCTTCCCCCTGGGCTGCTCTGAGTCTATTCCCTGTCCAGTCTGGATTTGTGCTTGGGATTGCCCCAGCCCCTGTGCTTGGCCTTGCTGAGCTTCAGGGGGTCTGTAAAAGCACAATATGAGCTGTCCAGGTGTGAATGTCCCCACAGGGGAGGGTTCAGTACTAAGGAGGGCAGGATTGTCTTGCTCAGCCCTTGCCATGTGATGCCTTTGGTGTCTGGAGTGCAGGAGAAAGAAGAAATGATAGGGCTTGGCAGGGAATTATAAATTTAGTGATGTAAGACATCAATCTTTGTGAAAAATGAAGACTTAGGAGGGATGTGTTCATCACTCAGGCTCTTGTGTACATTGGAAGTAGCTCAGTAAATCATAGCTGTTATTTTGGCACTGCTGGTGTGTCAGGATGTTTCACTTCCATAAAAAAATCACTGGATTCTCTAAGAACTTCAGATTCTGTGGCACAGCAAGTGCCAGGTTTTTAGAGATGAAGAGGTTATTAAAGATGAAGAGCTACTCAGGGAAGAGAAGTGTATTGAGCAACCTGGGGAAGGTGAATAGTTTTGTAGCGGGTGAAAGCCTGGAGATTGTGGGCAGCATCTGTGGGAAAGGCAGCCTGGCTTGAGGCTGGCCCTTGGATTCCAAAAGCTTTTGAGGAAGCAAAGGCCATCAGGGATGAGGGATTCTGCCTTGTTGATGGCTTGGTTACAGGTGGGAGATGAAAAGTGAGTGCATGTGGGGGGTTAGGGGGGTAGTTCACCCTGTGATGCCTTCAAAGGCTGACCTGGAGCAGAGACCAGACAGAGCAAAAGGATAAAGGAGGGATTTATTAAAAGGCCTCACTGGACACACCTGGGCAGCAAAAGAGCTCAGCTGGGCTACACCAGGTTTAACCCCAATATGGGCACAAAATGGACACCTGATCATGAGGGCTCACACTTTGATAAGTTCTGATCCATCAGCATATTGGACTTAATTGTCCAATTACAGCTTCAGGTTCTGAAGCTCCATCCTCCTTGTTTTTCTCTCTTCCCTTCACCATTGGTTTTGTTTTTGGGCCTGAAATTCATATGGTCCCAAGGTAGAAAAGGAATTGCTTTGTCTGCCTACTCTGTGAAGAGATCTCATCAACACTTAATAAGAAACCCAGAAGTACCCACAAAAACAGCAGAGAACCTGAAAAATATTAAAGCTAAAACTTAAGGCATCACCTGAACTAAGCAGGATTAACTTTAGAAGTTTTCCACATCATTCTGCAGAGAATTCCCAGCAGCAGCAGCAGTTGGGAATAATTCCCTGCTGTGCTGCTCTGTGGAGTTAAGGCTCATCTGCATCTTGAGTGGGGCTGCAGTTCTGTGCTTTCAGTATCAGGAGGTGCAGAGGAGCCATGAAGGCTTTGTAGAAGGGCACTAAAGGTGATGGAGGGGTTTAAGTGGCTTCCCAGTAAGTAACAACAGAAGTAAAACCATCTTTCTGTCAAAGAAACTGAGCAGAGGCTGTGGTAGAAGCCTACTGACACAAGGAAAGTGAAAGCAGGAATTATTTCGGTTCCCTGTTAGGGTAGAAAATGAAACTAGGAGCCGGCATAGCCCAAACAAAGCAGCTTTGTGGTGAAGCTGTGAAGCTCTGTCACAGGACATTGCAAATATTGACTTTATATTGCTTTGAGAAAGTCATGGAAGAGAAATACTGAGGTTGTGTCAAATTTTTCAGACTCCACCTTTCTTGGGAAGCCTTTATTGTGTGGTTGGGAGGCTGGGGGATGTGATCTGTGCCTGCCATGGCATCTGGTCCCTGGGAAGAGGTGCTGCCCTGAGTGAGCTTTTTGGTGTGACTGGGAACATCACAGGTCAGCAGGAGACTGTGCCATGTTCAGTGTTAACAGGGGTGTGCCAAGCTTACATCAAGGATGCTCAACCTTGTGGGGGGATAGAATTTTATAATAAATCCCTAAAACACACCCCATGGCATTGTATTTCCTGAAATACCACGAGAGCCCTGCCTGGTCAGGCCAGAAGGGTTGTGCGAGGCTAATTCCTGAGTACAGAAATCACCAGTTCCTCTCAGACAAGTAACCCTCTGAATCACAGGCTGTTCTGACTCAGAGGGGATCCCCAAGGATGATCAGAGTGCAGCTCCTGGCCCTGCACAGGCCTGGGCTGGGCAGCTGGGGGTTTAACACCCTGCCTGACCCCGCTGTCTCCCTCAGGTGACCTCTTGAGCAGCCTCCTGCAGAGCCCCAGCGCTGCCAAACTGCTGAACCAACCCATCCCCATCCTGGACACGGACAGCGAATACATCTGCTCCTTGGCACTGGAGTGCCTGGCGCACCTTTTCAGCTGGATCCCTTTATCCACGAGCATCACCCCGTCCCTGCTCACCACCATCTTCCACTTCGCTCGTTTCGGCTGCGACACTCGGGCCCGCAAGATGTGCGCTGTGAACGGCAGCAGCCAGCACGCCGTGCTGGGGCAGGAGCGGGGCCGACTGGGCGTGCTGGCCATGGCCTGCATCAACGAACTCATGTCCAAAAACTGCGTGCCTATGGAGTTCGAGGAGTACCTGCTCCGCATGTTCCAGCAGACTTTCTACCTCCTGCAGAAGATCACCAAGGAGAACAACGCGCACACGGTGAAGAGCCGGCTGGAGGAGTTGGATGAGAGGTAGGAGCGGCTCGGCTGCCCTGCTTTGGCCCCGTGGTTCCTTTGGAGGACTGGGGGGGTTATTTTGGGGTCGTGCGTGCTGGGTTTGATGGCTTTTCTTTCAGCTGGGCAGAGAGGTGTGTGACCCCAAGAAGCTGCTGGCCCAGGTTTGTGTTCCTTGCTGTCCCTTCCCTCCCCTGTCCCCGTTCGTTGCTGTTTGACTGCAGGTCTGCGGTGGCACCAGAGCTGAACTTGTTGTCACAGAACGCAGAAGAGCCTCGGTGAGGTAAAGACACTGCAGTGTCCCCTCTGTCCCCTCTCTGCCACTCTGCCCACACCACCCAGAGCAGGGACACTTCCTGCGTGTCATGGCTTGGGAGAAAACAGCAGAAGCTTCGCACCCTTCACTGAGCCATGGCCATTTCTGATTCTTGTTTGCAGCACCTTGGGAAGCTGTGTATTTTCATTTTTCAGGGTGTTACTGCCACCTTTTGTTCCTGTGGACAGCTCCACTCTCTTATGTCAGATATTCCTGCTTGCAGGGGACAAAGTGACACTCCTCTTGCTGTTGTGTGGAGTGGCTGAGCCTGGGTGTTGGCAGGGTGGTGACTTGGTGCTGCGTCTTGTCACAGGGCTGCTGGCAGTGGCAGAGAGGTTGTAACTGTGTGAAAGTGCTGAGTATCTTACTGTGGGTACACAAGGGTGGAAATAAACATCCACCAAGGAGAAAAAAAAAAAAAAAAACATTTAGGAAAAAAGCTGTGGGTCCATTTGTAGAGAGGACTTGCACATTCCTGCTGCAGGAGTCTCCTTTTCTGTATCCTTAGATAAAGGTATGACTTCGGGGTGGTAAATCCAGGCTCACAGGGAATTCTACTGCTCATTTTTCACCAGCTCTGACTTGTGTCGCTCTCTCTGCCTAGAAAGGAGACATGTGGGAATGTTCCACCTTTGCCTGCAAGGCACAGAGAGCCAGGAGCTCCCCTCTGGATTTCAGAAAAGCTCTCCTGGAAACCCACAATCCCCTGTTTAACTGTTCTTTCTTTTATGGACAGTATCAAGCAGCCTTTGGGGCCAGCCTTCAGTGGAGGGTCTGGAGCTGTGCAGAGGGTGGTGTTGCCGTTCCCTGACATTCCTTAGACCTGTTATCCACAGGGACTGTTGATGTCTGGAGTTGGGAGACCCCCTTTATTCATTGCTAAGGTCTGAAATAGGGATGGAACCAAGATGTTCTGGAGGCTGGAGAAGTCCAGCTGGCCTCTGGGGGAGTGGAGCTTTCTTTATTCCTTGTCTGCTCTGTGGAAAAGGCCATGATGATTTTCCTTTTGTCACTTAAGGGCACAGCTTAAGTGCCTGGGAGTGTCATCCTGGCTTGGATGACAAAATCCTTGACAAAATCCTGAATGAAAGAAGAAAACCCCCTTCAGTAGATGGGTATGCTCAAAACCTGCAGGCCCTGGAGTCCTTCCTTGCCTTCCTCTTGTGCTGCTGGTTGTTTTTGTTCTGTTAAAAATCAGTCTGAACACTTTGGAAATGCCAGACTAGTCCAGGAAGGAGTAAGTTCAAATTGCCTTTTGCTTCATTTGTGTTTGGCTTTGAAGATCCCAAAATATGGGAAGTGGCTGGTTAGGATCCAGGTAATGTTTGGAGAAGGGGGCTGGGGGCCAAGGAAGAATTTTGTTGGTCTCAGGTCAGAGCCTGTTTAGAAAATAAAAATTAAAAGGATGGAGATATTTGAGTCTGGACTTATTTTTTTTTTATTATTCTTTTTTTTTTTTTTTTCCTGGCTTTGATTTTGGAGTGTTTGATCTGTGCTCAGGTATGCTCAGTGATCTCCTGTCAAGTAGGCAGTGCCAAATAAAGAAGGAATTTCATCTTTTTTGCATTTTCAAAGCAGTGTGTGGTTTTGAAGGCTCACAACAACCCCCAGTGCTGCAGCTCTGTCAGCTGGCAACGCTGCTGGTCGTGAGGGAGTTCTTTTTAGCAGGAGTGGGGATTCCCCCCCAAAAAAACTCCAAATCCCCAGAGTTAGCAGCAGTGTAAAGCAGGCAGTAGAGTAAAACCAGGTTGCTCATGCCTGTCTGAAACCACGCTGAGCCCAACATTTTATTCAAAATACAAACTCTAAGTAGTTTCATACATTTCAGAGCTCTGGGCATGAGGCAGGGCTGGACTTGCCTGTGTGTGCTGTGTGTGTGTGGTGCTGCCCTCCCTCCTGTGGCTGATGCAGTGTTTAGCTCTTGCACAGATGGATCTGGAGATGGTTTTTAACCCTGCTGAAGCTCGTGCTGTGCAGGCTGTGTTTGTGTTCCCCAATAAAAGCTCACCCCACTGGGGGCTTTGCCATTTTTGCCTCAAGAACTCTCCCTGCTGCACTGAGGTCATGCTCTTGCTGCAGTCCCTGAAGATTTGGTGTCAGATTCCCTTTGGGAGCTACACTTTGTACATTCCCTGAGGAGCCCCATGCTTTGGAGGAAGATTTCTCTTTCATTTCCCAATTCAGTCCTAATCCTGAGCTCAGCTCAAAAACTCTTGGATGACTGATCTCCACTGCAGGAGGAATTTTCCTTTCCAGCTCTCAGCTCCCTGGCTCTCCCACCCCCTCCTGTAAATGTAACCCCTCTGTTGCTGATTCCTGCATAAACTTCTTGTTTCCAGCTGAATTCCTCAGTTCATTTCACTAATCCTGTCTCCATCAGTACAGTGACCTTTGCTGTTGAATTATTTCTCCAGGGGGTTGTGTTCATTTGCAGGCCTGGTTGAACTCGATATTTATCTGAATATTAAAGTTGCTTTTGACTAGATTGCCTTTTCTGCTGTTTCAGGTGTTCAAGGTCCTGTAGGTAATTGTTGACGGGCTTTATATAATTGTTCTGCTGATGGTTAATTGTAACTTTGCTTTGAATGAGAAGATTTTGAGTGGTTTTTATCACTCTCTCAATGCAATTCCTTTCTCTTGGGGCACCTTTCCTGTTTTCTTCTCAGTGCTTTCTCCTTTCCCTTGCAGCTACATTGAGAAGTTCACAGATTTCCTCCGTCTCTTTGTGAGTGTCCACCTACGGAGGATCGAATCCTACTCCCAGTTCCCCGTGGTTGAATTCCTGGCCCTGTTGTTCAAGTACACTTTTCACCAGGTACAGCCCCACATCCTCCTTTTTCCCAATCTATTCTGTTGTCCAGGGCCAGCTTGTTTGTCCCAGTCAATCCCACAAAAAAAGAGCATTTAACTGGTTTTACTGGCACTTCCCAGTGGTGCTGGGGATGTGGAAATGGCTTAATGTCCTCTTGGATTTAGCTAAAATCAGAGGTCACAGGTGCTTACCCTGCAATAACAACTTGTCTGATGTTTAACATTGCTTCTGCTTTAATTTTTTTCTGGTCCTTGGAATGGACAATATGTGGAAAAGTCTCTCCAACTTGCTTGGTTTGTGTTTGGGGATGCTCTTCTTTGTCCTCAATCTGTGGCTTTCTACAGCTTTTAGTTTTTGTACTAAAATCCCACAAGCCCTGTGGCTTTAGGTTGATTTACTTTGCTGTAGAAGCTGTCAGAGTAACTCAGCCCCATTTACACAGGAATAATGGCAAGGAAACAGCTTTATAATATCACAGAATCATGGAATGGTTTGGGATAGAAGGGACCTCAAAGCCCATTCAGTGTCAACCCTGCCATGGGCAGGGACACCTCCCACTGTCCCAGGCTGCTCCAAGCCCCATCCAGCCTGGCCTTGGACACTGCCAGGGATCCAGGGGCAGCCACAGCTGCTCTGGGCACCCTGTGCCAGGGCCTGTCCACCCTCCCAGGGAACAATTCCTGCCCAATATCCCATCTATCCCTGCCCTCTGTCAATGGGAAACCATTCCCTGTGTCCTGTCCCTCCATCCCTTGTCCCCAGTCCCTCTCCAGCTCTCCTGGAGCCCCTTCAGGCCCTGGAATGCTGGAGGCTGCTGAAGCAAGCAATGAGATGGGTTAATGCTGAGACCAGCCTTGTAATTCCTGGCCTCCTGCCCTTGTACCAAGGCTCTTGCTCATCTTTTGACAGCTCTGAATCTCTCCAGTGATATCCTAGAACTGTTTCAGTAAAGCAAGAAGCAATTCCCATGGATTGAAGTGGATGTTACTTCCTGTTTGCATTGTATGAAATCCATTTTGCCATAGCTTGTGGTATTCATTGGGAATTTTGGTGTCTTTCAGCCAACACATGAAGGTTACTTTTCTTGCTTGGACATCTGGACACTCTTCTTGGATTATCTGACCAGCAAGATCAAAAGTCGCCTGGCAGACAAAGAGGCAGTGCTCAACAGGTGAGGCCAGGGTGGGATTCCCTGGGATCATGGAATGGGTTGGGGTGGAGGGACCTTAAAGTTCATCTCATCCCACCCCCTGCCATGGGCAGGGACACCTCCCACTGTCCCAGGCTGCTCCAAGCCCTGTCCAGCCTGGCCTTGGGCACTTCCAGGGATCCAGGGACAGCCACAGCTGCTCTGAGCTCCCTGTACCTCCCCATCCTCGCAGGGGAGAATTTTTTCCTACAGCAGCAAAGAGGTTTTGTGGTCACTGTGGAAGAGCTGTGAGAAAGAAGCTACTGCTCACAGCAGCCTCCTTTTTCTAAAATCATGAAGTATAAAAAGCATAAAGCTCAGTGTTTCATACTCATTCACAAGAATTCAGGCTGAGCAGGTTTGGGTAGACAAACTGTCACTTACATATGTTGTGTGTGAACCTTGCAGGCAGAGGAAGGAAGCTTTGTAGTCTAAAATAGAACTGGAGCACATTTTAGCACAAAATAGAGGAGGAAACTACAACACAAGTTGCTTACGTAGTGTTCACACAGCTCATACAACTAATTAATGAATTAGGAAACAAATTTTATTTAATTAGGATTTCAAATTTCCTGTTTAAATAGAGGATGTGTTTCTGAGAAATACAGATGAGACTGGAAGTCAAAAGTTGCACTTGCTCATTACTGTGTGTATTAACTAATACAACAGTGGCTGGCAGCTCTTCCTTGGCAGATGCTGACCCTGAAAGGGGTGGGTTTTGTTTCAGAAGAATCCCTTTGCTGCCACTTTAAAAATCTGGAGAATATCCTGGAGAGTTGTTGGGGGTTTTGAGGTTTAAAAGCACCATGGTTTGTGCCATCTTTAGTTCTGCTGGTGCAGAAGGAAGATTCTTTCCCTTGAGCACCCTGAATAGCAGCAGTTGGTTTTAAAAGCCAGCCTGGCATCATAACCACAAGGAAAAGTGGAACTACTGTAGAGCAGACAGCTCCTCCTTTCAGCATGAGAACTGTGGGGTTTGAATTTCTCAAGGGTAGATTTTTGGGTTGGAACTCCATGATTTGCTCCTGTACCTGCCTAACATGCGTGTTGTGAGTGTTGTCTTGGCGTCACTCAGCTTGTGATGGAGAAGAATATCCCAACAAAAAGCTGTCCCTGGGTCTGTCAGACTACAAAATCACAAACAAAGCTTGTGAGTCCTTGGGGCTGTGCAGTTTGTCAGAGCTGCCTGTCCTCAGTGGCAGCCCTGACATCTCCAGGTCCCTGCACACCCTGAGCTGTGGGAACTCTGAGCTGGGCAGTCTGGGAGTGGTTACACCACAGGAGCACAGAGGACATTTCCTGTTCTGTGAGTCAGAAAGTTTGCATTTTGTGCCACTTTTACCATTGGAGAAGTTGCCAAATGCAAGGTTACGCCACCTTGCCCAGAGCTTGCAGCTGCCTGGCTGGTGGCACAGCTGACTGTCACATCTGACACTTGGCTTGCGTCATGCTCTGCGTCTGTTACTCTTTTTTACTGCCTGTTTTTCCATCCTGATTTTCCCTAGAAAAAAACCCAGAATTTTGTAATGAGACCCCCAGCTGTTTAGAGGAGGAGGTTTTTTGAAGGAAACCCTGCTTGAAACCCCTGAAGTTTGGTGTTGTGGCACCAGGAGTGATTGCGTGCCCTGCTGAGATTGCAGCTTGGCATTATTTCTGCTGGCTCTCTGGTGTGCTCTGTGCCAGCTCCCGGGCTCCCAGAGGTGCAGGGATATTTCAGTGACATGCTTTCAGTGTTACTGTGCCAGCAGGAAAGGGGCTGGCTTTGTTTCAGGGAAGAAGGGCCTCAATTTCAGTGTGGGGAAGGAGAGAGCAGCACACACAGGCTCAAGGCAGCAATACCTGCCCTGGTTCCTCTGTTCCTCCTTCAGTGGCCAGAGCAGAGCAGCAGAGGCTGCTGAGGACAGCCCAGGCTGCAAGGGGCTCTTGGTGCCTCCTGTTTGTGGACACCTGGTGTCATTCCTGGCAAGCTACTCCTGCTTTTCCTTTTTTGAACTCGGGCTGTTTCTGTTGCTGACAATCCTCCCTTTCCCTTCCAGAGGTAGAGGGATGTTGGGTACTGCCAAGGCTGTTTCATTACCTTGTGACCTGAAATGAGCTGATACCCCAAATCCCAGGAGCTGCTTGGTGAAACTGTTCTGGTTTAGATTTCCTTTGCTGGGAGGGTTTCACCCAACTCTCTGTGTGTCTCCCTGGTGGCTGCAGGTACGAAGATGCCTTGGTTCTGTTGCTGACAGAGGTGCTGAACCGGATCCAGTTCAGGTATAACCAGGCACAGCTGGAGGAGCTGGATGACGAGACCCTGGATGATGATGTAAGGAGCAGAGCTGGAAGGACAGGGCCACCTGTCCCTGCTGACACCTGGAGTGCCTTTTCCACACCTTTTGCTTGGGAGTATGGGCTAAACAGCTGCTTTTCCCCTCCCTTGTGTGTGGGGCTTGAGCTGTAAAACAGCTTCAGATGTTTCTCACAAAAATTCACGCTGAAAATGTAACCTTTGGGTTTTACTTGGTTCTTATTGGAGGAAAAATTTAGATCCTTATGTTCTGATTGTCAGAGGTATTAGATGTTCATGTCTGGACACCTTTGGAATTTGAAGTGTTTAATTAGTTTGGAATTAATTTGCTGGTCACTTGGGAATTTAAATGCTAAAATATCTCTGAAGCAAAAGCTTGAAGCTGTGTATTGTTGGTGCTTGTTTTTAAGCTTATTTCTCCTGAGTTGGTATTGATAAAAATCATCTTGAATCTGATAAAGGTCAAAGTGGAGTGGGTAGCCAAAGTGGGTGGGGTCAGAGCTGTGGAAGGCAGGCCAGCTGTCACAAGAGGGAAGGTGAAGGAGCAGAGGTTATTTTGTCACGAATGGGATCAGACAGATTTTTAAATTCTGGCGTGCTGAGGGCTGGTCACATCACAGCTTCTGAGCTTGACAGCAGCACCATTTCATAAGCAAAATAAATTACTTTCTTGATTCATTTGACACTTGTGTCACCTGGATAATTAGCTGCCATACCCCTGTGAAGACCATGTTGGTGTTTGGATGCCTTTCCATGGTGATAATAATGTCACAAATAAGGGTGAAGTTGTCCTTATGCTTCCGAAGCAGGGTGGCAAATGATGATACTTGCAAAACTGAAGCTTTTGGCATAAAACTTGCAAAGGGTTTTAGTTCATTATTTAAGGACAAAATTAAGTCAGGCCGTGGTGCTGTTGATTTTGTTGCTTATGTTGCGGTGTGTGTTTCTTGTTCCATTTTTACCTTCTCTTATTAATAGCAGGTTTGGGCTATGATGGTAACAGGCAGCTTCTTTCTCAGTCACCTGTGTAGCTGAGCATGGAAAGACTCTTTTACTGTTGAAATCATGCTTTAATTCACCTGTCAAGTCATTCCCACTCTTTCCCCTCCCTTCTCCTGCACTTTCCCCTAGATTTTATCAATTCTGTATGAAAACAGAATGAGTTCTATGTGAAAGTAAGTTCGAGTGGAGTGTGCAAGTTACATTTCTCTAAGGTGCTGTTTGGGGGGGTTGGTTCTCCCTCCTACCCCTCCCTTCCCAGTGTCCCAAAAGCTCTGTGCTCCCCTGGGAAGTGCTGTGCTCACCCCAGTGTCCCTTTTGTTTGCAGCAGCAAACGGAGTGGCAGCGGTACTTGCGCCAGAGCTTGGAAGTGGTGGCCAAAGTCATGGAGCTCCTGCCAACCCACGCCTTCTCCACACTTGTAAGTCCTTCCCCAGGCCCAAGGTGCCACGTGGAATCAGCACCAACTGCTGTAGATTTTTTTGTTTGTTTGTTTGTTTGATAGATGCCTCAGTGCCAAAAAAAAAGTGGGGGAAATTTGGGGTTGGATGCAAAACTTGGCAAGGGGAGATTAGAAATTGAAGAGAAGAAATTGTTTCTTTGGCTTCGTTGCGTTTCTTGGTGTGTTTTGAAGAGAGTGCTTCAGTGTCTGAGTCCAGCTTGGTGGACACTCTTTAGAAATTCCCACCTCTCCAAGTGTAAATGTTTGGCTGCAACCCCTCCCTGCTGTTTGTCTTGGCCTTTATCTCGGAGGCAGGGCTGTGAATTGGGCAGATAAGTTCCATTATTAGGGCTTTAAGGAGAGTGGAATCTTTGTTTTAATTAAAGGCTGGATTAAAATGCTGGAGAGAGGCCTTGAACTATTGGGAAGCAGACCTGATCTGGACTAGTGCTTCTCTTCAGCTGCTGTCACTGCCTTTGGTGGTGTAAAAGTTGTCTGGGTTTGTAGCATCCTAACAATTTTGAGGAGGAGATCTTGAGGCTGGAAGGGTGGCCCAGAATTCAGAGCAGTCCAGGTGGGGTGAGGAGAAAAGGGAAATAACAGCAGTGGGATCTCAGCAAGTGCAGCAATCCTGCTGGGAACACTGCACACCTCAACCTCTGAACTGCATTCGCAAGAAGCAGAGAAAAACTGGGCTGCTGCAGAGGCAGAAGATTCCTGATCTGAAGTGCCTTGGCAATTGCTGTTTCTCTTGAAGCAGGGAAGCAGGAGAAGCCTGTCACTAGAAGGAGGGAACAAAAGCTGTGGCTGCTGTGCAGCTTTGGTGGGAGGCAGCAGGAGGCAGAGCGGGTGTTTCAGGGAGCAGATGGATCAGATGGAGCAGGGCATGTGGCTTCCTTGGAGTAACACATTCACATGAGGAAGCCTCTGTGAGTTTTTTAACTCCCCTCAGGCAAAGACACTCCACTGGTAATTAGGCACAGCATGTTGGAAGCCGGTAGGGAGTGTTTTCCTGAGCCCTGCATTGTTCCTTCTTGTGGACTGGGGAATGTGGGAGGCTCTCAAGCAGTTCCCAGTGCCTTTCCCAGTGGCTGCAGGGCTGGTGGGTGCAGTGGTCAGTTTAGGAGTTTTAGCAGTGGCAAACAATTAAAGTGGACAGCAGCTGCCATTCCTCCATCCTGTGCTGGGCAAGGAAAGGCTACAGCTCCTTCTGCTGATGGGCGAGAGAACTTCCATAAAACCAACCATCAATTTCTTCCATTTTCCCCAAGAGAAAATTTAACAGAGCTGTGCCAGGATCAAAGGGTTGAGAGAGATCCTTCAGCTGAAGTATGAGCAGGACCTGGCATGTTTGCTGTCACTGCTGAGTGATGGAGCTGGGCTGGCACTCTGCTCCCACACCTGGATGCATGAGGACCCTGGTGTTTTTTCCTTTGGCTGTTTTCCCCATGGAATTTCAGCTGATGCAGCCTACAGCTTGTTGGCAGAGTACTGCACTGCTTCCATTCTGTACCCTGCTAGAGGCACTGAACTCAGCTTTCTGGCTGCAAAATGCTTTCTGGCATTTCGGGAGATTTTTCAGTCTCACCTTTTGAGAAGGTGATGCTTCCAGGTGAGGTGGGTGAGCACAGACCTCTGACTCTGCCACTCCTCTGCTCCTTGGCCTGGGCTGTATCTCCAGCTGGGAATTCCTGGTACTGACCTGTGCTGTGCCCTCACTTCCACTGTAGGCCATTATCTTGTCAGACTGATTGCTGAGGTTAGGGGCAAAGGAGAGCTGCCACAGGGAAGTGCCTTCAGAGGAGTGATCTTTGTTTTCCTGACAGCTGTCAGGACCTGGGAAGTTGTGGGATGCAGGATCAACCCTGAGCCCATCCTGCCTTTCCTCCATATGTCTGCCTGAAGGCACTGGGGAGAAGTGAGAGAACTCTGCTCTAGCAGAGCAATCACTAGTTGGGTGTTACTGTCTGCCAAGCCCCAGGATCACAATCAGTTCTTCTCTCTTCCAGTTTCCCGTTCTGCAGGATAACCTGGAAGTGTATCTGGGGCTCCAGCAGTTCGTGGTCACTTCAGGAACAGGTAATAACCACCTTCTAACTGTGCTCCTCCCCCTTTCATCATTGCAGGACCACTCTAGACCTGCTTTGCTGCTGTTTTTTCTGTATTCAGTTGATCAGAGCCTGTGTAGTGTCTCATGGCTCAGCAGTTAAACTCCAGCGGTTTTTTCTCCTTGGGATTAACCCCAGCGTTGTGGGGTTTTTTCCCTTGGGATTAATCCCAGAATTGTAAAGTCTTTCCCTTGGGATTAATCCCAGAATTGTAAAATCTTTCCCTTGGGATTAATCCCTGCGTTGTGAGGTTTTCCTATTGGGATTAGCCCCATCGTTTTGGATTTTTCCCTTTGGATTAATCCCAGCGTTGTGGGGTGTTCTCCTTGGGATTAATCCCAGAGTTATGAGGTTTTCCCATGAGATTAATCCCATCATTGTGGGTTTTTTTCCCTTGGGATTTATCCCAGAGTTGTGGGTTTTTTTCCTTTGGGATTAATCCCAGAGTTGTGATTTTTTCCCTTGGGATTAATCCCAGAGTTGTGGGGTGTTCCCCTTAGGATTAATCCCAGAATTGTGTTGTTTTTCCCCTTGGGATTAATCCCAGCATTATGGGGTTTTCCCCTTGGGATTAATCCCAGAGTTATGAGGTTTTCCCATGGGATTAATCCCATCATTGTGGGTATTTTTCCCTTGGGATTAATCCCAGTGTTGTGGGTTTTTTTTCTTTTGGGATCAATCCCATTGTTGTGAGGTGTTCCCCTTGCTCAAGCAGGGATTCCCAGCTCTGGGGGCAGCTCTCAGAGGAACACTGATTTGTGGCTGTGTTGCTGAGGGGCTGTGGTGTCCCTGCAGGTCACAGACTGAACATCACAGCAGAGAACGACTGCAGGAGGCTGCACTGCTCTCTGCGGGACCTGAGCTCGCTGCTGCAGGCCGTGGGCCGCCTGGCCGAGTACTTCACCGGAGACGTGTTCGCTGCCAGGTTCAACGACGCCCTCACCGTGGTGGAGAGGTGGGTACAGCTGAGGATTTCATATTCCTGCACTGCATTGTGTGTGATTCTGAACTGCATGTAAAGTGTCAGCGAGCTCTCCTCACAGCTCAGTCAGAACAATCCTTTGCCGGCCCCAGAACCGAGGGCGCCGCTGCAGCCTCAGGACCCAAAAGTGCAAACAGCAGTGAACACCCTGGGAGGGTGGGACTGCTGAACCTGGAGCTGGAATTGGACAGTGAACCCCAATATGGAAACGGATCAAAACTTATAAAAATATGTGATAACTCCTGACCTGCCATCCATCTTGGGTAGACGCACAGCCCAAGGTGGATCCTTTGAAGGCCTTTTAATAACTCCCTACTTTATTCCTTTAACAGCCTCTGTTCTAGGTAGTCTCTGTAGGCATCACAGCCACTGTCACCTCTGCAGGCACAGTGACAAACAGGGTTTCTTTCTGTGCCCTCCTTGGCCTGAGGAGATTGAGGTGTAAGGAGTTTGGTGGCTGGAATGTGGATTGTAAAGCCAACAGTGTGTGCTGGGCTGAGCCCCTGGTGTGGGCAGCAGGAGAGGGGGATTCTGCCCCCTCAGGTGAGACCCCACCTGCAGAGCTGCCTCCAGCCCTGGGGCAAACAGCAGCAGGACCTGGAGCGCTGGAGAGAGTCCAGAGGAGCCCATGGAGATGTCCCAAGGGCTGGAGCCCCTCTGGAGCCAGGCTGGGAGAGCTGGGGGTGCTCACCTGGAGAGGAGAAGCATCCAGGGACACCTCAGAGCTCCTTGCAGGGCCTAAAGGGGCTCCAGGAGAGCTGGAGAGGGACCTGGGGACAAGGGATGGAGGGACAGGACACAGGGAATGGCTTCCCACTGCCAGAGGGCAGGGATAGATGGGATATTGGGCAGGAATTGTTCCCTGGGAGGGTGGGCAGGCCCTGGCGCAGGGTGCCCAGAGCAGCTGTGGCTGCCCCTGGATCCCTGGCAGTGTCCAAGGCCAGGCTGGACAGGGCTTGGAGCAGCCTGGGACAGTGGGAGGTGTCCCTGCCCATGGCAGGGGGTAGAATGAGATCAGCTCAGTCACTTGAAAACATTGAGGGATTTGTGTTCCAGCATCTGCATTTGTGAGGCAGTGAAATAACATGTAGAGTTTGATTAGAGTTGTATCTTTCAAAACAAAATCACCAAAACCTCTTTTGATGGTTGGACTTGGTGATCTTCAAGGTCTTTTCCAACCTTGATGATTGTATGATTCTTCTCTTAAATGAAAAGACCTGTGAAAGCTGAAGGAGCAGACATTTTATTTTTCTCCTCCGAGATACTTAATTAGCACATTGTTACAAATGGCAGAATTTCAGGCCTTTACACAGTTTTGTATTTTCATTTCTGTGCAGGAACACCTGACTTAACTCCATTTTATCCCAAACAGTGCAGTAGGCTCTGAGTTATTTTAAGCTAAATGGTCAAAATCTCATTTGTGTGTCAGCTAAATATTGACCCAGACTGGGGAAGAGCTGCACTAGATCAGCTGCTGGAGCAGATTTGTCCAACCCCTTTGCACTGCCACGTGTGTTTGCACCTCCAGGTTGGTGAAAGTGACGTTGTATGGATCCCAAATCAAACTGTACAACATCGAAACCGCCGTTCCCTCCGTGCTGAAACCTGACCTCATCGATGTGTGAGTGTGGGGGGCACCCAAACTGGGCACCCACAGGGTGGGGAGGGCTTGGATCTCCTGGATCTGCTGCTCAGAGCCCTCCTTGGCAGATTCTCTGGGAAACAGCCTTTCCAGCTGTTGGCAGCTGCCCAGGAAAGCACCTTTTTCAGCTGATGAAAGTCAAGGCTGCTGCCAGCATTTTGGACCAGTCTTTCCTCTAATGGAAGTACCCAGGTCATTTAAAGGAAAACATGTTTGTGCTGAGAAGCAAAAATGTCCCTTAAATCAGCTCTGAGAGCAAACTGGGCTTGTACCCTGTGCTGGTGGCTGTAAAAGCAGGGTAATTAATGGGGAAATAAGTGTTACAACAGTGATATTTTAAAGAAATGGATCCACTGTGTGGTGTGTAGTTTATTTATAAATCCAGTTGATGGATTTTTTGCTACCAAAGTCAGATTTGTGGCTCAGGTAAAAGAGGTTTTTCCCAGCTGAGGATTTCAAATCCTTGTCTTCCAAGACAAACATCAGCCTTGCAGCTGTGCAAGCCATTTCTGGGACAAACAACTGCCTGCCATCCAGGCACTGACATCTTGGTGCTGCTGCTCACAGATCACCTCTGTGACAGACTTTTAGGGACCCTCCCTCTCTGAGGCTGTGCACACAAACCCATTCCCTGCCAGCTGGAGTTCTGAGAGCAGAATTTAAGGTTTGAACACTTGTTCTGATTTGTAATTGACCATCAGCAGCTCCTTGAAGACCTCCCCCCTAGATTTCACCATATCACTGTGTAACTGGTAGGATTTCTCCCATTAATCCCAAGTTAATGGCACTGAAATTCATGCAGGTGGTGGTGTTTTAATGGTTTTTCTGGTTTATAATTGTCGGAGTCTGGAATTATGAGAAATATTTCTTTGCATGTTTAAGAGATTTTAAGATCTCTGACAAACAGTGTTTTTAACCTTTGTTCATGGAAAAAGGGCTTCTAAGCTCTGGAATGAAGCAGGGTTTTCAAGAGTATGTATTAGACAGTAGAATAGTGTGTAGTTTTATCACAAGGTGAGAATTTCAGATAAATGGGGTTTTTAGGATGGCAGACAGGTGAGGATAAGATGGAGGAAGCACATGGCTTCTGGGTTTCTTCCTTCTTCTTCCTTGCCTCCATGTTCTGCAGTGAGGTGGCACGTTATAGTTGGTTTAGAATAGAGTCTAACTTTCTGACATGGATAATAGTTATTGGGGAAGTATTATAAATACTGATTATGTGGATTGTAGTATAAATATCCACACCACCCTGGGGGTGGGAGCATTTGGAATTTTGTGATTGAGGATTTGGGATTTGTGCCTTGAACTGACCTGCAATGAAGAGCTTTGAGGGGTCAGGAACAGAATGTAATGATAAGAAATAATAAATAATGAAGAAAACATAAGAAGAAAGTCCTCGTGGCCTTTCCCTTTCAAGATCTCTGGCTGGGGAAAACAAAACTTTACATTCTCAGGTCAGCGGTTAACAGCCGATCAGCAGAGACAAACACAAAAAATATTTTTTAAAATCCCGAGAATAATAATTGGGGAGGTGTTTTCCACGATCTGTCAAGGAAAGGGTTCACCCTTTTCCCTGTGATCCATTTTCCAATGCTTGCCTGAGAAAGCAACACTGTCACACGTTAAAGCAACACTGTCACACGTTTGGGGGACACCTCTGAAACATCCTGGCTCAATCATCTGGTGATAAAAGCGTGATTGTGAAGCCTCCTTCCAGCACCAGTTGGAGATAACTTGTCATTATCAATTCACACCTTTGCCTGGGTGGGGGCTGAACCAAAACCAGCAAGGATTTTGTACAAACCCAGCTGCCAGGTTTGCCTGAAACACCCCTCTTGTGTCCCCTTACGGTGCTCACTGTGTCCCCTGCTGTCCCCAGCCATGCCCAGTCCCTGGCAGCCCTGCAGGCCTACGCTCACTGGCTGGCCCAGTTCTACAGCGAGGTGCATCGGCAGAACCCCGAGCAGTTCATCTCCCTGGTGTCCACGGCGCTGGAGGCCATCACCCCCCTCATCAGCTCCAAGGTACTGCCCTGGGGGCTGCCCTGGGGCCTGGGGGCTGCCCTCTGCTCAGCTGGGGCAGCCTGGGAGCTGGGGCTGCCTCCCAGAGCCACGGGAGGTGTCCCAACAGCACTGGGGGTCAGGCTAATACAAGGAACTTAAAGGCTTTTAAGCTCAGACTAATGATTTTATGGCTTGAAAGCAGGGAACTCTCTCTCTCTACCTCTCCCTCCCTCTCTCTCTATCTCTCTCTCTCATGGTATTAAGGGAACTCAGCTATGCTCTGGTTGACAGATAAATCATAGAATTGTTTAAGAAAAGCTCTGGAAGATCGAATCCAGCCATTCCTTCAGTACTGCCAAGGCCACCACTGAGCCATGTCCCCAAATGCCACATCCACACAGCTCTTAAATCCCTCCAGGGATGGGAACTCCATCACTGTCTTGAGCATCCTATGCCTGACCACCCTTTCCATGAAGAACTTCTCCCAAAATCCAGCCTAGACCTCCCCTGGCACAGCTTGAGGCCATTTCCTTTCATCCTGTCCCTTTTCTCTGGGAGCACAGAGAAAAGGTCTGCTGGCTGCAGCTCTGGGTCCTGGCAGCTCAGTCAGCTGACCCTGGCTGTGTGTGCTGGTGGCACTGGGCAGCCTGACCACCTTCCCTCTCTCCCAGGTGCAGGAGAAGCTGCTGCTCTCTGCGTGCCACCTGCTGGTGTCCCTGGCCACCACGGTGCGCCCCGTGTTCCTGATCAGCATCCCAGCCGTGCAGAAGGTGTTCAACAGGATCACTGACACCTCTGCCCAGCGCCTCCCCGACAAGGTCAGTTGGCCCAGAGCTGTCTCACATGGAAATCAGGTGTTTATGGGAAGATGTGCCTCAGCTGGTGAGGGATAACCTCAAAAATCAAGTGGAGGGGCAGCAATCATCTCTGTATTGTGGATATCCACAAGTTACAGTGATATTGTATGTAATTAATGATCTATTTCGAGGAGCAGCACAAGGAAAAAACAAAATTGCGCATCTCAGATCTGATTCCTCTCTCACTTGTTGACGCCATCCCCAGTTCTGCATCATCTTTACAGTACAGGCACATTGATTCTGACCTACACAAAGAGTTTTTTGTGAAACTCAAGTATTTATGTTGCAGAAGCAATGTAAATAATATAAATATATTCCGTTTATAGCACTGAAAAGCCTCAGTGCTGGGATACGGTTGTGTTGTGTGCTGTCAAGGAGGCACAAAGTGCTGCACAAGTGCAGAAGTGTAAACCAGACAAGGAGTAATGAAAGTAAAATCATCTTTGTTTTTATAAACACCAGAGATTTACTGCTGCAGGGAAGGGCTGACAGAGCTAGGAGCTGCTTCCAGGCCTTAAATCCTGGAGCTTTGCTTCCCTCTCTCTTTGCAGAGCTGGTAGTTTTCACTTGGGCTCGTGTTCTGCTCTGAGCACTGCTGGTGTCTTGGCCAGCCATAAAACGTCACTTCACTCTAGGCTTGTGCTCTAGCAAAAATTAACTCAAAAAAAAAGTTAAAACTTTGTCTCTTTGCTTAATGTTGCTCAGAGAAGCTGTGACTGCTCCATCCCTGGACGTGTCCAAGGCCAGGCTGGACTTGGAGCAGCCTGCTCTAGTGAAAAGTGTCACAACTATGGCAGGGGGTTGGAACTGTGTGACCTTTGTGGTCCCTTCAACCCAAACCATTCCACAATTCAATGGTTTTGCTGTCAGTCCTACCCTGGTGCTGTCTGGGCTCTTGCAGGTGGCTTTCTGCTCCCCCATCTCATGGTGGGTACCAGGAGCTCAGGGTTTTATCCACCTGTATGGGTGTTTTGGGAGCTGCAATCCATCCTCAGTGACCAAGCAGCTCTGCAGAGCTCACCCAGAACCTCCCACACATCAGACGTGCACAAAGCAGGGGTGAAACACGATTAACCTCCCTTCTGTGACTCTTCCCACCCAAACCATTCTGTGGCTGTGATTCCTGTCCCTCCCAGGCCCAGGTGCTGGTGTGCAGGGCTCTGTCCAACGTGCTGCTGCTGCCCTGGCCCAACCTGCCCGAGAGTGAGCAGCAGTGGGCCGTGCGCTCCACCAACCATGCCAGCCTCGTGTCTGCCCTCACCAGGGACTACCGCCAGCTCAAGGCCACGGCCAGCCTGCCCCAGAGGAAGGTGCAGCTGGAGGACAGTAAGTACCAGTGTCCTGCTCACCCCTGCTGCACTGGGGAGTGGCATTAAGCTGATTTGCCAGTAATTAGTTTGGCTGAGAAACTGTTTTGTGTAGGGGGAGGACGGGAAAGGAGCAGGTCGGGTTTTCTTTCTATTTTTTCTGCTCTGTACAGGGCACTCTCATCCCAGGTCACCTGTAAACTCTTCCGTTAAAGTACTGTCTTCCTAAGGAAGGTGGGATAAAAGTTAAATAGTAAGGATTGCATTGGGAATACTGAAGAGCCTCCTGGTGTAATATTAGAAATACTGGCTGGAAACAGCAATAACGAAGATCATGGTTGTAAAAAGTGAATTTCTTCCAGACTTGGGAAGTACTGGAGACTGTTTGTTTATATAGGAGGACCCCTGGCAGGGGTACAGGGAAACTTCTGTATATGCTTTGGGCCTGGCTTTGGGTGATTTTGGGTTTTTTTTCATTGAGGATCACTTTAGAAATCATTCAGAAATCTGCAGCATCACGCATCAGTTCTTCTAATTACTCTGTGTGTGAGCTTAATTTCTCTTCCTCTTACCTGTGAGCAGTTTTGGTACATGCAAGAAGCATCACTCCTCTTGTTTTGCAGCCAAAGTGATCATCCACCAGACACTGAGCGTTCTGGAAGATATTGTAGAAAGTGTCTCTGGAGAATCCACCAAATCCCGGCAGATCTGTTATCAGTCGCTGCAAGAATCCGTGCAGGTCTCACTAGCCCTCTTCCCAGCTTTCATTCATCAGTCAGGTATAACCTCAGGCCAGGGCTCATGCTGTGAGTAGCTTTCTGAGCTCCTGGTAACACCCAGAGCAGCAGCAGCAGCACAGAGTTGTGCTGTGGGTGTGGAGTGTGTGGGTTTGCTGTGCCTGGATGTGGTGGGAGAGCTGGGCTGAAGCACAGCAGGGAAGGGAGATCCCTGCCAGCCAGGATCCAGGCAGGATTGTCACAGTTTAAGAGGAGCTGGCCCTGAGCACATAAAAAAGAAAAAAAAGCTTTAAAATACCCTCTCTGGCTGTGTTTGCCATTTACATTCTCTGCAGAAGCTTGAAGACTGAGGAACAGTTGTCATCAGATTGGGTCAAATGATGTGGGGTTTGGAGATTTTTTTTTTCTCTGAGATGGAATCAGGACTGTCATTTGGCAGCCTTCTGGCCAGCAGCTTGCATTTTGTGTCACATCAGAGTGCTTCCTCCTGTTCCACTTGGAGCTGGGTGGGATTTTCTCAGTGATGGGGATTGAGGGGGGACAAAAGCAATGAAATGCAGAGGATCCAAGGCAGTAAGCACCAAAGGTGCTGTGACTCCAGGGAGCTGTTGTCTTCAGAACAGGCTGGCAGCCTCATCAGTTGCAATTTATTGGCTATCAAAGGCTGTGTGATGAGGGAGGAGCTGAGCAGCTCCAGCTTGGCTATCCAGCATTTATTGGGGTGGGTGGATGAAGGATCAGCTCACTGCATCACCACATGCTCACTTCTGAAGATAGAAGGGTCTTCTCAGTTCCTGCCAAAAAACCAAGCTGGGTTCTGTCTCCTCCACTCCGAGCTGTGTGGATGTTTTGGATTTCCTGGTGTTTCCTGTTAACTCTGTAGGAGCAGTGAGAATTGGAGATGGGCCTGGAGCTTTCCCTGAGCTTTCTCCCAGCACTCTGAGCACACTGAGGCCTGGCTGGCAGGGTTGTGGTTGTTCTGAGGGGTCGGGTGCTGCCTGTATTTGTCATCCCTGGCAGGTTTTGGAAGGGGATGAACGATCTTGAAGCCCTGTAGGAACCAGCTGCTGGTTTTAGTTTCTCAGACAACCCTATTGGTAAATTCCCAGGGGTTCCCTGAACAGAAGGAGCAAACTTCAGACTTAAACATAAGAGACTTGTTGATGCACTGGGATGTTTCCTTAGCATGTTCTTTTTGCTTTTCTCTTCTCTTAGATGTGACAGATGAGATGCTGAGCTTCTTCCTCACCCTGTTCCAAGGCCTGAGGGTGCAGATGGGAGTGCCTTTCACTGAACAGATCATACAGACCTTCCTGAACATGTTCACCAGGTACTGCCCAGCACTGGTCACTTCTTTCTTAGCCCTCAGGATGGTTTATCTTAGGAGCTGCTCAGCCAGTGGGTCCTGTCCCTAAAGTGGGCTGTTTCCAGCCTTTGTGGCCAGACTTTTGTCACATCCCAGGCCTGAATCTGAGGAAAACACTTCCAAGTCTGGAGAGACACAGTGTATGCTCATCAGTCATACCTGCCATTGTGCAATTCCAGCTCTCCCACAGACTTTCTGGCTGTGTGGGGTGTTGAACTGGACTCCCACATTCCCTCCTTGCTCCTGCCCAAGGTCTGAGAGTCTCCCCTCACTCATCTTTTGTTGGGGAGGGGGGGTCTGCTAACCCTCAGTCACAACCTCCCTCCCTTCTGTGGCTTCACGTACTTGGCCAGTATTAATTGAGCATTTTAGAGGCATCAGCTGTTTCCCAGGAAAGCAGCTGAGCCTTTGACTCTCCGGGAATGTTCCTAATGCCTGTGTGTGTCCCAGGGAGCAGCTGGCAGAGAGCATCCTGCACGAGGGCAGCACCGGCTGCCGGGTGGTGGAGAAGTTCCTGAAGATCCTGCAGGTGGTGGTGCAGGAGCCAGGCCAGGTGTTCAAACCCTTCCTGCCCAGTGTGATCTCTCTGTGCATGGAGCAGGTGTATCCCATCATTGCAGAGGTAAGGCAGGGAAGGGGAAAGGAAGGGGAGGATTGCTGGGGGAGGGTGGCAGCAGTGAAGCTTTGACTTCCCAAGAGCTGCAAGTGTGGAGAGAAAACCCCCTGTGGAGGAGTGGTCCGTGGGTTTGGAAGCAAAGTGGGTGGAGGATTTTGTCAGGGATTTCAAGAGAAGCTAAAATTAGGGAGGTGGTCAAAGCAGGAGGTACAACTCAGAGTCAGTGATGTGTTTGCAGCATTCTGCTACAGCTGCTGACTCTGGTGCTCCCCTAGGAGAATAGCTTTGCTGCTTGGCTGCAGAGCACTGGGTGGATGGGTGGGATCCAGCAGAGGAACCTGCTCTGAGCTCTGTGCCCCTCTCCTACCAGCGCTCATCCCCTGATGTGAAGGCAGAGCTGTTTGAGCTGCTCTTCAGGGTCCTGCACCACAACTGGAGGTACTTCTTCAAATCCAGTGTGCTGGCCAGTGTCCAGAGGGGAGTGGCAGAGGAGCAGATGGAGAATGAAGCCCAGTTCAGTGCCATCATGCAGGTAACTCACCTGTTCCCACCATTCCCCAGAACCTGTCCTGCAGGGGAGCACATGGTGTATAGCCATGGAATCACAGAACCATCAAGGCTGGAAAAACCCTCTGAGATTGAATCCAATCTTTCCCCCAGCACTGCCAAGGCCACCACTGAGCCATGTCCCCAAGTGCCACATCCACAGAGCTTTTAAATCCCTGTATTTAAGGGATGGAGACCCTTAAATACAGCTGTGCCAGTGCCTGGCCACCCTTTCCATGAAGAAATTTTCCCAATATCCAACCTAAACCTCCCCTGGCACAGCTTGAGGCTGTTCCCTCTCCTCCTGTCCCTTTTCCCTGGGAACAGAGCCTGATCCCCACCCTGGCTGTCCCCTCCTGTCAGGAAGCTGTGCAGAGCCAGAAGGTTCCCCCTGAGCCTCCTTTTCTCCCCTTTCCCAGCTCCCTCAGCTGCTCCTGGTGCTCTTTCCCCAGCTCTATTCCCTTCCCTGGACATGCTCCAGCCCCTCAATATCTGTTCTTGTGAGGGTCCCATGTGGCTGATGGGTTTAGATGAGTCTTGAGTGAGGTTTTGCCTCCCAAAACTGCTGAAAATGAAAGCTGCTGAGGAGTGACCCAGCTGCTGAGCTCACAGAGGCACAGAGCCATGCAGGCACGAGGAAGGAATGTTAATTCCATTGCAAGCCTCATCCTGCAATAAAAATACATTACTGCCACTGACCCATTTAATTCTGAGTGTTGTGATTGGCACTGGGGAGAGCTGTCAGTGCAGGGGAGTTTTCCTGAGTGTCCTTTGGTTTGTTAAGTGCTGTACCACGGGCCCTGGTAGGGAAGGGTCAGTGGGGTAACACCTGCCAGGCTTTGGGCTGGGGAATAGAGAATCATGGAATGGTTTGGGTTGAAGAGACCTGAAAGCTCAGGCAGTGCCACCCCCTGCCATGGGCAGGGACACCTTCCATTGTCCCAGGCTGCTCCAGCCTGGCCTTGGACACTTCCAGAGATCCAGGGGCAGCCACAGCTGCTCTCAGCACCCTGTGCTAGGGCCTGCCCACCCTCACAGGGAACAATTCCTGCCCAATATCCCATCTATCCCTGCTCTCTAGCAGTGGGAAGCCATTCCCTGTGTCTTGTCCCAAGTCCCTCTGCAGCTCTCTTTGATGCCTGCTGGTGACTGACCTGGAGCAGAGCCCAGCCAGAGCAGAAGGATAAAGCAGGGATTTATGAAAAAGCTTCACTGGACGCACCTGGGCTGCACAAGAGCCTGGCTGGGCTACACTCAAGATGAACCCAAAATGGTCACAAAATGGGTGCCCAGTCACGAGGTCTCACACTTTGATAAGTTCTGATCCATCAGCACATTGGAGTTAATTGTCCAATACAGACCAAGTTGTCATTTGTCCCCAACTGGAGAAGGAATTGTTTTGTCTGCCTGCTCTGTGAAGAGAGCTCAGTGACACTGAATATGAAACCTAAAACTACCCACCAAAACAGCCCAGAATCTAAAAAAAATAGAAAAGCTAAAACTGAAAGCATTATCCTGGGGTCCCTTGAGGCACTGGAAAGCAGGGACAGCCTGTGCACAGAGCCAGCTCCAACCTTCTCAGGCTGGGACATTAGAATTGTTAAGAGTAACAGATTGTGTTCCATGTGTTACTTCAGTCAGAGCTGGTCAGATGAGTTCCCTTGCAATTCCTAGATGACCTTAGACTGCAGGTGGGAGGACTTTGGGAGAGGTTCCCCATCGTCAAATGCCTGGAGCAACTGGGTGCTCCGTGGTGCACATATGGGGAGGGAGCTCTTGCACTGACATAAACTGGGTCTTGTTTTTCTCTGGCCTTCCTTTCACCTGTAGCTGTGTAACATTTCCAAACTCCCTTGAATGCCTCATTCTGGAAGATATTTATGTAATAATCTCAGTTCAGGCTGGGTGACAATACTGCACTGCTTGTTTTACTCCTTGGCTCTTGTTGCTCTGATACAAAACTCTTATTTAATGTTCTGTAAGTGTTCCCACAGCTTTGTGTGTGGGGATATTAATAGTTTGTGTGCTGATTTCCACCTGAGATCTAAAGGCCAGAACTGGCTCAGTCTTGATGGGATCTGGGTCATTTTGTCCATTTGACAATAAATGGGTCATGTGGGAGAATAAATTCTTCTGTTCACAATGCCTTGAAGAGGAACTGTTGAAATCCTACTGCCTGTCTCAGTAGAGAGCTGACCTCATCCACCTTCATCCCCTGAACAGAGTTTTGGAGATGTTCAGGGTAGAAAAGATGTTTGATCACACACTGCAGACCAGCTCAGGCTCCAGCAGGTTTTGTTCTGGGTTCTTCACTGTACAAGCTCCCAGGGCCCATCTCCAAATCCCAAATCAGGGCAGTAACATCTGCTTGGGCTCCTGGCTGAGTCTGGGGTGTTCCCCCATGCTGTGGTGCCTTAGGTGACATCCTTGAGGAGCAGCCCTACCCTTCCTGAGCAGCCTGCCTGCCCAGGGAGCTGGGCTCAGCATCCCTGGCCCTCTCCTGTGCCAGCTTGGCCTGCCTGCTCCCAGTGGACCCAGCTTAGCAGCTGCTCTGCAGGGATATGCCCACGTTCCCACCAAAATGTCATTCCCAGGGATCTGGTGGCAGCACAGGTGATTTGAACAACTGCCTGTCTCTCATTAGCTTGCTGCACTGAGGGTTTGTCCTGGTGTCAGGGTGAAAGTGCTCTTGTTTTGCTTGGCAGGTCTGATGTTTGTGGTGGTCTCCATCCCCTTCCTCCCACTGTGCTTTGTTCCCAGGCGTTTGGCCAGTCTTTCCTGCAGCCTGACATTCACCTGTTCAAGCAGAACCTCTTCTACCTGGAGACACTGAACACGAAGCAGAAGCTGTACCACAAGGTGGGTCCCACCTGTACCTGTGCTCTCTGTGCATGGCAAGAGCTGGGAGCTGTCCTGGGACTGGTTTTGAACTATTCCAGAGTCCAGGTCAGGATTTGGGGGTTTTGTGCCACAGCCTTTGGGTGGTTGCCTTGTTCCAGGTGTTGGAATGGAGTTACCACCCCCCTGATACTGAGAATGGGAGGGATCCCAGCTCTTGTCAAACAAAACCTGGATGTGTTCCCTCCTCTGACAGTGAGAGAAATCAGAGAACACACAGTGACAGGGACAGGGAGGTGTGTCTGGGGAAGCAGGAATTGGGATCAGTGAGTGAGTGGGACAGTGAGTGCCTCCAGCATTCCCAGCTGCAGGTATTCGGTATTCCCAGGTCACTGCCACCTGGAGTCTCCATCTGTCTGCGGACCCATCCTCCAGACCCTGTAACCTACCCTTAGCTGCTGCCATGAAGGATTAAATCTGACATCCAGGGAATCTGATCAGCCTGGGAAAGCAGAGCTTTTAGTTTTTCATCTGTGGTCGCACCTGAAGGGCAGCCCTTTGTGTTCACAGGTGCCTGGGGCAGCCTTCAGACATCTGGCCACATCCCCTGGCTCCCCAGAGCACTGTGCAGGGTACACCTAGCTGGAATTGGAGTGGGACTTGATGCTGGTGGCTTTGCCAATGCTTAAAACTTGGGTCAGAGCATGGAATCATGGAATGGTTTGGGCCAGATGGGACTGTAAAGCTGATTTATTTTTATCCCCCTGCCACAGGCAGGGACATCTTCCACTGTCCCAGGCTGCTCCAAACCCCATCCAGCCTGGCCTTGGGCACTTCCAGGGATCCAGGGGCAGCCACAGCTGCTCTGGGTACCCTGTGCCAGGGCCTGCCCACCCTCCCAGGGAACAATTCCTGCCCAATATCCCTCTGGCAGTGGGAAGCCATTCCCTGTGTCCTGTCCCTCCATCCCTTGTCCCAAGTCCCCTCCAGCTCTCCTGGAGCCCCTTTGGGCACTGGCAGGGGCTCTGAGGTATCCCTGAAGCCCCAAACCATGAGGTAAGTGTGGTCAAATTCAGTGTCAATTATCAAGCTGATACTAATTGAGCTTAATTTAGCCATTTATGATGTGGCTTGGCATAGAAAATCCCCTCAGAGTTTGCAGATGCCACTGAAGCTGTGGCTGCTCTGTCCTTGCTGGATTTGTCCCTCCCATGGGAGGAGCAAAATCCCCTAACCCTGCCCCCCTCTCCCCGTGCAGAAGATCTTCAGGACGACAATGCTGTTCCAGTTTGTGAACGTGCTGCTGCAGGTGCTGGTGCACAAATCCCACGACCTGCTGCAGGAGGAGATCGGCATCGCCACCTACAACATGGCCTCGGTGGACTTTGACGGCTTCTACTCCGCCTTCCTGCCCGAGTTCCTGGCCAGCTGTGACGGCGTGGACTCCAACCAGAAGAACGTGCTGGGGAGGAATTTCAAAATGGACAGGGTAAGGAGGGGACCTGCAGCATTGTGGTGCTCCCCCAGAACATGCTGACAGGCAGCTGGGGGGTGTCTCCAGGCAGTGCCTTTTGTTCCCAGCGCTTCCATGCTCAGCAATCCCCGGCCTGCAGGGAGCTGCCATCTCATCCCTCAGGCTGCAGGGTGCTGTGGGAGTCAGGGAATGTTTCCTGCAGGAGCAGGCTGACATGTTGCCCTGCTGAGGTCCTTGCCTAAGTCTTGCTCCTGCTGCTGGCCAGATGTTTGAGGGTTGCAGTAAGGACCACAGCAGAGTACCTGCGAAGGCTCACAAGTCCTGCAAACCCCTCGTGTGTGGGAAGGAAACGTGTGGAATATCATGGCAGAGCAGCAGGTTCTGGCTTCCAGTGAGCCAGAACCATTCCACTGGGTTGTCCACTGAGTGCTCCCTGTCCTGGAGGAGGGGATGGCAATTTGAGACCAAGGGTGAGGATAGGAATGGAGCCCTGAGGGAATTGCTTGGCTCTGGAAGGCAACTGTTCTTCAGGAATATCAGCCCTTGTTAGGGAGTGTGTGATATCCAGGAGCCTTGGCAGGAGGGCAGCAAGGAATTAGTGCTGCAGTAGAGTCAGGCTGGGAGAGCTGGGGAAGGGAGGGATCCAGGGAGACCTCAGAGCCCCTTCCAGAGCCTGAAGGGGCTCCAGGAGAGCTGGAGAGGGACTGGGGACAAGGGATGGAGGGACAGGACACAGGGAATGGCTTCCCACAGCCAGAGAGCAGGGTTGGATGGGATATTGGGCAGGAATTGTTCCCTGGGAGGGTGGGCAGGCCCTGGCACAGGGTGCCCAGAGCAGCTGTGGCTGCCCCTGGATCCCTGGCAGTGTCCAAGGCCAGGCTGGATGGGGCTTGGAGCAGCCTGGGAAGCTGTTCCTGCCATGTCAGGATGAGTTTTAAGGCCCTTCCCAACCCAGACCATTCCATGATTCCATGACCATTCCTCTGGGGCCTCAGTGCACCATGAGAAGCCAGAGATGGGAACAGAGCCTGGATCCCTGCAGCCAGCTCTGAAACCATCTCTGCCCCACAAACTGGAGTTCCCTGTGCTCAGACTGAGTCCGGAGGGATCTGTTCATGTGGGAGCCCCCTCTGGGTGTGGGTCCCACTCTGCTGCCCGCTGTGAGGCCGTTCCCAGCAGTTCTTGTATCCCTTGCAGGACCTGCCCTCGTTCACACAGAACGTGCACAGGCTGGTGAACGACCTGCGCTATTACAGACTGTGCAACGACAGCCTGCCCCCGGGGACTGTGAAGTTATAGTGACTCTCCTGGACTCCTGCCCTTCGGCAAGGAGCAGAGCCATGCTCCCGTTTGCCAGAGCCCCCTCTCCTGTCGGGCCAGGCCGTGCTCCAGCCCCGGATTCACCATGCTCCACCGCTTCCTTTGAGTTCTCCCTGCCCCGCCCGAGTCCGCAGCTGGAACCAGCAGGATGTGTCTTAATGCCCACCCCCGGGGCAGCCCGACTGGTGGGGAATCCTTCTCTCCTGGGGCTTTCCTTCTGCTCCAGTAGCACTTGGTTGCATCTGGAGGTGTCCAGAGAGATCATGTCCGTATCAAACACGAGGCAGAAGCGCCAAAGACCACTTCAGACATTCGTACCTTCGTGTCATTCCACCTTCCTGCCCCGCCCAGCTCTCGGAGGAGGAGGCTCCTGACGTTGGGACTGGTTTGGCACTTCTGTCACTCCCTTTGTTTTTAAATTGCCTTGAAAACCTCCCCGATGTTGGCGGAGATTTAGAGACTTTTTTGGGTTTTTTTTTTTAAACGTTTTCTCATCATTCCATTGTGATACTAAAACAACATGCTTAATGGGAATAAAGTGCTTACTTTGTTGTTTTAAATAACTTGGGGTTGGGGTAGTCTCCCTCTACGTCATTCTGTAAATGAACACAAAGTGATCCACAGCTTTTCCCAGGATCAGGAATGAGGAGCAGCCAACAAGGATCCCAACAAGTCCAGCAGCTTCTGGAAGGTGCAGATCAGTGGTGGCTTCTTCTGCTGTCTCCTCATTGTTTTCTTCTTCTGTTTTCTGTCACGTGTTGGGGTGATCCATCCATTCCCTCCAGCACACTCGTCTGAATCGATCATGAAGTTCCTGCAGAAGAAATCCTGCATTTCCAGGGAGCCTGGAGCTGAAATTCACCCTCTAACCAGTGACCCAGTAGTGGCATCTGTCTGGTAAAATCCCAAGCACCAGTCAGGCAGATCAGAAATGGCCTTAAGCTGAAGGAGGGCAGGGTTAGATGAGACACTGGGGGAGGCATTGTTCCCTGGGAGGGCAGAGAGGCCCTGGCACAGGGTGCCCAGAGCAGCTGTGGTTGCCCCTGGATCCCTGGCAGTGTCCAAGGCCAGGCTGGAGAGAGCTTGGAGCCACCTGGGACAGTGGGAGGTGTCCCTGCCCATGGCAGGGGGTGGGATGAGATGAGCTGAGCTTTAAGCTCCCTTCCTACCCAAAGCATTCCACGATTCTGTGGAATCAGTCGATTCCCTGTGGCTAAGTGGGCAGCTGCAGTGGCAGGAACAGCACCAGGCACAGGGAAGGGAGCACTCCTGGAGCTGTTCTAGGAATGTTTGGAGATGTGGGTGTGATGTGCAGCTGGGAGGTGTCAGGGGTGAGCTGGTGTGTTGCAGCACCTACTCCATGGTTCCTCTGTTTCAGTTTTGTGGACAAGCCCCTCCCCTGTGCACGTTTGTCACTGGGAGAGGATGGATGCTGTTTGGATAATCTGTGCAATCCCTGCATCCAGGCTCTGGCACCAGCTGCACGTTTGGGCTCCCTGCCCTGGAGTAGAGGCCAGGATGTGCCTCACCTGCTCCAGCCTGTGCTGAAGGGTGAGGGAAGAGGGGAAGAGAGTGGGTGATGATCTGTGTCAGCCTTGCCAAGCTCCCTGCCAGCCACACCTGGAGTAAAACTTGGAGTTCTTGTTGTTCCTGCTGGTAACTGCAGGAATACCCAGTGCAGAGTCCTGCAGCCTGGCCCTGCTCCTGAGCTGTTCCTGGGCAGGGAACACTGGAAGCTGCCACCTTCACCAGTTCCTTGGCTGTGGCTCCCTTTAGAGCTGGGCTGAAGGGATTTCATCCCAGCACAGCTCTCTAGCCTCATGCTGGAGTGAAGTCCCCTCTCCCCTTCTCTTTCTTGGCTTGACGGGATGAAAGTACAAGTTTCCCCCTTGGTCAATGCCAGCAGCTGCCAGGTGGCCAAAGCCAAGGCTCCAATCTGCCACCCCTTGTCCTAAAACCTCTTTCCCCTTTGCCACCTTTCTGTCCCATTTCCTCTGGCCTGGCAGACCCTGGAGAGGGGCCTTTGCCCACCCCCAGCCCCTTGTTTGGGGGCAGAAAATCACTTTTCCACAGCCTGTTGAATCTGTTTGCCCATGGGAAGCCACTGAGGTGTTTTTTGCCATGGTGCTGAGCACAGCAGGTCCCCAGAGCCCCCCAGGCTCTGGCAGGCATTCTGTTCCCCCTCTCCCTGTGCCTTGGGAAGGCAGGATGGCAACAGGGAGAATGGGATCAAGCCCAGCCCTCAGCTCCATTCAGGATACTCCTCAGTCCTTCAAATCAGCACAGGTTCAGGAAACAGGCTCAAAGCAACTAGGCTTTTCCATGAACTTACCTCATGCTCTCCCATGAGGTCTCTGAGTGCATGGTAAAGTAAAGAGTGATTTCCCAGTCTGGGGTCTGGAATTGGGGCTTGGAGAAGTGATCAGAGAGGCTCCCACCTGAGCAGCTCCTCTGCCCCCAGGGGCTTGCACCCCTTCCCCAGTACCTGCTGTGTCCAGGGCAGGTCTGTGCCCCACAGGGGACACTGCCCTGCCTGCTCCCAGGGCTGGGGACTCCCTTGTGCCCCAGCTCAGCCTGGCATGGGCTGACCCGGCCTCCCTGCCTGGTGAATCGAGGGCAAAGCACGAGGCAGGTTTGGTTCCTGGCAGGGTCTGGCATCCCCTCGGAATGCGTTGGGCTGTGCTCTCACCCTGGCAGGGCTTGGGATTCCAAACCGGGCTGTTCCGTGTCAGGATGCTCCGCGCTGGAATGCTCTGGATGGGGAGGATGTTCCGTCCCGGGATACCCCGAGTAAGAGCCGCGCCCCCCGGCCCCGGCTGCTGCTTTAAGGGGAGGGACGGAAGCCTGACCCGTCCCCGGGCTCGGCCGGGCCCTTAAAGTCTCCGCAGATCGACCGAGACCGGGTCCGACCCGCCGGGACCGCCATGGGCTCCCTGGGGCGCTGCCTGGCCCGGAGCCTCCCGCGGGGACAGCCGGGCTTGAGCCCCCCCGGGCCCCGCTGCTACGGCTCCGGTGAGACACGGCCCTGTCCCCGTCCTGCCCCTGGGGACCTTGTCCCCACCCTCATCCTGCTCCTGGGGACCCTGTGCCCACCCCTGCTCCAGAGGACCCATCCCTGCGGGCCTTCAGCCCCTTCCCTGTCCTGGCCCTGGGGACCCTTTCCTCACCCCCGTCCTGCTCCTGGGGACCCATTCCTCATCTCTGTCCTGCCCCTGGGGACCCTTTTCTCACCCCCACCCTGCTCCTGGGGACCCTTTCCTCATCTCTGTCCTGCCCCCAGTCCCTTGCTTGTCCCCTCCTGTTCCCGTCCTGTCCTCACTGTTCCCCATCCCCTTGCAGTGTTCCCGGTCCCAGCGCCTCCATCCCGGGCGGGTGGCGGCTCACGGGCTCCTGTCACCCCTTGGTGACTCGGGCTCTGCTGTCCCTCTGCCCCGTGCATGATGCAGAGGCTGGAGCTGGTGCTCTCTGAAGTTCCCCAGGGGTTCAGTGTCCCCAGGACTGTGCCGGGGGGAGACCCCTGTGCTGTCCTGGGAGGACAGGGCAGGACCCTGGCAAAGTCGAGCCGTGTTCAGCAGTGCCCGGGGACAACACTGGGAGCTCATGGGCTCTGTTTATCCGGCTCTGTCCCCTCCAGCACTGGGGCCACCCCGCCTCGCAGCGGGTCCCCGAAGTCTGGGAGTGGCAGTGAAGTTTCCTCTCCCTCTCCCTTCCCCTCCTTCCTGTCCCCTCTGTCCCTCCAGCGGACGGGATGCAATGTCCCCTGGGGGCTTCTGTCCCCTCCTGCGGCGCAGCTGTGGCAGGGCCAGCGGTGGGCTGTGTCCCTGCCGTCCCACGGCGATCGATTTTCCTGTCCCCCAGCGGAGGGCAGGGGACAGAGTCCCCAGCACCGGGACACGGCGCAGACATCTCTCGCCTAAAGGCTGTTTCCTGGCCACGGACACGTCCCCAACACCCATCAGGGCTTTGTGGCACGGTCCCTGGGACCCCACCAGCCTGAGAGGCACAGCTTGTCCAGGGGACACAGCCCCGGGATGGGACGGGATGGGGACAGTGATGGGGACAGCAGTGGGGACAGCGATGGGGGGCCAGCCTCAGGGCCGAGTACAACCCTTGGTGCCTCGGGGACACGGCCCTGGGATGGGGACAGTGATGGGGACAGCTCGGGGTGCTGCTGCCACTGTGTGTGGCAGGGTGCTGTGTCCCGCGGTGGTGACAGTGACCCGCGGTCCCCACGCAGTGCCCGCGGTGCTGCAGGAGCAGACTCTGGTGGTGGCCAAGCCTGACGCGGTGCAGCGGCGGCTGCTGGGGGACATCATCCAGCGCTTCGAGCGCCGTGGCTTCAAACTGGTGGCCATGAAGCTGCTCCAGGTACCCGGGCCCGGCGGGGAACGCTGCTCCGGAGCCGGAGCGGGGGTGGCACTGGCACTACCCGGGTGTCACCGTCACGGCCGCTGCCCCCCCCAGGTGGACCGGAGGCTCGTGGAGCAGCACTACGAGCAGCTGCGGCTGAAGCCCTTCTACCCCGCGCTCGTCGCCTACATGACCTCGGGGCCGGTGGTGGCCATGGTGAGGGGACAGTTCGGGGGGTCCCGGGAGCAGCAGGGGCGCAGGGGACTCAGCTGTCCCTGTCCTGCAGGTGTGGGAGGGCTACAACGTGGTGCGCTGCTCGCGGGCCATGGTTGGGGACAGCAGCGCCGTGGGGACCATCCGGGGGGACCTCAGCGTGCACATCACCAGGTAGGGCCTCGGGGGGCGGCACCCCACGGCCGTGGCACTGTCCCCATCCCTGTCCCCTCGCAGGAACGTGGTCCATGCCAGTGACTCCGTGGAGGCGGCCCAGCGGGAAATCGGCTTCTGGTTCCAGCAGGACGAGCTGGTGGCCTGGGACAGCAGGGACAGGGACAACATCTACGGGCTCTAGGGTGGGACCCCGGCTGGGGGCACTCCCCGTCCCCAATAAACCCCGGGGCCTTCAGCTCTGATTCCTTTCTCTTCCCTCGGGTGTCACCAACAAGTGCTGGGGGCACTGGGAGGCACTGGGATGTCCCCAGAGGACACTGGGGTGGCTCTGGGAAGCTCTGGGAGGCACTGGGATGTCCCTGGGAGCACTAGGGTGGTACTGAGAGACTCTGAGAAGCTCTGGGTGTCCATGGACTGTTCCTGGGGGGCACTGGATCAGTACTGGCAAGCTCTGGGATGAAGTGGGAAGTCTCTAGGAGCACTGAGGCAGTACTGGGAAGCTCAGGAAGACCCTGGGGTGTCCCTGGGAGCACTGGAACTGTACTGGGAGGCCCTGTGCAGAACTGGGCTGTGCCTGCGGGGCTGCAGGGGCCCTGCAGGTGACTGGAAGGGACCAGGGTTGGATCTGAGCTGTACAACTGGGGGCTCCGTGCGGCACTGGGACACCGCTGGGTGGCACTGGGACACCGCTGAGAGGTACTGGGAGGTCACTGTGAAGCACTGAGACACCACTGGGTGGCACTGGGGGCCGCTGAGACTCTGGGAAAGCACTGGGACGCCACTGTGAGGTACAGGGACACCACTGGCAGAGTGGATATCACTGGGACAGCATTGTGATTGAAATGGGGTAGCACTGGGATTGAAATGGGATAGCACTGGGATAACACTGGGAGCACTGGGATAGCACTGGGATAGAACACTGGGAGCAGTGGGATAGCACTGGGATAGACCACTGGGAGCACTGGGATAGACCACTGGGAGCACTAGCACTGGGATAGGGCACTGGGATAGGGCACTGGGATAGGACACTGGGATAGGACACTGGGATAGGGCACTGGGATAGGACACTGGGATAGGGCACTGGGATAGGGCACTGGGATACGGCACTGGGAACACTGGGATAGGACACTGGGATAGAGCACTGGGATGGGACACTGGGATAGGACACTGGG
>CM031870.1:14061106-14164528 GCA_018697195.1 Certhia americana
GGGATGGGACACTGGGATAGGGCACTGGGATAGGACACTGGGATGGGACACTGGGATGGGACACTGGGATAGGACACTGGGATAGGACACTGGGATAGGGCACTGGGATAGGACACTGGGATAGGACACTGGGATAGGACACTGGGATAGGACACTGGGATAGGACACTGGGATAGGGCACTGGGATAGGACACTGGGATGGGACACTGGGATGGGACACTGGGATGGGACACTGGGATGGGACACTGGGATGGGGCACTGGGATAGGACACTGGGATGGGACACTGGGATGGGACACTGGGAGCGCTGGGACAGCTCCCCCGCCCCCCGCTGCAGTCCCCGCCATTGCCGCTCGGTGTCGCTGTCTCCCGGAGCGCCCCCGTTGCCAGGCGACGGCGGCGGCGCCCGCGCATGCGCAGTGAGCAGTGCCCACCCCCGCCATGGCCGAGGCCGCCATGGCCGCGCGGGTGCCCCCGGACGAGGACGGGGATGAGTGTCTGCCCCAGTACCGGCACCTGCTCAGCCCCGACCTGCTCGCGTGAGTCCCGGCGCTCCGGGGGGCCCTCCGGGGCGGCCTCCCCGGGGCCCGGCTCTGACCGCGCCTCTGTCCCACAGGGGCCAGGTGGCCTTCATCACCGGCGGCGGCTCCGGGATCGGCTTCCGTATCGCCGAGATCTTCATGAGGTGCGGGAGCCCCTGCGGTGGGACGGCTCCCTCCTTCCCTCCTTCTTTCCACCGCCTTCTCTTCTTTCCCCGCTTTCCTTCTCTTCACCCCCCTTCTCTTCTCTTTCCCACCGTCCCATCCCTTTCCCCGCTGCCCTACCAGCGCCTGGAAGAGCCGGGATGTGAAGCCGAGGGCGGCAGAGCCCTCAGGGAGGCTCCGGGGGCAGGGCTCTGGCTCTCCCCGGCCCCGTCCCTCGGGCTTAGAGCAGCAGCAAATCCTGCAAAAAACTCCCGAAGTCGTGGTGATCCCGAGGTGCCGGTGAGGAGCCCGGCCCTTCTCACCTGCCTCTTCCCTGCAGGCACGGCTGCCGGACCGTCATTGCCAGCAGGAGCCTGCAGCGAGTGTCCGAGGTGAGTCCGGGCTCCAGGGGACAGCTGCGAGCCCCGGGAACCCTTCTGCTCTCTGCCGGTGGAGCTGCGAGCCCCGGGAACAGAGCAGTAGGAGGAATGGCTTCCCAGTGCCTGCCAGCCCTGGGCACTCCGGCGGTGCTGGGCAGGGTGGGTGTGGGTTTGGGGGGGGCTGCACCCATGGCACCTCCAGCACAGCTCAGTTAAGCTGGAAGCTGCTTGGTGGGGGCTGTTCCACAATTATGATGGCTTTTTTGGGGGGGAGAGAGACAGAATTGAGCTGTGGGGAGGTTTGTCAGTAGGGCAGAGTCCAAGGTTGAACTGAAACCTCAGCGTGGAGTAGGACCAGACCCCAGGGCTGTGTGGCATGAGGTGGCTTGCACAGGTATCCTGTGTTTTGGGGCAGAGGGGAGGGTGCAGGTGTGATTGGCTGTCATTTCCCACTCCCTCATGCTCACATACCACAAGAAGTTGCAAAGCTCAGCAGGTATTTAGTCCTCAGGGGCCAGAGTCTTCTGGGGCCACAGAATCTGCAGTCCAGGGCTTCATCTGCCTCCGTGTGTTGTTGGTGCTCAAAACCTCTCAGAGAGCCCAAAACAGAAGTTGGAGAAGCTCTGGGTGTTGTGTGGAGTTGCTGCTGAGCTTGTGTGTCCCCTGTGCTAAATTTGCTGGGGAAAATCTTACTCTTAATGAGCCATAGGGGTGGCTTGTGACAAACCCTGTGCTGCAGAGCTGGTCTGTCTCACAGCCTGATGCCTGGCTGCTCTGTCTTTGCCCTTTTCCCCACTGACTTTTTGGATCTAGAGGGCAATTATGCCTGGGCTCATGCCAGAAATGCCTTGCTGGGGTCCAACCTTTGTACTTACCCTGCAGAGATGTTGTCTGGGATGTGCTGTGTCCATGGCAGCCCGTGCAGGTCACTGGGCTTAGCCAGCTGTGGCCAGCCCAGCATCCAGTGTGGCTAGGGTACAACATGCAGGAGCTTTCCCTGGCTACCCCAGGACTAGCAGGGTGCAGCCAGGCTCTCTCAAGTCTCTTTTTGTTTTTTCAGGCCTCGAAAAAGCTGGTGGCAGCCACAGGGCAGCAGTGCCTGCCCCTGTCCATGGATGTCCGGCAGCCCCAGACCATCGTGGCAGCAGTGGACGAGGCCCTGAAGGAGTTCAAGAGGATTGACATTCTCATTAATGGTGAGGGTGGACAGGGCAGGGAGAGGCTTTGGGCTCACTGCTGGGCAGGGTGTTTTCCTGCACAGGGAAGGAGCACAGAGGAGGCAGAGATGTGTGTGTGGTACACAACCATCCCTGTTTGGGATGATCTGGGTGTGGATCATCCCCTCTCCCCTGGTGCTGGCTGTGCTGCTGGGCACCCAGAGCCACCAGTTCATCCTTTATCAGGTGCTCTCCAGCATGTAGACATTATCCCTCATCCCCACCCTGTCACAGAAGGGCCCTGACATCTCTCCCAGCCCTGTCCTGTCTGTCCCTGTGGTTCAGGTGCTGCAGGGAACTTCCTGTGCCCAGCCAGTGCCCTCTCCTTCAACGCCTTCAAGACAGTGATAGACATCGACACCATGGGCACCTTCAACACCTCCAAAGTCCTCTTTGAGAAATATTTCCGGGTAAGTGGCACGGAGCCAGGGGACTCTGAGGTGAGGCTCTGGTAGGCAGGGGGTAGTGTCACACCCCACTGTGCTCCTGGGGAAATCAGGGAACTGCAAGGACCCAGAGCCTCTCTGCACAGATCCTCTCTGTTCCCTTCCAGGGATCCCAGCCCTGAACTGGGGATCATCCTGTCCCTTGCCCTGGGGCTTTGCACTGTTGCAGCACCTTTCCCTGCTCTTCCACCTGGAGAATTTGTGATCTTCTGCTCCTTTTCCAGCTCTACCACTTTGCCTTGGTCTTTCCTTCTACCCTGCATGTCCCACCTCTCCAGCAGGGCCCCTCTGGCTGCCCTACCTCTGAGATTCAGTGGGTAGAGCTGCTCCAGTGATGGCTTGGCAGTGCCTGTGGGTGACTGTCCCTCCAAGCCCAGCTCTCCTGTCCCTCAGAGCCCTTTGTGCTGCTCCCTGCCTAGCTTCACATCTCTTTTCCTTCCCCAGGACCATGGCGGGGTCATCGTTAACATCACGGCGACCCTGAGCTACCGAGGGCAGGCCCTGCAGGTGCACGCTGGGGCTGCCAAGGCTGCCATAGGTACCTCAACACACCCTGCTGGGGCTCTGAGCCACGTGGGGCCAGGAAAGAAGCCAGTTCTTCCTAAGTACTGGGATGGAAAGATGCCTTGGGGAGGGGCAAGCGTGAATCAGTGCAGTTACTGCATGCTTGGGTTTGGGTTGAGGCTCTTCTCTCCTCCAGGAGAGTGCTCAGCCAGACTTTTCTGTGGCTTTTTTCCCCCTCAAGAGAAGTTGCTGGCATGGCTCTGCTCCCTGTTTCTCACTGCTGTTGCAATCCCTCCCCAGATGCCATGACCCGTCACCTCGCTGTGGAGTGGGGACCCAACAACATCCGTGTGAACAGCCTGGCCCCCGGCCCCATCTTGGGCACCGAGGGCTTCCGACGCCTGGGTGAGGCAGCCTGGGCTCCCTGCCATGGCAGTGCCCTGCTGGCATTCTCTGGGAAGGACCCCCAGTGCCACACAGCTCCTGGAGGGGTTGGTGCTGGGCACAGCTGTGCTGTGGCTTGGTTGGCACTGGTAGCTGCCAGGGCACTGGTTTGGCAGCAGTTTGGGCTCTCTGATAGAATGTGCTCCCCCAAAACTCCACCCTGCCTAAGGGGTTGGCTCTTGGAGTCCATCAGCAGAGTGCTGGTGCAGCTGCAGAGGATGGGAAAGATCTGGAGCTCTTGGAGTGGGTCCAGATGCCATGGAGATGCTCCAAGGGCTGGAGCCCCTCTGCTCTGGAGCCACGGAGACCTCAGAGCCCCTTCCAGGGCCTAAAGGGGCTCCAGGAGAGCTGGAGAGGGACTGGGGACAAAGGATGGAGGGACAGAACACAGGGAATGGTTTCCCACAGCCAGAGGGCAGGGATAGATGGGATATTGGGCAGGAATTCCTGGTTGTGAGGGTGGGCAGGCCCTGGCACAGGGTGCCCAGAGCAGCTGGGGCTGCCCCTGGATCCCTGGAAGTGTCCAAGGCCAGATTGGATGGGGTTTGGAGCATCCTGGGACAGTGGGAGGTGTCCCTGCCCATGGCAGGGGAGGTGAAGGAGAGATCCCTCCCAACCCCAAGCATTCCATGGTTCTAAAGCTCTCTGAGGTCCTCTCTTGAGCTCGCTGTGTCAGTACAAAATCCCTGGGCTTGAGCTCCCCTCCTTTAAATCTTCCCTGGTTTTTATCTCAGGATCTATCCTGGAGCACTCAGCCATCCCCATGGGGCAGTGCTGCAGTGCCTGGCCAGCCGTGGTGGTAGCCAATCCTCCCATAATCCAAACTGACTCTTTCCTGCTCCTTTCAGGTGGGAAATTTGCCGAGAAATCCGAGCAGTTCTCCGTGATCCCGCTGCAGCGCGCGGGGAACAAGACGGAGATCGCGCACAGCACCCTGTACCTGGCCAGCCCCCTCTCGTCCTACGTCACTGGCACCACCCTGGTCGTGGACGGTGGGAGCTGGCTCACCTCCCCCAACAGCTTCTCTGCCTTGCTGGGTATTGCCTCCTCCTCTGCTAAACTCTAGGTGACTGCATTTCCCCCTCGTGGGATTGGAGCAGGGCTCCTCAGGGAAACCCTGCTTTTCCCTGGGGCACAGGGCACAGGTCCCGTGAGCAGTGGCTGAGGGAGCTGGGGAAGGGGCTCAGACTGGAGAAAAGGAGGCTCGGGGGCCCTTCAGGCTCTGCACAACTCCCTGACAGGAGGGGACAGCTTGGGGGGGTCAGTCTGTGCTTCCAGGGAACAAGGGACAAGAGAAGGGGAAACTGAAGTTGTGCCAGCTGAGGTTTAGGTTGGGTATTAGAGAAAATTTCTTCTTGGAAGGAGTCTGGCACAGCTGCCCAGGGCAGTGGTGGGGTCACCATCCTTGGAGGGATTTAAAAGCCATGTGGATGTGGCACATGTTTTAGTGGTGGCCTTGGCAGTGCTGGGGGAACTGCTGGATTTTATGGTTCTAGAGGGATTTTCCAACTTAAATGATGATTCTTAACAATGATACTCCTGGGGCATGGCTGCTGTAGCAGTGGGTACAGTATCCTCACAGGCAATCCTAGGGGTGACTTGGGACAAGCAGAACCTGCTGGATTTTCCCTTTGAGCCTGGCTTGTGACGTGGTGTCTTTGGATGCTTGTCCAAACACCTCTGAGATTCCCCCAAAGCAAAATGATGCCCATTTTCTGTGCCCCAGCAGCAGGATTGAGCACAAAGAATCCCAGGAGCCTCTTCCTTTCATGAATTCCTGCAGCCTGGCTGGGGAAGGGATCTCCTGCCTTCCTCTCCTCCCACCTGACAGCCTCCACAAGCTGGGCAAGCCCCAGCAGGGCTCTGTCCCCACCTCCTCCCTCTCTTGCAGATGTGTGGGCTGCAGGAGCAAACCAGCCCCACTGATGGACAGCCTGGGACTGACCAACGGGCAGATGTGACCTGGGACACCGCAGGGGGACATCTCCCAGAGCCAGTGCCGACAGCCACAGCCTCTCCTCGGCCACTGGTGGTAGTGGTGACACCACCAGTCCTGTGTCTGCCTGGGGGACACAGCCCTGGGGGTGCTGGGTGGAGACAAAGCCCACCCCATCCTGTGCCATTGCTGCCTTCTGAGCTGGTGTGGCTGTGGGTGCTGTCTTGGTTTGAACAATAAGTGTCTGCTCAGGAATGCAGAAACCTCCCCTGAGATGGAGAATGCAAACCCCCTCCCTCCCAATTATTATAAATTTGAAATTAGGGGGCTCTCAGGCAAAAATTTGGGGCTAGGAATAACAGTTCTTTATTAGGGGAACTAAAATTAAAATGCAGTAATACAAAAAAACAAACCACTGACAAGAGTCAGAATCCTGTGGGTCAGGGGGTTGGTGGCAGTGCCATTCCATGGTGGCTGCAGCCCTCCTGCTGTGGCAGATGTGGCTCTTTTGGAGCAGTGATCCTGGAGAAAGGGGGAGATTTCCTCTGTCCAGTGGTGATGGATGGGGCTGGTGTTCCTCTGGGAATCCAGTGGCAAAAGCTGCTTGGTTTTCCAAATCCCAAACTGTATCCGGGTGGAATGTTTGGTGTTCCCAAACCCCAGATTGGATCCAGGTAGGAATGCTTGGCTCCTCCCTGAGATCTCCCTGGTTGAGGATGGATCCTGGAAGAGATAAATGTTTTGGTTTTTTTTTTTAACAGCTGGGCCATTAACAGGATTACCCCACCCCAATACAAACTTCTGGTTACATCTTCCACTGCAACCCAAGACTGCAGAGACAGTGTGGAGGACTGAGATGGTCACTGTCCCTTTGTGGCTCCCTCCAAGCTGCTCTTGTGGCCTTTCCCAAGCCCCAAGCAGTGCCACCCATGGATACCCATCCTCCTGTTCCTCTCTCCCCTATCTTAGCCTGAGAACTGCCCCAGACCCCCAGCAGCAGCTCCTTTTTGGAGGGGGAGCAGCTCAGCCCATCTGGGGTTGGGGTCACCCAGTGTGCTGAGCCCACTTCAGCTTTGGCAACTCTTGGAGGGGAAACCCTGGCAGGGGGAGGTGGCTGTGTCCCCTAAGGTGTCCTGGGTGGGACAGTGGTCCCAGGGATGCAGCTGGGATGTCCCTCTCCTGGGAGCAGAGGTGGTGTGGGGGCAGATCCCCAGGTCTGGCTCTGCACTACAGCACTGCAGGTGTCCAGTGGTCTGTCCACACCCATCTGTCTGTCACAGCAGTGTCACGCTGTCTCCTAGACACTCAGGCTGAGGGTAAGTGAAGGGCTGGAACTGGAATCCAGTCCTTCCCTCCTGCTGGGCTGCAGGAGCCACAGTGGGGCTGCACAGATGGCAGTGCTGGAGCCAGCCCTGTCCCTGGTGCTGGCACCCCGGGGGGACACACGCTGCTCGTGTGCACCCTCCTGCTGCTGCTGGTAGTTTTGAGGCTCACCCTGGATTCCATGAAGCTTGTTCTCCCACTTAATTGTATTTCCTACTTGATTGTAGACTTGCCAGGTTTTGCTCCTTCCTCCAGGCCACAAATAAAGAACTTGCCCCCGAGCAGTGATGCCTCTCTCTGCTGCATGAGCTCCAGTGCCCTGCCTGGCTGATTGGTCCTGGTGATCCAAACTGGGCCCTGAGGGAGGAGGGAGAGCCATTGCTCCCACTGCTCCCACTGCCCCCACTGCCAGAGCCTTGTGTGGCCCCAGTCCTCAGCTCTGTGGTGTCCCAGTGCTCCAGGCCCACAGGGCTTGGGGACCTGCCAGCTCCTCAGCCCCAGTGGCTCTGGGAAGCTGGTTCCAGCAGCAGAGGTGGTGAGGAGGTGCTGAGGGCTTTGGTGAGACACTCAGCCCTTCAGGGGGATGGGGATGCAGTGCTTGGCCTGGGATCTGCGTGGTGTCCTTTGCCTGGACTCCTGGGATTTGGCTCCAGCCCGAGTATTCCTCTTGCTGGGTTACAGGATGTGTTTTCTCCTGGAGAGGTTCCTTGTGTGATGTGTGTTGGCCCTTCTGCCCAGCTGCATCCCTGTCCTGGGAGGCTCTGTGGATTTCACTGTTCAACCATGACCAAGTGACTTGGGCACTGTCAGGGCTGTCCTGGCTCTGTGGCCACCACGGGAAGAGGGAGCTGAGTTTGGCCATGTGCCTCCAGCACCAGGACAAGGACAGAGCTGCAGGCCCAGCCTTGGCATGGGCCTGGAGCTGCAGGAACACATCCAGAGCTGCAGCGCTGCCACTCAGCATCAGGCTGTCACCTCCAGCCCTGCAGGCACCTGCCGGCCCCATCCATGCAGGACCCCTGGCTGCTTGAGCTGTCTGGAAATGGAATTGTGTTTCCTGAGGGATTTTGCAGGGAATGGCTTAGGCAGGTGTCACCGTGCAGCTGTGCTTGACACTGTGGGACTGATGAAGGAGCCCCCTCCTGCCCTGTTCACCTTTAGGAATGGCTGTGATGAGGATTTGGAGTGGAGGTTTTCATCCTTCCCAGTGCTGGACTGACTGGACGGGGTGATCATCCTCTCTGGGAATGCTGCTGAACTCTGGCTCTCAGGGCTGGGGGACACACTGTGGCCTAACCAGGCTGATGCTGAGATGTCACACACCTCCATGGCCTGGGCAGGGTCACTGGGGCCAGGGATGCTCTTGCTCATCAAGTTTGCTGCTAATTATACCCAGGGGCTGTAATTCCACCCTCCACGGTGTGTTAGCAGGGTCATCCCGGTGCTCCAGCAGAAACTGCAGGTGCCTCGAGCCCAAAACACGGGCATTAATTAACTCATTGATCCCAGGGGTGTCGCAGTGCTCAGTTCCCCCCTGGAGCAGCTCAGGGATCTCGGGGCACAGCGTTGTCCCACTGGGGCTGGGGGGCCCAGAGCACAGCTCATGTCCCCGGCTGGCATTGGGTGTCCTGGTGCACAGTTCACACGCCAAGGGATTTGGGGTTCTGGTGCACAGTTCACATGCCAAGGGATTTGGGGTTCTGGTGCACAGTTCACACGCCAAGGGATTTGGGGTTCTGGTGCACAGTTCACACGCCAAGGGATTTGGGGTTCTGGTGCACAGTTCATATCTGGGGCAGCTGGGCGGTTCTGTTGCACTGTTCCCCACCACAGGGGTTTGGGGTCCTGGAGCATGGTTTGGATCCTAGAGTATGGCTTGGATTTGGGATCCTGGAGTGTGGTTTCGGTTTGGGATGCCAGAGCGTCATTTGGATTTGGTATCCTAGAGTATGGTTCGGGTTCGGGGTCCCGGAGCACGGCTCGGGTTCGGGTCCCGGAGCACGGATCGGGGGTCCCGGAGCACGGTTCGGGTTTGGGGTCCCGGAGCACGGAGCGGGGGTCCCGGATCACGGTTTCTCAGCAGGGGTTTTTGGGGGTCCCCATTCACGGTGCCCCCCCCCGGCCCCACGTGCTCGCGCTCCGCTTGGCCCCGCCTCTCCCCGCCGGCCCCGCCCCCGCCGCGCGCGAGCCGGGGAGGGGGCGTGGTCTCGGCACGGGCTCGCGCCGCGGAGGGGCGGGGCGAACCGGACCGGCAGGGGAGTGACGTCACCGCCCCGGCTACTGCGGCGGCGGCCGGGCTGGATCTGCCGGTTCTCCTCGGGCGGCCCCGGAGCGGCGGCGCGGGCGGGCGGGCAGCGGGGTTGTTTCTCGGCACCGCCGCCGCCTCCCCCAGCCCCCGGTCCCGGGCAGGACCCGCGGTCCCGGAGCTCGGAGCCGCCGCTCCCCGGGCGGGGCGGGACCGGCGGGGCCGCCCCCGGTGTCGGCGGGCGGGGCCGGCGCTCCTCGCACAAAGCCGTGAGTGCCGCGGGGACCGCACCGGCACCGGCACCGCCCCGATGTGAGCGGGGCATGGCCGCGGGGCATGGCCCGGGGCGGGCGGCGGCGGGCGCGCAGCGCCGGCGGTGAAGATGGAGCCGCGTCCGCCTGGGACCGAGCCCCCGCTGCCACGGGGGCCGGGACCGGGGCCCGAGCCCGAGCTGGAGCCGGAACCGGAGCCAGAGCTGGACTTGGAACGGGAACCGGAGCCGGAACCAGAACCGGAGCTGAACCTGGAACCGGAGCCAGAGCTGGACCTAGAACCCGAGCTGGACCTGGAACCGGAGCCGGAACCAGAACCCGAGCTGGACCTGGAACCGGAGCCGGAGCTGGACGTGGAACGGGAACCGGAGCCGGAACCAGAACCCGAGCTGGACCTAGAACCGGAGCCGGAGCTGGAACAGGAGGCGGACCCGGAGCCGGAGCTGGATCTGGACCTGTGGGCACTTGATCCCGCCGCTGCCGGCGCGGCGCCGCCGCCCTGGTGCCCGGGGGAGGCCGGGGACAGCCCGGGGGGCCCCGCCGAGCCCCCGCCGGAGGAGGAGCCGCGCCTCCGCCCGGTCTTCGACGCCTTGGACCGCGACGGCGACGGCTTCGTGCGTGTGGAGGAGTTCGTGCAATTCGCCACGGCCTACGGTGCCGAGCAGGTGAGCACCGGGCACCGAGCACCGGCACCGCATCTGGGGCAGATCCGGGGCACCGCGGGCGGCGGCACCGCTTGGTGTGCGGTGTCCCCGCCGCCCGAGGGTGATGGTGACGGTGGCTCCTGTCCGTGCTCCTGTCAGTGTCCCCAAGGACAGCGCTGGCATCGCCGTCGCCCCGGGTGAAGGGCACTCGCGGCCCGGGAGGAACCGGGGCTGTCGTGTCTCGGGGGAACAGCCCCGGGAACCGGCAGCTCTTTGTTCTCCATCGCTGCCGCCTCAAACCGTGGCTGGGCAGCGGCGGCAGCCCGGGGTGTGCGGCTGCTCCGTGCCCCTCTCGCTGGCCGTGCCTCACCTCCAGAGCACGGAGCATCCCTGCCCGTGGTTTACAACGAGGTGATCCTTCAGGGCCTTTCCAGCCCAGACCGTTCCCTGCTACCTCGCTTATCCCGGGTTTGACAGCCCGGTTGGGTATTTTCCCCCCTTTCTGCTGCTTTGTGCCCTGGCGAGCCGGCGATCCCCTGCAGCACATCAGAGGCGATGTAATTTGAAGCTGCCTGGGCTGACCCAAAATGGAGCAAGCTCCGGCAGCGCTCACCAGGGGATGGGGATGGATTTGTTGGTGTTTCATGCATTGGTCTGGGCTGGCATCGCTACCGGGAAAAGAGGATTTATGTTTTTAAGGCGTGCAGGTATCGCTGTGAAGTTTCCCTGTGCCTGCCCAGGTCTGCTCTCGTTCTCCATCCCTGGCTGCTGCGCGGGTATTTAAGTGCCATGACAAAGCAAATCATGTGTGAAGGAGGCTTTTTGGTGGGGGAGAGCTTTTTAGCCCTCTCCTCATGCTAGAAACGCCTCTCAAAGATAAAACAAAAGTGTTTTATTTTAGAAAAACAGCCCTGCGAACTGGAGACACGGAACTTCTTTGTGTTGCTGCTGGGGGCACTGTGTGTTCAGAGGGTCTCCAGGTGTGAGCACAGGTACCTCGGCTGCTGCTGCCCGTGCCAGGAGAGAGGCTTTATTCACAAATCCTCAGTTCTGCACTGTCCTGCCGTGGGCCAGGCTCCCTGTGCCACCCGTGTCCCACTGCTGTCCCCAGCAGAGGAGGCAGGAACAGACACCTCCCCGGGGGACTGCTTGCCTTCGTGTCCCTTGGCGTGGAGCAGCCCAAGGACATGGGAAACGGGGACAAGAGGTGACCTGTGCTGACAGGGGACGTGGCAGGTGGCTGTGGGGTGTGCAGCTCAGCCTGGCTGTGCCCAGTGCTGGCGAGGGGCCTCGCTGAGCCTGGGAAATGCTCTCACACCATGGCCTGGGGGTGGCTGCGAGCTGTTAAGGTCACTCCAAAGCTCAGGGGGGTGTCCCCGGAGGTTTTGTGCCGCTGGATGGTGTCTGTCCCTCTGGATCCGTGTGGGAAGGGGCTCAGTGTGGGCTCCCTGTTCCTGCTGAGCACAGCTAATGCTGCCTGTGCTGCCATAAATGATGCTTTGAAAGCCCATTTCTCATCAGCGAGAGGCTGGAACAGGCAGCTCTTGGCATGCAGGACAGCTGGGTGGTGGTACAGCCAGCACTGAGCACCTCGGGGAGGTTGGTGTGGCAATGCCTGAGCCAACAGGTCCTGGGCACTCCGGGGGACTGGCAGAGGAGGAAAGGTGATGCCAGTGTGTGCAGGAGGGCTTGGGGTCAGCCTGCAGCTTAGAAAAGAGGAGGGAGGAGGAGGAGGGGTTGGTGATCGGGTCTGTAAGGAATCACAGAATATTCTGGGTGGGATGATTCCCACCAGGATCATCTAGTCCAAGCCCTGGTGCTGCACAGACCCCCAACAATCCTACCCTGGGCATCCCTGGGAACATTGTCCAACCTTTCCTGGAGCTCTGGCAGCCTCAGGGCTGTGCCCATTCCCTGGGGAGCCTGGGCAGTGCCCAGCACCCTCTGAGGGAAAAACCTTTTCCTGAAATCTAACCTAACCCTCCCCTGATGCGTGGAGTAATAAAGAGAGGAGTTCTGGGGAAGTTCCTTGACCTATTTTGCGTGGAGCAGCTGGAACTTGGGCCCAAAGTGGGTCTTTTGGAGCCCGGAGAAGCAGCTCAGGTGGAAGTTAAAGGGGAGGAAGATCCCCGGTGGGTGAAGCAGTGCTCAGGTGATTAAATGGGACCCTCAAGGTGTAAATAAAGGTTGTGTCACAACCAGGACTGGGATGCAGTGAGAGGGAGGTCGGGGTTTGATGGCTGGCTGGATAATCACAAAGGGCACTTAATGAGGAACAAATGCCAGCCCTCTGGAATTTGCTGGAGGTACCTGCTTCCTTTTTCCCTCCCCTCCTTCCTCCTGCCTGCTGCCCGCAGGGGTGGGTTCATCCTGGTGGAACAAATGGCTAAATTCGAGCACGACAAGCAGCTGATTCCCGAGGCTGGAGAGGGCTGAAGGGTTCTGGAGAGCCTCTGTGTGTGTGTGTATCCACAGGGATGAGGAGCTGGAGAGCAGCAAGTGTTGTCTTTAGCGCTCAGTGAAACACCAGAGGCATTCATGGGCTGCTGAGTGAGCGCTGTCAGCTCGTTTGGCTGCAACAATTATTAGCTAAATGTCAAAGGGAAGGCACCAGCTGGCGTTGATTCCATAAACACGATGGGATTGTGGATTTCTGGTCGGCTGAATTGGGTATTTTTCTCTCCACGAGGATGAAAAAATGGGATTGGGTTTTGCTTAAGCAGCTTGGGGTGCTGGGAGGCTGACTGGAAGAGCTCTGTGGTTGTGATGCTGGCATGGGGAGGAGACCAAGGCAGAGATAAAGGCAGTTTGATTTGTGATTACAGCTGATAGGCATTGAGGCTCCTGCCAGCACCTTCATCTGCAAAGGGGCGATGAGAGGATGGAGCTGGAGGTGACACCTGGGCCTTGAGCAGGGAAGGGACAGCCTTGGGCTGGTCCTCCCACAGCCTCTCCCAGGAGGGTGTTTGTCCAACATGGGTTGTTTTGCCTCTTGAAAGGCTCACATGGACCCCTGCTATGCTCCACGGATTTACAAACGAGATGTGGGACAGAAAGGTTGTGAGGACAGCTTGACTTTTCTTGAGAACAACTTGATTTTTCATCCAAACCCCCTGGACCTCTCCTGAACCACCTGGCAGGCAGCTGCCAGTGGTGGTGTGTTTTTATTGTCTGCTTCCTCCCCCTTTTCCCTGCATTTCTCTGGGATCTGGTGCTCCCTGGAGCCGCTGGCTGGGACAGAAGGATGGAGTGAAATTGGCTTAAATAGCGAGCAAGGAGCTGGGGGCACACTTGATGTCACTTTTATGTCACCTTGTAAAGCAGGAGGGGCTGTGTCTTGCACTTTTGGGGGCTGCACAGAACCTAAGGCCATTGTTTTTGGTTTAAACTTTTATTTCAAAATTCAATTTTACGTGTCTTGCCCGCTGCAGCCTTGCATCGTGTCTGGCTGGCTGGGCTGACAGAGCCCAAGGCTTTTCTCCCTGGATTTATTTCCAGCAGGCTCAGAGGAGAATGGATTGTTTGTAAGGCTGAGGACAAGCATCCTGCTGGCACCTTGGGTTGTTTTTCCTTTTCTGTTTTGATCTAACAGACAATTGGAGAAGGAAAAGCCTCTTGCACCACGTGATCCCTCTGCCTTGGCTCAATTAAGAGAAATCCCAGAATTTGCCTGACTCACTTCCAAAGGCTCCTGTTCCAAGGGGTCTTCAGCCTTTTTTTGTTCCTCTTGATGATCGGTTTTCGCTTCATTTCACTGTGACTTGTTTTGCTTTCTTTAACATTTCTACCCCTCAGTACCTGTGCTGGCACCAGGTCAGCTCATCCTCAGCTGAGCTCTCCATATTCAGCTTTTAGCTTTCCCTCTGGGGATGGTTTCTGAAGGGTTTTATCAGCTTTCTTGTACTTTTCCCAGCACCTTCTCAGCCTCTTGGAATAGGGTGCTGAGAGCTGCGGAACAAATCCCATTTGGGGGCTGGCAGGGATAGCTCCAGACAGCAGCTGCAAAGAATCCTGGAGTTGGTTTTTATTTTTGAATAAAGCAATCTGAAAATCTGGCAGTTAGTTTCTGTAATGAACCCTGCATGGTGTCAAACTGTAGCTTTTTAGTGGTTACCCCCCTGTGGTGATGCCAGGCTGGCTTTTCCTGCTCCCCTCTGATGGATCCCTTGGGAAATGTGTGCCTGGATCCACTTGGCTTCCTTCTTCCATCTCCCTTGGCCATGCTGACCTTGCCTCTGATTCTGGATGTGCTCCCTCTTCCCCTTGGTTTTTTCCCACTTCCTTGTGAAATCTAATGATGTGTGTCATGAGGAAACCCCAATTTTTATTTTTTTTTAATTATTTTTTTCATTTTCTCATGGTTCTTACCCAATTTGAGTAGAGGAAGTGCTGGTTTTATGAAAAGATTTCTAAAATTATCTATCATGGTTTCACAGGCAGATGAAGCTTAAATTGCCTCCAGCTGTGTTGCTGCTGCTGCTGCACCTTCCAGAGGCTTTAATTGTTCTTTTAACTCCATAGAATATCCTGGCTTGGGAGGATCATCAAGTCCAGCTCCTGGAATTTGGTTCCTGCTGTGGAGAGGGGCTGGGATGGCAGTGGGGGATGCTCTGGGTGTGCAGGAGGTGCCTGTGGACACCCCTGTGTGCTTTGGAACAGCAACAAATCTGAAATATTTTGCTTGCTTTGACCAAGGGCCCGGTTTTTCCCTCCCAGAGAAAATCATGGCAGGGAATTTGTGGGTTTGGGGAGATTGGGTGGGAGCCCTTTCCTCTCCTCCTCCCTCCTCTCCTCCCTCTTCAAAGGGCTTTTACCACCATCAATAAATAACAGGTCTGTGTGCTCCAGGAGCTCCAAGACAGGAGTTTTTCTTTCTCCCTCAGAGAGGAAAATGCTTCCAAGCCAACATATTTTGTGTAATTTTGGGCGAGGTGGTGGCTGGTTTGCAAATTCCATTTTCAGCTCACTTGATTCACTTATAAATATCCCAAAAGGCTCCAAGGAAGAGACGATTCCTGTGCTCCTGGGTTTTTTTAGCTGCTCCTGCTCGGGTTTGGCTTTAAGCTCCTGGGAGTGGTGGGGAGGGCTGGGAGCAGATCAGAGGAGGGCAGAGCTTTCTGGTGATGTGTTTGTGGCTGGAATCAGATGGATGGATGGCTTATCCCGGCGGGGCTGTGAATGCTCAAAGGCAGGGTTTGTCTGTGTGGGCTGGCAGGAGGGTGCTGGGGGGTAATTTTATCCCGGTTACCAGTTTATTAAATCAACCTTTTTATTCTGCCTTGCTCCTTCGGGTGGAGAGCGCAGTGAATGTGGATTTTTGGGAGAGGGGCTCCGGACTAGGGATGGAGGGACAGGACACAGGGAATGGTTCCCCACAGCCAGAGGGCAGGGATGGATGGGATATTGGGCAGGAATTGTTCCCTGGGAGGGTGGGCAGGCCCTGGCACAGGGTGCCCAGAGCAGCTGTGGCTGCCCCTGGATCACTGGGAGTGTCCAAGGCCAGGCTGGATGGGGTTTGGAGCAGCCTGGGACAGTGGGTGGTGTCCCTGCCTGTGACTGGCTGGGATTTAGGGTCCTTTCCAGCCCAAACCAGTGTGGGATTCTGTGATTTGTTTTGATCAAGGTTAGCTGTGTTCCTCTGGAATCTGAGTTCATTGCTGCAAATGAAGGAACACTGGTTACCCAGCAGAAGGGAGAAGCATCAGTGTCACCTTTGCAGAGCTGGCACGTGCTGTGGGTAAGGGAGCAAAGCTGGGATGTCCAGGGATGGGCTGTGGCATTGTCCCAGGATGGCACAGGAGCCCCAGACACAGCAAAGGGACCATTGAGAGTTTTCAGTGTTAGGGTGGAAAGACCTTAACCCATCTCACTCCACCCCCTGCCATGGGCAGGGACATCTCCCACTGTCCCAGGCTGCTCCAGCCTGGCCTTGGACACTTCCAGGGATCCAGGGGCAGCCACAGCTGCTCTGGGCACCCTGTGCCAGGGCCTGCCCACCCTCCCAGGGAGAATCTCTCCATAATATCCAATGTAAATCTCTCAGTTCAAACCCATTCCCCTTGGCTGTCACTGTCTGCCTTTGTAAAAGTCATCCTCCTTCTCTTTATTAACCTCCTGTAAATACTGAGAGAAGATAGGTGGATTCATGAGAAGCTTCCTCCCAGTAGCAGGGTGTTTCCTAAGACTGTGATTGATTAAAATTGGATTGGGTCATCATAATTAACTGATTGGAATATGATAGTGCAGCAGGACACAGGGCTCATTTAGATCTGCTCTTGCCCACAGAGCCTTCTCCCAAAGCATTCCCAAGCTGCTGATCCCATTATGTAACTCAGCCCAGACAGTAATTGATAATCATTACAATTGCCCACAGAATTCCTCCTCACTTTATTCCTGTTTGACTTTCGTTTGCTGCTCATTGTCAGAGGAATGATCTCCTTGGAACCCAGGGGCTTTTTTTTTTTTTTTTAATTCCTGGGTTTGGAATTTTGCAAAGCAAATGACTTCCCTTTAGCCTCAGCCTGCTTGGGCAGGGAGAGCTGCTTCTGCTTGGCCACCCTCAGCATCCCCTCTGCCATGGGACCAAGGTTTTTCCAGCTCTAGGAAGCTGCTGGCAGTGAACCATGGCTTGCTTCAGCCTGTTCCTCATGCCTGGCTCCATCTTTTCATCATTCCTGTGTGGGTTCCTGGCCTGGCACCCCGGGCAGGTCCCTGCTGAGCAGTGCTGGCCGTTCCCTCCGTGTGGTGAGGTAAATTCAGACACCCGTGGAGAATGGAGGCCCAAAGCTGCCAGGCTGGTTCTGCTGGGCTGAGGATCAGGGAGGCATTGAGGTTGGAAAGGAGCTCTGGGATCATTGAGTCCAACTGTTCCAACATTGCCAAGGCCACCACTGAAACGTTGTCCCCAAGTGCCACATCCACGTGGGGTTTGAGCACTTCCAGGGATGGGGGCTCCACCACTGCCCTGGGCAGCTGTGCCAGTGCCTGGCCACCCTTTCCATGGAGAAATTTTCCCAATATCCAACCTAAACATCTCCTGGCACAACTTGAGGCCGTTTTCCCCTTGTCCTGTCCCCGTTCCCTGGGAGCAGAGCCCGATGCCCCCCTGGCTGTCCCCTCCTGTCAGGGAGCTGTGCAGAGCTCAGGTCCCACCTGAGCCTCCTTTTCTCCAGGCTGAGCCCCTTCCCCAGCTCCCTCAGCCCCTCCTGGTGCTCCAGCCCCTTCCCCAGCTCTGTTCCCTTCCCTGCACACACTCCAGGTCTGTTTTGTCACGAGGGTCCCAGAGCTGACTCTGGGGCTGGAGGTGCCCCAGCAGCTGCTGCCACTGTGGACACAGAGAGTGCATCTGACCTGGGGAAATTGTGCATTTTGTACCTGCAGGGACTCTCCCACGTGCCAAAAGCATTCCCAGCTCCTCTCAGAGTGCAGTCTGTGCTCTCAGCATGCTTGGAGCTGCTCTCCTGATGAGGTTTTTTGGGATGTCTGCAGTGGAGCTGTTGGCTGAACCAGCCCAGTCTGCATCACAGGTGTGCTTCCCTAATTGTCCCATGTCAGGCACAGCCCCTAAAGCTCCTCTCAGCTTTGTTTTCCACTTTCAGCTCTTCCCATCTCTCAGTTCCCTCCCCACATGTGCTCAGGGCTGATGCTTTAGGCTCAGCCTGAGGCCTCCCAGCAGGGGCAGGACTGCAACCAAGCACAGTGGGAGAAACATCAGGGATTTCATCAGCCTGCTCTCAGAATGTCAGATCAATGTTTATAACTTTGTGTGCCTGTGCTTTGGACCTTCCAAAGCATTTGGGTGCACAGGGACTTTAAAGATCATCCAGTGCCACCCCTTGCCATGGACAGGGTCACCTCCCACTGCCCCAAGATGCTCCAAGCTCCCTCCAACCTGGCCTTGGACACTTCCAGGGATCCAGGGGCAGCCACAGCTGCTCTGGGCACCCTGTGCCAGGGCCTGCCCACCCTCACAGGGAACAATTCCTGCCCAATATCCCATCTATCCCTGCCCTCTGGCTGTGGGAAGCCATTCCCTGTGTCCCTGTGTCCCATTCCCTTGTCCCCAGTCCCTCTCCAGCTCTCCTGGAGCCCCTTTAGGCCCTGCAAGGGGCTCTGAGGTGCCCCTGGAGCCTTCTCCTCTCCAGCTGAGCACCCCCAGCTCTCCCAGCCTGGCTCCAGAGGGGTTCCAGCCCTTGGGACACCTCCATGTGCTCCTCTGGAATGACTCCCAGCTCCATGTCCTTATGCTGGAGGCCCTTGATGTGCTTGGTAGCAGGCAGATGCCTCCAGGCTGAAAGAGCTCTGTATTAACAGGGGAGTCTCAGTTCAAATCAGTGCTACCTGGCATGAACCTTGTTTTGGGATCCCAAAACTTCTAAGCCCAAGGAATGGCCCTGAAGATGCCATGGAAATGCCAGCCTGGAATTTCTGCATGGCTCAGAGCTCTGGTCTGCTCTCCCCAAATTTGGGGTTGTGATGAGGCTTCCCCTTCCCTGTAGAGCTTTTGCCAGAGCTGCTGTGGGACAGAGTAATTTATTAATGGTCCTGTGGGTTGTGGGGGCAGAGAAGAGGAAGGGATGTGACCAGGGAGAGCCATGGGGGCAATTCCTCCCAAAGTGCCACTTGTGCCAAGCTGGAATGCTTGGTGTGGGCTCCATGGGGGAGAGCAGCTGGAAGAGCCCAAATCCCTGTGAGTGGTGCTGGATCCTTCCCTGGCACACGGCTCTCCTGCTTTTGGGGCTGGACTGGGCTTTTCCTCAGGGAAGGGAGGATCTGAGAGCCTCAGTGGATCAGGGCTGGGGCTCCTCTGCTGGCACGAGGGCTCCTTCAGGCTGTCCAGGCACTGAATTCCTGATTTTGGTCAGGGTTTTTCCCCTCTCCAGGGAGAAAACTGCTCTTAAAGCAGGGAATTGTGGAGGCTGCTGTGGAGAGAGGTTCCAGGCTGCTGGGAGGCTTCTCCCCATCCAGCTCCTTCCAGTGCCACAGCAAATCCCCTTTTCCTAGGAATGCCAGTGACTAAACTGCCTTTGCTCCCTGTTAACACATTCGGTGATCCTGGTGAAGCTGAAACACTCAGGGACAATGATATTTGATGGGAATTTGTGTGCTGGATGAAATGACATTAATTCCTGAACTCCTCTCTGTGTATCCTGGCGTGTCCCAGCTCCGCATGGCACGGGCTGGTGACAGCTCTGGGGATGTCCCATGGAGCTGTCGGGGTCCCAGGGGTGATTACAGCTTTGTTCCCAGGCTGTGTCCCTCTGTTTGGCAGAGGGGAGCAGCCTCGGGGTGCCCCCATTTGTTTATTTTTAATCACACATTGTGATTTTCCAGAGGAGAGAGCTCCTGCTCCCGGTGTGCAGTGTCCCGTGGTGAAATGCCAGTGGTGGCAGGTTGTGTTTGAGTCACTGCTGCTGCTGGAAGGGCTTTGTAGGCTGTTCCTGCTTCCTCCTCTCCCCTGAGGAGGAGGAGGAGGAAAGCCAGAGGGAGAGGATCTGGTGCTGGGAGCTACGTCATCTGGCACGGCCTGGTGGAAAATCCATTTGCCAGAGTCCAAGAGGCAGCTGGGCTGCAGCAGAATGTGCAGGAAGTCAAAGGAGCCCAAACCAACAGTTTGTGGAGAGAAGAAGCAGTGAGGGGCAGGAAGCAAAGGGTGAGGGCTGCTGTGGGCATGGAGCTGGGTTGGGATCCACTGGCTGCTCCTCAGGCCCACATTCCCAAAGGAACACAGCATCAATCAAGGAGAAAGTGTGCCTTTCACTGGACTGAAAGTCTCCTCATTGGGAAGAAACACTCAGTCCTACCTTGGCTTTAGAGGCTGGTCAGGCCATTGAGGCTTTCAGATGGGGAGGGATGAAGAGGCAGCTCTTGCCTCCCTTTTGCCTGGCCACATTCCTTATTTTTTCCAGGGGAGTGGCTGTTCTTCACCCTGATCCCGTTGTGGGTGTGTGAGGAGTTTACAGCTGGGGGGAACCCAAAATTTGGATATCCTTGTGGAATTTTTTTCCCTGTCCTTGCTAAATGGATGCAGCAACCAGCTGATCCTCTCCTGTCTGCTTGGAGCTCTGGGACTACTGTCCTGGTAGGAGCACAGCAGGGAGGATGCAAAGAGCAAGAGGGAAGGTTTGTGGAACCTTTCAGGGGAGGCTCACGGGGAATTTTGGAAGCTTTGGTTTTGAACAGGAGAGTGCTGGAGGTGTTGGTGTGGAATGGGGGCATTCTGGAGAGCTTGGTTTGGAACAGGAGGGTTCTTGGTGTGCAGCAGGGAATTCTCTTGTGAGAATTCTCTGAGCTGCACCTCCAGGCTTATATTGATGTCCTGTGGAGGCTGAGCTGGAGCAGAGACTGCACAGAGCAAAAGGATAAAGCAGGAATTTATTAAAAGGCCTCACTGAGCACACCCGGGCTGCACAAGAGCCCGGCTGGGATACACCCAAGGTGAACCCAAAATGGGCACAAAATGGACTCCAAGTCATGAGGGCTCACACTTTGGTAAGTTCTAGTCCATAAGAATATTGGAATTAATTGTCCAACCACAGCTTCATGTTGTGAAGCTCCATCCTCCTTGTTTTTCTCACCTCACCGTTGGTTTTGTTCTTGGGCCTGAAAGTTGTCCTTGGTCCCAAGCTGGAGAAGGAATTGCTTTGTCTGTATTTTCTGTGAAAAGAGCTCTGTGACACTGAATATGAAACCTAAAACTGCCCACCAAAACAGCCCAGAATCTGAAAAATAGAAAAGCTAAAACTTAAGGCATCAATGTGTGGAGCATCCGTCCCACCCTGGTCTGGGTGGGGTCCCGTGGGGTGGCTGAGGTGTGGTGGGTGAAGGGGAGCTGCTGCTGGCAGGACTGAGAGCCCAGAGCACAGGGCAGGGACTTGGCTGCCCGCCTGGCAGGCACCTGCCAAGCCATGGAGCAGATTCCAGGCCTCCTGCTGCTCCGGTGCTTGGAGGAGCATTGGCATTGCCCTGGGGTTGTTTGCTTGGGGTGGTGATGCCTTCATGCCCAGTGCTTGCAATCCCTGAGGTCCTGGGCTTTCCAAACTATGCATGGCATCTCAGCCTCTTCTCCCTTGCTCCAGGAATCTACCTCTGTTCCGTTCTGGGCTCTTTTCCCCCCCTCTGGCATGTAAACAGCCCTTTCATGGAGCTGCCTGAAGGGGTGCCAAAAGGAGGGGGGGTAATTTGAAGCAGCTCTAAAAAAGAAATAAGTCTTTATGCTTTGCTGGTGCCTTGTTCAGGCTTGTTGATGTCACAATAAGCTCAGTTGTGGCAGGTGCAGAGGGGCTGGGCCAGGCAGGTTCCTTCTCTCCTGTTCAGCTCCTTGTGTTTGCAGCTTCACCTGTGCTGCCCCAGAGGCTCCTTGTGCCCAAAAGATTCCCAGCTTTTTTACAAGGAAGGACCTGGAGCTGCTGGAGAGAGTTGAGAGGAGCCCGTGAAGATGCTCCAAAGGCTGGAGCCCCTCTGGAGCCAGGCTGGGAGAGCTGGGGGTGCTCACCTGGAGAAGAGAAGGATCCAGGGACACCTCAGAGCCCCTTGCAGGGCCTAAAGGGGCTCCAGGAGAGCTGGAGAGGGACTGGGGACAAGGGAATGGGACACAGGGACACAGGGAATGGCTTCCCACAGCCAGAGGGCAGGGTTGGATGGGATATTGGGCAGGAATTGTTCCCTGTGAGGGTGGGCAGGCCCTGGCACAGGGTGTCCAGAGCAGCTGTGGCTGCCCCTGGATCCCTGGCAGTGTCCAAGGCCAGGCTGGACAGGGCTTGGAGCAGCCTGGAATGGTGGGAGGTGTCCCTGCCCATGGCAGGGGTGGGACTGGGTGGCTTTAATGTCCCTTCCAACCCAAACCATTCTGGGATCCTGTGACTCTAATCCTGATGTAGGCAGCCTGTACATTGTGCTTCGGGGAGAGCGAGCGTGCCAAGCCAGAGTGAGGATTTCATCTGGGATGTGCCCGTGGAGGTTTGGTGCTGCTTTCCAACCTGGAGGGGGGAGCACAGGGAATCCAACACCACAATCCTGGATTTCTAAGGCTGGACAGCGTCTGTAACCCAACAGCCCCATCACACAAACACCTGAGTTTGCTGCAGGGCACCTTGCAGGGAGCCGCACCAGGCAAAACGTTCAGCTTCTTAAAATGCCTGATCCTTGCTGTGTGACTTCCTGAGATGTTTTATGGGTTTGTTTTTTTTTAACATTCAGATCAGCTCCAAATCCTGGCAGGCTCCGTGTCCTTGTTCTGCAGGACACAACCTGTGGTGGCTCCATGGTGGCACTTGGCTCTTCCCCCAGGGTATCTCCACCCTCCACCGGGGTGTGTGTTTTATCGCAGCAGTAACCTGGCACTAAACCATTCTTTCTTTCTTGATTTAACTGCTGAGCCCTGTTTGGGAGGGTGAGAACAGGTTTCCCTTGTCATCACAGGAGCAAAAGCTAGAAACAAAGGCTTGGAGAATGAAGGAAGAGCCCTCTTCAAGTTCATTAAACAAATAAATGTTTATAGAGTAGAGCATCGTGGCTGCTGAAGCCTTTGAGCACTCAGGGAGCGACAGGAAACCTGGAACACTTGAGACAAACAATTAAATTTGGATTAAAACCATCTCAGCGTAACTTATATTCCTGTTAATGTTTCCAAACCATCCTTGAAGTTGTTTGTTTAAATATGTTTTTATGCTTCAGTGGCAACAGTTGAGGGATAATTTGGAAATGTCACACTTGGTGTTTGAGAACACACTTAAATACCACAAATTGAGGCTCCTGAAGCCCTGGTGAGCACAGAGGTGCTCCTGCCTCCAGATATCCTTGGAGCTGGTGGGGTTAGTCCAAAAAGGTCCTGTACAGACCAGAGGAATTTCTACCAGCAGGTAAAATACCCCAAAATTCCGGATGTGAGGATGCAGGTGGTGGTGATCTCCAGCTCAGCTCCACGCTCTGCACCGGGGGCCTGGCTGGATCCCCAGTCCTGGTTCCTTGTGGGTGTGGGCAGGAAGGATGTGGGTCCTCAGGCTCTTTTGGCTGCCAGCTCTTTAAAAACATATTCTGGCTTTTTTTTTTTTTTTCCTGCTTCCTGGTGAATTTTGAGTGTTTGAAGGGAAGAAGCCTTTTCCTCTGCAGGCTCCTGATACACAGAGGGAATCTGGCGCTCAGCATCAGCCTTGGGGCTGGTTCTTGGCTCACAGCTGGCTTGGAGACCCCTCCCCTTCCAAAAGGGGGAAAAATAGGAGTTTGGTGGGGAGGGAATGCTCTCCTGTCCGTTCTGGGTTTGCATCTCTCTGCTCTGGCAGAAGGAGCCCTGGGAGAGGCTTTGGGGTTCAGGGTTTGGGGCAAGGTTGGGGGAGAAACTGCCCCAAGGAGGTGAGGTACAGTAAAAGCTGTGGCAGCTTTTCTCTTGGATTTATGGGAAAAGGAGGATTTGTTAGGCAAGTTGGGTGTATGAAATGGCAAGGATCTGTCTTCCCCTTGGGAATTTGGTCACTTTGTTCCTTCTCTGTCTTGCTTTGTGGGTGATCTCTCTCCCATTCCTCTGCTTCTAAAACTTGCAGGCTTATCCTTACAATAAATATTCCTTTTTATTCCTCCTAAATACCAGAGGTTCTGCCTTAAATAGTAGCTTTGATTATTTCTTCTGTGGCAGGAAAATATGAGAACAAACCAGGCTGAGGCTTCCTGTGTCTCCTTCTTCAGGAAGGTGTCTGGATCCTTGGGTTCAGTTCCAGGCTGGTACTGGGAGATGGGATGGGAGGGATGAGCTGATCTCTGGGCAAGATGAGGGAGGGATGTTGTAGAAAACATCTTCACCAGGGCTGCTTATGGTGGACCTTTAAATAGAGACCTGAGCAGACACGATCTGCCTGCTGAACTCCTGGAGCTTTGGGAAAGGCTGGGAAAGCAAAATCCTGGCAGCAGCCTTGGGTCAGCGCTGCCACTTGTGAAATAAATAATGCAATTCTTGCACTGCTTACTCACAATTGGCCAGGGCTGCTCCCTGTAATGAGATCCTCCCCTCGGGGGTGTTTTAAAGGTTACTTAATTAGGTGTAATTGCAGCAGAATAGAAACCTGCTTTGAGGTTCTGAGTGCTTTGTGGCTGCCAGCTCCTTCAGCAAGTTTGGGAGTCAGATCCCATAAAAACGGCTGGAGCCAGAGGAGTGCTGGGTTATCAGCATCCACCTCAGCCTGGCTGTTTGTGATGATGAAGCCACAGAAATGAGGGGCTGGGAAGGGAATTCCTGGCTTTGGGGATGGTGCAGCTGTGCTCCCCCCATCCCATGCTCACACTGCAAGGCTGGGAATGCTCTCTCAGCACGGGGGGGATGGATGTGATCTTACCCCAGACAAATGCTGCATTAGCGGGGATCAGTTCATTTCAGCTGATCCCACTGCAGCCTGTGGATTTAGGGAGAGTGGGATCTAAAGAGAGCTGCGTGGGCACAGCTGTGTCTTTGGCCCTTTGGGGCTTCAGCAGCTCCAGCACATTTCCCAAAGGTGAGAAAAGGCTACTCTGACTTCTGTCATCAGCATTTAAAAGTATTATACAATTTTCTTTGAAAGGATTGGTTTAGCCCTGAGAGGTAAGGTGGGTTTCTAGGGACAAATGAGCGCTTTGGCTCATCCCCTTGTGTTAAACACAGAGGGTGGAGGTGCTGCATCCACCTTTGTGTAATCATGAGAGGCTTTACACGGCCTGTTCTCACTCAGATGAATTCCTGTGGGCCGCTCCAGGACACACACCCAGCTAAACAGAGAGGAGAGCAGCTGCTGTGAGCCCTCCCTGCTCTTTTTATTGCTAAAAAAATACCCTCAGGTATTTGGGGGTATTTATCAGGAATATGTCTTTTTTCTTACCTCCTCTTTGCTTTTAGAGTCTGAGTGGATTAAAGCAGCCCTGAGAGTTGATTTTATTCCCAGGACAGGACATGGAAGCACTATCCTTGTGAAAGACCATGTGATGTGATGATCTGAGCTCTACCAGCTCCTCTTGGGGGGTGCCTGACTGTTGTGGCCACTAGAAATCTCCCACCCTCCTGCACCCTCCAAAGAATGCCTTTTTGGAAGCTGGTGCAGCCTTCATCTCTGCCAGAAAATGAGGGAAAACTGCTGGCAGGCTCAGGGGTTGCAGGGGGTGTTGTCTGCCCAGCACATCCCTGAATTCCTTCAGGGATCATGCCTGAAACAAGCACAGTGGGTATTTTGTCCTGCTGAATCCATCTGCAGCGTGGTGGAGACATGGAGCATCCAGGAGGAGAAAGAAGAGAGGCCTAGAGCTTCCTTTTCCTTTTCCTCCAACCTGCTAAACAGGGAATTCACAGCTGGGGAATCCTTCACCTCTGTGGGAAACTTCCACTGCGGGGCTGCCAAGCCTTTGTGTGTGAATTTGAATTTGGAGTTGTCACTGTTGGAAGCTCGGGGTCCTTTGCTGAGCTGACTTCAGTGCATCAAAGCGAGAAAAGTTCCTTTTGTGCTGTGAGGAGGCATCCCAGGGTGGGGCTCTGGGGTGTCCTTGGCAGTCAAATCCTGGGGTTTTGGAAAGGGGAAACACCCTGGAGTGTGCAGAGGTCTTGGGTAGAGGGGATGTGGGAGTGGGGATGCTGCAAGGAGTTCTTGGTGTGCTGTTGAGTGGCCTTCCCTCCTTGTCCCCATCTGCTCCATGTCCTTTGCCAGGAGGAATCCCTTGGTCTAGGCCATATCCCTGGCACAGGGGTGACCAGAGCCCCCTTGGCACATGTTCCCCCCAGCTGTGCTCAGCCCCAGGCAGCCTGGCTGTCTTCAAGCAGTTTAAACCTCTCACTTTCCACCAGGATTTAAGTCAGCTACTTAAACCACGTCATCCTCTTTCACTCTTTAATGCTCTGTGCTTCAGCTGCTCGGGCTCCAAGGAGGGTTTGTAACCAGCCACAGGCACACACAGGAAGCAAAACCTTTATCTGAGGTATTTCTTGCTGGCCAAAAGCAGGACTGTGGCTCCTATCCTGTGGGTTAAGCTTGGTGTTTGGTTGGTGGAGTGTTCCTGTTGGGTGTTGTGCCAGGAGGAGTGTGAGGGGAGCTGCTAAAACCCTCAAATCTGTCACCTCAGAGCTGCTCACATTTACTGGATGGGTCTAAAGCACTTTGAGCCACAGTGCTGGTGGTTTTCCCTGATAAGGTACTGGGTTTAGCCCAGTCATCAAAATGAAGAAATGAGGAAAACAATCCCAGGCTGTTCCAAGTCCTGGCCAGCCTGGCCTTGGACATTTCCAGAGATCCAGGGGCAGCCACAGCTGCTCTGGGCACCCTGTGCCAGGGCCTGCCCACCCTCACAGGGAACAATTCCTTCCCAATATCCCATCCAACCCTGCCCTCTGGCAGCTCAAAGCCAATCCCCCTTGTCCCCAGTCCCCCTCCAGCTCTCCTGAAGCCCCTTTAGGCCCTGCAAGGGGCTCTGAGGAGTCCCTGGATCCTTTTCTTCTCCAGGTGAGCACCCCTAGCTCTCCCAGCCTGGTTCCAGCTCCATTTCTTGGTGAGAGGAGGAGTCCAGGGGCTGTGGGGGCCAGGCAGGCACAGCAGATATTCTTGTTTTCTGTGCTTTGGGGTTCTTCTGAGTGCCAGCAGCTGCTCACACTCGGCCTGGTGGTGGTGTCTCAAGTGGAAATGGTGATTTTAAGCCTGGACAGCAAATACAGGCAGGTTTGGCTCAGCACAGACACTGCCACGGGCTCGGAATTCTTCACCGTGTGGCTTTTGTATCCATAATGTCCGGGTTGGGAAGTTTTCAGAATCATTTCCCCTCATTTCCCCCTGCCCACAGCCCAATTTAAATACAGAAGTGGCTCTGTTGCCTAAAGCAGATACTTCCCTGGCTGCCCTGTCTGTCCTGCCCTTGCAGTGGGGTGGGTGAGGTGCCCTGCTGTGGCATTGGCACCAGGGTCTGAAGCCCTCAGTGGTCCTGAGGAGCTGAAAACCACAGAAACTCTGATTTAGAGTGTGTCATGCTAATCCCTTATAGGCTTATCAAGTCTGATTAAATGTCACTTGCCTCTCTTGTTATCTCTGTACACAGATAACAAATTAAGCGACAGCTTTTGAACTCCAGGCAGCTGCCAGATGCATTAACTGGAACTGACACATTCCTACGAGTTGTTTTTATTAGTCTAAAATACCTTTGTTTAACATACAAGAAACCTGACTCACCCAAGATGATGAGTGCCATGTGAGTTTAGGAGGTCTGTCTGCCAAAAAAAGTGCTCTAGAAAACTGGAGAAGGTGCTTGTGTTGTCTTCTCCCATTCACAGAATTTCAGGTGAGCTTGGAAAAGATCTCTGGCACCATCGAGTCCAAGCTGTCACCCATCCCTGCCTTGTCACCAGCCCAAAGCACTGAGGGCTACTTCCAGCCCTTCCCTTGGGCATCTGCAGGGATGGGGACTCCAAATTTCCCTGGGCAGCCCCTTCCAGTACCTGACCGCCTTTCCTGGGAAGAAATTCCTCCTGATGTCCAGCTTGAGCCGGCAGGTGGGCAGGGCTGTGCCCTGGAGGAGTTGGGTTTCCTCCAGAGGCACAGCCTGGAATTCAGTTACAGGACCTGCAGGAGAGGCAGGAGCTGTGCCAGGGGAGGTTAGGTTGGATTTTAGGAAAAGGTTCTTCCCCCAGAGGGTGCTGGGCACTGCCCAGGCTCCCCAGGGATGGGCACGGCCCCGACGCTGCCAGAGCTGCAGGAGAGTTTGGACAGGGATGCCCAGGGTGGGATTGTTGGGAGGGTCTGTGCTGATCCAGGGCTTGGATTGGATGGTCCCTGAGGGTCCCTTTCCCCCAGGATATTCTGTGATTCCATGGTTTCATGGCCTCAGCCCTGTGGGTTCCTCCATGCCAGTGGAACTTTCGCTGCTCCTGTGGGAATGCAGGATGAGCAAAGCACACGAACACATGGGTGAACAGCTCTAAGTGTGCTGCAGATGTGATTTTCCTATAAAAACACATACCTGGCTTTCAGAAAACCAAGGAGAACTCAAACCAGCCCCCCCAGTGCTGCTGCAGGGTGAGCAGGGCTGGGCTGGGGGCTGAGTCTCCTTTGAAACCTGAGGTTTCCTTCCCTGAAAGGAGAGGTTTGGTGATTCACCAGCTCCTTCCCCGAGAGCAGACTGAAACCCCAGCGAGTCAAAAGGCTGTGCTCATGAGAGCTGTACAAACCTAGCCCTGGAAACTCCCTCCTGTGCTCAGGAAGGGGAGGAGGATGTGTGTGGCAGGGGCAGCTTTGGAGTATGGAGCTCACCTTGCATATCCTCACTCACCTCACCAGTTTCCTCCTGGGATTGTTGCTCAGCTGGAGGATGTGCTGCAAAAATAGACAAAGGTAGCTCAAAAACTCTCAAATAAGGGGTAAATGTCTGGTTGTCTGAGCTTGAGAAGCATCTGGTGTGAAGGATTTTCTGCTCGTGGCAGACTGGAAGGAAGGAAGGAACCAAATGGACTTTTTGGAGACACTTTGGGCCCTGTGGTTTTGCTCTTTGCCCTTTTTCTTTGAAGATCCCAGACCATCCTCAGCAGGTCTCAGAGTGCCCCTTGCTCCACATGTGTGCTGCTCCAGCATCCCCCATCCCAGCCCTTGACAGCTGACGTGATTCCTTCCCCCTCAGGCATTGTCTAATTGGGAAAACGTTTCAATTTTACGGCCTAAATTTGTAACATGGAGCAGTTCATTATCACCGAATCCCCTTAATTGGGCCCTCCTCCCAGGCAGCCTATTACAGAGTTTCCCAATTAAGACAGGACCTCTTTAAAACCCATAAAAATAAACAAATCCCTGGCAAAGCAGGCCCATGTTACAGGAGACACTGCCCAAAATGCTGCTTCAAGGCTAAGCAATAGTTTCAACACCAACCAAGTCCTAATTAACCCCTTGGTACTGATTACTTATGTTCTCTTCAAGGAGAACAGACACAGTTTGGGGTCAGCTCAAGAAATTCACTGTTATTTGCTCAAGTCTTTGTGATAAAGAGGAAGAAGTTGGTTATGAAGTGTTTCTGTGCTGGAAGATGCTGTTTCCTGCAAGGATTCCATAGGTAACGCTGGGTTTTTTTTTTTTTGGTTGCAGGTAAAGGACCTAACAAAATACCTGGATCCCAGTGGATTGGGAGTTATCAGCTTCGAAGATTTCCATCGGGGGATCAGAGCCATCAAAAATGGAGGTGAGTTTCCTGCTGTGCTGTCAGTGAGGATGGCAACAGGCCAAATTTAACCCTCCCACAGCTGGGCTGGGAAGCTGCTTGGGGAAAAGCACCTGGGTTTGGTTTTCTGAGAGTTACTGCTCTGTGCTGGGTAGAGGAGAAGGGGGAGAGGTTTATTTAATTTAATAAGGGTTGGAAAAAGGTGGTAGAGCAGTCATGGTGGTGGTTCCATGTTCTGTTGTTCATCAGGAAGGTTCCTTCCTACAAAGGAAGATTCCCTGGGAAATCTTTCCCTCCTGGTTTGGTGTCTCCCACCTGTGTTTTTGGGGGGTTGTTGCTCTCATGGAGTAGCTGCCACGCTGCTGGAGGTGTCTGTGTGCTGCTGGCTGTCACATCTGCCAAACACTGGCACTGAGCATGGAATCCTGGAATGGTTTGGGTTGGAGGGGGCCTTAACACTCATCTCACACTGCCATGGGAAGGGATACCTTCCCCTGGAATGGAAATCACCACGCATTTACTAATTTATTGATGAATTTACCAATGCATTTATAACCTTCACTCCAGCTGTTTGGAGTATCAACATGCTCAGATGGTTTTTAGCAAGCAGCACATTAAACCAGAACTTTAAACTCCCTGACTGGAGTCAGGATGATCTTCAAAGAGGCCAGGGCCAATCCCCACGTGGCTCCTGAGGGCTTCTTGCAAGAGCTTAAATGTGAAGTTGCCATTTGAACCCCTTTGCTGCAGAAGAGGTGCTGTCTTTTCAGTTTGGGTGTTCTTTCAGAGGGTCATTTTGGGCCAGGCATGCTGTTATGGGCAGGGTGTGAGAAATCTGGGAAGCTCCCTGCTGAGCAGCTGGAGTTCTGAACGTGCAGATGTGAGTTATCATCCTTGCACAATACTGAGCTCTGCTCAGAGAGGCTTGTCTGGGGTTTCAGCCCTGCTCAACGTGCCCCTGCTGCCAGCCCTGCACATGGAATGTGCTGCAAGGCTGGGAAAGAATCCTTCCCATACAAACTGTGTTGTTCCAGGAGTAAAAATCCCATCAGAGCAAGGTTTTCTCCTGCTCTTCTGACAGTTGTCCATCCCTCCTCCTTCTCCCCAGTTCCACCCTCACTTTATTTGCTTATTTACTGCAAGGGTGGGCAGACCAACCAGCTGGGGCTGCCTTTGGATCCCTGGGAGTGTCCAAGGCCAGGCTGGATGTGGCTTGGAGCAGCCTGGGATAGTGGAAGGTTTTGCTGTTGGAACAAGATGAGCTTTGAGCTCCCTTCCCACCCAAACCACTCCAGCATTATTTGAGCTCAGGATTGCAGTGTTTTGTGGCGGCTCCCAAGTTTCCTGGTGTAGCCTGACCAATTCCCAGCTGCCAGGAAGCAGGAGGAACTGCAGCACACTATTAATTTGTAATAAATTGCCATTGGAGTAGAGTGTTTGTGAAAGCCCAGGCTCGTGTTTCTCCTCAATAATTCATCACTTTGGTGTTGTGTTCTAGTAATTGAATGGGAAAAGCAGATCCAGGCAAAGCTTTTAGGGTCTCTATTTATTAAATTTGAAAGAGATTGATATGTGTTTATTACAGTGGTTAGGAAGGGCTGAGCTCTCTAACAACACATGGCATTAAATGGTTATAAAAGAAGCCCAGGGCAGGGAGCAGAGGAGGTTCTTTGAGTCTCACAGCTGAGCATTGCTCACATTGAAGCAATCTGAAGGATTTGCTGCTGCTCTTGAGACAGTCAATATTGATCATCCCTTTGTAAGCAAAGCAGAGGTCATGCTGCTGCCGGGTGTCCCTTTTAACAAGGTTTGTTAATTAGCCAGGCCTATTTTCAGCCAGGAAATATCTCTTGGATTTCTTGGTGCTCTCTAATTCTTGTGTCAGTCCTAGAAGTGAGAGCTGGTGTCAGCTTGGACCTTTTGGTGTCTGTGTTAATGCAGGGTTTATTTCTGAGGGTGTTCCACTCTTGTCTCCCTCTCCCCTCTCTGGAGAATTCCCTTAGGAGAGCAGCTGGGATTTGCCGCTAGCCTGAAGGTGCAGTTACAAGCCCAGCCAAATTTCTTCTGCCAGCTGCATTTCTCCCAGGTGCTTTCGTGTCCACTTGGCCTTTACATGCAGGATGCTGAGCCTCCTGTCCTGTCCTGTCCCTGTGCCACATCCCACTGCCTGAGGAACAGACTGATCCAGGGCTCCTGGTGCTTGTTCTGCTTCCAGCGTGGAGCAAGAGCCACTGAAACCCTCCCACCAAGCCCCAGTGCCTCCCCTCCACTGCCATGGGCCAGCTCTGGTCTCTGTCTGGCCAGGTAATGCTGACTGTGAGGGGACAGAGCAAAAGCATTTGGATTTGAGGCTTTAAGGAGAGGGTTTGGCCTCCCCAAAGTGAAGGCTGGATGGGAAAGCACGATTCTCACGGATTTATTTATACCTGCAGTGTGGATGGCCAGGGAGTGCTTCCAGAGGGTTTCCCTGCTGTGGGAAGTGCTGAGCCTGTGACTCTGGGGTGGCTGAGCTCTGTTCTCAGGCCTGGGGACTGTGGGGGCAGAGGTGCTGCTGGGACAGGTTCATCTGCCCATGGTCTACTGTGTTCCAGCCCCTTCCTGCTCTTTTCCTTCCCTTGCTCCACAAGGAGTGGCTTCCCTGCTTTTGAAATCTCTGAATGGTGCCTGAGTGACTGGCCAGTCTGCACAGCACAGGGAGAAATGTGAATCCAGCACTGGCAGCCTGTTGGGGGGGGATAAATAACTCTGAAAGTGCAATTTTACAGCTTGGGATGGTAAAACTTGAGAAACTGATAACAGAGGGAAGGCAGTAATGAAGGAGAGTATGATGCTTACAAAAAGTTGGGTTTGGAGGCCTGAAGAATTCTCAGCCAGAGGAAGACCTGGTGCTTCTGGCTACCATCAGTGAGATCCAAGGGAAGAGAAGCAGGGAAGGAGTCAGTGTGACTGTTGCAGTCATCACGGTGAGGAGCTCCAGCTTGTGGAGGATCCCCTCAGGGAGAAACAGGAGCCAGGGATTGCATCCCAGCCCCTTGGCAAACTCAGCCTGGGAGAAAGGAGCCTGTTTGTGTGGCAAGGAGCTGCCCTGGGCTGGGGTCTGGAATCACCAGCTGAGGTGCCTGGACCAAGGAGCAGCTCTGCTCCTCTGTGTCCTGGCTGCAGGAACAGCTGGAGGGAGGGGTTGGTGGCAAACATGAAGGATGGGCTGGATCAGCCACAGCTGGATGCAGGCACACAAGCAGGCCTGAGCTCACCAGCAGATCCCTTCCCTCGTCAAGGTGTTAAAAACCTTTCAGACACCTGGTTTTCCTTCACCACTCAGCAGGACAATCTGAACATCTCTCTGCTCACACTGCAACTCACAAGTTGTGTCATTCACACCCATCCTCGGAGCTGAAACATCTGAAACATCTTCCAGGGAGCAGCCCGCTGGGAAGGGGCTCTGGGAGGTGCCCCTGCACACAGGGGGATTGCTGGAAGTGCCAGGCAGGGAAAGGTGCATTCCTGGAGCTCCCAGCCTCATCCACCCCTTCTGTCTTGGCTTCTGATCCCTGAACAAAGGGGCCCCTGTGCACTGAGAACAGACAGTGCAGCCACTGAGGGATGGATGTGTCCAGGAGCACAGGGGAGGGCCCGAGGATGGAAACAGTCACATCTCTTTTTTTTTATTATTGTTTATTTTTTAAATGCTTCAACTAAAAGCCCTTTGGATTTGGGGTGATGGAAAATCCAGCTCAAGAGCCAACACCTAAACCTGGAAGCTCTAAGAGAGTTCCTGTTTGCAAGGAGGAAGACTTGGGAGATCCCTGGCAGTACCAGCTTTGGAGGAGCTGGATCAGGAACCCACTGTGCCAAAGGAAAGATCCTCCAGGGGCTGAATAAGGGGCTTGAAGCAGGAGGAGCATCTTCAGCTCCCCAGAGACACTTCCAAAGGCTGGCTGGAGGGAAAAGTGTGGAGCTGGGAAGCTGGGGCAGGCAGGGCAGGATGCTGAATAGGAAATACAGGGCTGGGGGTCAGGCTGTGGTAATGCCTTGTGGAGGCTGAGCTGGAACAGAGACCAGGCAGAGCAAAAAGATAAAGCAGGGATTTATTAAAAGGCCTCACTGGGCACAGTGGACTGTGTCACCTGGACTGCACAAGAGCCCAGCTGGGCTATGCTCAAGATGGACCCAAAATGGTCACAAAAAATGGGTGCCTGGTCACAAGGTCTCACACTTTGATAAGTTCTGGTCCATTTGCATATTAGAATCAATTGTCCAGCCATAGCTCAGGTTATGAAGCTCCATTCTCGTTGTTTTTTCTTCTCACCTCACCATTGTTTTTGTTCTTGGGCCTGAAAGTTGTCATTTGTCCCCAACTGGAGAAGGAATTGTTTTGTCTGCCTACTCTGTGAAGAGAGCTCAGTAGCACTGAATATGAAACCTAAAACTACCCATCAAAACAGCACAGAATCTAAAAAAATAGAAAAGCTAAGACTTAAGGCATCAGTGGCTCTGCCCAGAGCCTGTGGGGGAGCACCACATTCCTAATTGGAACTGGCAGCAGTGGGAGTTGCTGTTGGGATGAGCCTTTGTGGGGCTGCAGCTGTCTGACCCTGGGGACATCCCTGGGAATGCTTCCACAGGTTCTGCAGCCGTGTCCAGAAAGGTTGGTGAGCTCCTGGTAGCTGAGGGTCAGCTGGGAATTTCCTGAGAGGATAGCCCACATCCAGCCGTTCCCCAAATGGAGGATGTGAGCGTTGTACCTCAAAGGCTCAGAGCCAGGAGGGAGCTGCACATCAGCTCCCAAAACCAGATCCGAGGGTTCATCCCGGTGCAAACTGCATTCCACATTCCCTGCTCCCACTGCAGGCGGTGCCTCAGGAGCTGACAGTACTCAGATGCCACCTGGGAGCCCAGAAGCCACTCGGTGCCACTCAGAGCCACTACTGGGCAGCTCGTGGTGGTCCAGGATGAGCCCTGGAGAGCCTGGCTGGCTGTCCTGGTGACCCCAATCCTGCTGGCTCCGCAGGGTGTTCCCAGGAGTTTGGTACCCACTGAGGTAACCCCTGGTTGCTTTGTGTGGAGGCTTTTTCCCCTTCTGTAGGATCTGCATTGCAGATGGCTTTTGCTACGCAAAAGGGAAGCTTCCCTTGCCCAGGGATAATTCCAGAAGCCAAAGCTTGCATTCCCTTCCTCTCCCAATGCCGTGGTTGTTTCTGGAGCTGCCTGTGTGCATCCTCTGTCCCACCTGGGTGCTGGAAGTGCAGCAGGCCACTGCTGACACCTGAGCAGGCGCCCTCAGCGGGGGTGGCCAGGCCCGATGGAATATTCCAGGCGTTTGCTTTTTAAGAGGAAAGCCTTGCCCAAGGCTCAGCAGATGGAAGCAGAGCTCGTGTGCACGTTTGACTAAACTCGGTGAGTATCTGGCACCGCTTTGAGCACTTCCTACGTTCCCCTCGGATCTGCTGATCCCTGGATTCATGCAGCACTGCTGCAGAGGAGACCTTCCCGCTGTTCCTGCCTGTTCCTAACCCTGGGTAAACCACCATCCACAGGGACACAGCTCCTTTGATGGCTGAAGGTAGGACAGATGCCTTTTTGTGTACAGCTGGCGTGCAGGGAATGGGGGCTGCCATGAATGGGAAATCAAGATTGATTCATGAGAAAGAATAAAACCCAAATTGCTCTCATTATGTCTTCTGCATTTTTTTTTATTTTTTTTTTTTCCTTTGCATTTTGCTGTGTTCTGGCAAATCCATGTGGATGTGCTATACATACTGCTGGTGGGGATAAGGACTTTAGGAAGATGAGTGTTAATTCTGCCCCTGAAAGGAGTGGAGATTTAAATGGCTCTTTAAAATTTATATGGATACTTGAAAAAAAATATATAATCCCTGTGCTGTTCTTGGGAGCTCAGGGTTCTGCTCATCTCTGGTGCAGGAGGATGATTATAGCACCAGGATTGTGCTTGTCAAGCTTGGGGGCCACGTGCCTGTCTGTGCCCCCTTCTGCCAGGGACAGGAGCAGCCAAGGCTTTCTTGGAATTGATTTGGATTTTTTCCCTTGAAATAGTGGCCCTCAGAGGGTTGTATTGGAAATCTCTGGGCCTGCCCATAAAACTGTGTGAGGGCTTTGCTGGGGTTTTTTAGTCCAGAGAAAAGGAGGCTCAGGGGGGAGCTTCTGGCTCTGCACAGCTCCCTGACAGGAGGGGACAGCCAGGGGGTGAGTCAGGCTCTGATCCCAGGGAACAGGGACAGGAGGAGAGGAAACGGCATCAATCTGTGCCAAGAGAGGTTCAGGTTGGGCATCAGGAGGAATTTCCTCCAGGAAAGGGTGGCCAGGCATTGGAAGGGGCTGCCCAGCTGGGTGCTGTAGTCCCCATCCCTGGAGGTGTCCAAGGAAAGCCTGGATGTGGCACTCAGTGCTCTGGGCTGGTGACAAGGTGGGCACCGGGCACAGATTGGACTCGATGATCTCAGAGGTCTTTCCAGACTCAATGATTTGGGATTCTGGGATTCTGTTGAGTCTGTGTAACTCTGTGCTGTCAGGAATGCGTAATTAGGAGCATGAGGGATGGAGCTGAGCTGTTTTGGGGGAGCTCTGTGGTCACAAGGACCTGGGGTCTGTCTCCATCCCCCTGCTGACAGGGTTGGGTGTGTGCAGGGCACAGAGACCCATCTGTGGGGGGCTGATCCTCTGTGTGGAGATGCAGACAGCAGGAGAACTAAGCAGGTGTGAATCCAGCCCAGCTGGAGGCTGTTCCAGGGAAGAGCAGGACACAGGTACAGCCCCAGGGTGGGGGCATTGAGGTGGGTGCTCCTTTCCTCCAGCCACAGTGTCCTTGGAGAAGAAAAGTCCCTCTCCTGCTCCAAGGAGCCCCAAAAATGCTCCTGTGTGTGTGGAGAACTTTCTCTCCAGCTGTGCAGCCTCCAGGATCCAGCAGATCCTGGCTGCAGCCCTCTTCCCCATGGCAGTGGGAGCAGGGAGGGGAGCATCCTCACTTGGATGAGTGAGGGTAAGTTTTTGTTCCCCTTGGAAGCTGGAGCAGCTGAGAGTGGAACCACAGATCACACTGTTCTCGAGCTCTTCTGAGTCACTATTTCTGCTATAATACAGACACAGAATCACTTTGGAATAAAGGAAAAGTCCTTTAGAATCATTGAATCCAAGCATTAATGAATCTGATAATGATATACCAGGGCAAGGACTCGGATGCTGATGGAGAGGGGGACACTTCTGGCTCAGCAGAGCAGTTTTTTCACTTGCATTTCTCTTCTGCTTTCCATAAACACTTGTTTGTATTGAATTTCTCAATGTGGCAGCTGGGTGAAGGGTGACACGGGGGGTGGGGGGGGGGACAGGCTGCTCTGCCCCGGGTGCTCCGTGGCTGAGAGGGAGCTGTGCTTCCCAAAAACAGCCTGGCAGATGACATACTGCATTGACCTACTTTCGGGAGAGGCGCAGAAGTGTTGGGAGAGCTGTGTCCGTGGGCAGCTCCGGGATGAGAGCAGCGAGGAATCCTTCAAAACTGCCGGAACGCTCCAGGGGCCTGGGAACGGGAGACTGGCACAGGAATCTCTGCCCCTCTGAGAATTCCTTCTTTAGCAATCTCTCCCCTTTTATGAATTCCTGCTTTGGAGCATGTGCTTGAGAAATCTGGCTGTGTCCAGCCAGCGTCGTGGAGTGTAACAGGTCCAAAATGCACCCTCAGTCGGAGGGAGTTCTGGTACAAAGCTGGGATTAAAGCTGGGGTCAAATCCCCGAAGAATCACTGTCAGTTCAGTGTTCCTTGAGAGGGAAAAGCATTGCTGTGTAGCCAGATCCCCTGGAAATCAAAGCTATTTCCAGAGTGGAGAGACTTCCATGTGTCCTGAAGTGGAGGAAACCTGTGGTGGCTATTTGGCCCACAGACAGTAACCCAACCTGATAAAGACAAATCTGATGCCCAAAAACCAGCAAATTTTTCTGGGAAAGGAGGATAATACCCACTGCAGGGACTACCTATTTTCTCAGGAAGATGAAAACAAGGAGCAGTGTTTTATTTGAGCTTTGGAGCAGTTCCTAGCTTGCTCTTCTATGGAGATGATGACTAAAGAGAAAACAGAAGCAGGTTCTGTTAAATAACATTTCTCCTCTTCCATCTGCTGCCTCTGTTTCTCCATTGCAGGATTCCCTTTCTGGGCCCTGCTGTTTTCCTCCACATCTGGTGCTGGGAATGCTTTTGGGAGCCCTGTGGTTTGGGGAGTGTGTGGGAGGAGGCTGGGCTGGGCTGGGCTGGTGGCTCCACGAGGGTGTGGAGGGTGGTTTCTGTCCTGCCTGTTCTGCTGTCTCAGGTTGGGCTGTTAATCCAGAATGAGGGATTGTCAATTCTTGGATCAGCCCGGGAAGGTTGGGAATGTGTCCTTTCTCCTGAGCAGGAGCACCTGGACAGGGATCAGGAGGTCCCTGCCCCAGCTGGGGTGAAGGAAGGTAGAGCCCAGCACCCTGCAGAGCTGGCAGTTCCTTTGTCCTGAGGAATCCAGTCAATCCAGAGTTATTAACAAAAGGAAAATGACTCACCTAGGACTTCTGCTCCTCCCTGCCTGGCTCTGTCACAGCCTGGGGGCTACTGACTGCACCAAGTGACCTGGCACCCCTGTGACACCTTGACAGGTTGATGTGGCAAAAGCTTTTATTCTCCAGAGTGTTTCCTTGGGCAGGAGAGGCTGGGTGTGATGTGGATTTCCTGGGAAATCAGGTTTCGAAGCAGCTGGGTGGGTGAGCAGCAGGTGGGACAGTTCCAGTGAACATCCGCACATTGGGAAAAACCAATTTTTCCAATTCTCTGGTGTTCTGTCACATTATCTCACTCCCATTCTGCCCCTCCTGGGCTGGTCCATGTGTCCTTCAATGTCTTTCTCCTTCCTGATCCTCTTTTCCAAACTCTTAGAGTCCAAACTGCTCCTGTAAATCACTGGGCAGTTTATTCCTCCTTTAGAATAGGAAGGACTTCTGTTAACAAGGCAATAGAAATGTTTATTAATGTAGTTAATAATTACAGAGAGCTCAGCACAAATGATGTGACAGCTTCTAATTAAACCGCCCCTGATGAGGAACTGGGCAATGGCTTGTTTGGACCTTGTTTCCATGTTTGGAATCAATGATCTTGGAGGTCTTCTCCAACCTGAGCCATTCTGTTTGTCACCTCTCAGCCCCTCAGGGCCTTCCTGGACCCTCATGCTCTGGATTGAAAAGGTCCAATTCCTCCCTGTGCTTCTTGCCCTGCAGGAGAGTGGTCAGGCACAAATAATGGCTGGAAAAAGGATCAAAACCCAATTTTGCAGGATCCCTCTTCCATGATTTTGTTTTATTTTAGGTAATAAAAATAATATTGTAGGTAATGTTTCCCTACACAGAAGCCAGTTGGAGCAAAAGCACTTTAGAGAATGCATCTTCCCTCTCCTTCAGTGACAAGTAGGACATGATTTGGCTCTGTTTCCACAGGATTTTCTGGCAAGGTTGGAGTTAGGGGGAGAAACACGGAAGGAGATTCAAAACATGTAGGATCATTTTCCCGTTACTCTGAACAGCCTTTAAGGGATTTTGGAGGACTGAGACTCCAAATTGCTCTAGTGTGGCCAAGCAGCAGGAGGACACAGGGACTGCTGCACCCTCCCTGTAACACACAGGACGTTTTTGAGCAGCACAGTCATCATTTCCAAAAGATGGCTCAGAACTGTGGAACACCACCTTGGGGAGAATTCTTCCTGCAGGTGTAGTTCAGTGCCTCTCCTCTTAGGTGTTTTTCTGTCCCCAGTTTCATCTAAACCCAGGCTGTGTTCTGGTCAGGACCTAGAGGGCAAGTCTCTTATCAGAGGCTTTATAAATAACTTTATAAATAATTTTCAGTGGTGATTTTGCAGCTCTGTTGTTGAGGTTGGAGCCTAGGCTGGAGCAGGGGGTGTCTGTAGTCCCAGGTTCACAGCTCTCCTGTCCATCATGTCTTTTCCAGAGGCAGGTGGGTGCTTCTGATCCAAACCACTTCCCAGGGCTCAGTGACAGCTTTGGAGAGGCTTGGCATTAATTGTGGTCAGTTTTTGGTGTGGCTAGTGGAAGGCAGAAATGGCAAGTGAGACCTGACTGACAAAAATACTAATGCCTGCATGTTGATGGGAGCACTGTAGGTGTTGAAAGTGTTTCCTTTAATCCTTGTGAGTCTGGAAGCTGTGCCTGGACCCACACAGGCATTGCTCTGATAATGAAATTCAGCCATGCTTGGAGGTAAGAACATTGTGAGCATTTCCTAGGCCCAGGGTTGGAAGCTCTGGAGCTGGGGAGGATTGAGTTGGGTTTAACTCTTACCCTGATTTCTCCATGTGGGAGCTTGGAGCTGAAAGGCTGAAGCCTTCAGGATGGGATGGTGGCATCCAGCCAGTCCCAGCCTGGTTTCTGCCTGTGTTATTTGTGGTGTCACAACCTCTGGTCAGGGTTCTCTTGAATTTTATTTTGCTTGTGGATCAGTCTTATCTAAAAAGTGTCACTGGTCCTCTGTGAGCTCCTGGGTGTGGAGCATCACAAGGAGTTTCTGCTTCAGGGTTCTCAAACCCTTGACAGGAGAGTGGCCACTGGGTGTCCCCAAGGCTGTGTCAGCTCCTGGAAGCTGACTTGGGATGTTCTGCTGGTTCAGAGTTCCATGAGCTCCTTCAAGAGGTCCTGCCTCAGTCTCTTCACAGAGCAGGGAGTTTAGGGACATGGGGTCATGGTGAGCTTTGCAGTGCTGGGCTACTGGTTGGACTCTTGGAGCTTTTCCAGCCTTAAGGACTCCATGATCTCTGTGTAAGAAGTCCAGCTTAGTTTCCAGAAGTGTGGAGATTTGGAATTAGAAGGAGTGAAGGAGCTGGAGAACATCAGGAGGTCTCCTCACCAGCAGCAAGTGCTATCTTGGAGGCTCAGTCTCTCCATCAGAAAGTAGCTCTAAGCCACAGCCAGCACCTTGTTTTCCACACCTCCAGCAGTGAGCCTTTGTTCTGGGCTGGCACAAGCCTGCAGGAATCTGAGCTGGTCTTGGTGACTGGCACACACTGAAAAGGCCACTCACATTGCTGGGAATTAAAAACGAGATCCCATGTTTTAAACTCAGCACAAATTCCAGGTGTTAATTGAACTCAGCACAAATTCCAGGCGTCAGTGGTGGCCTCCTGGTCTGTCTCAGGGGCAGAGGCAGCGATGCTCACCCAGCCTCTGAGATGAAGCTGGATTTGTGCTTCCAAAGGGCTTGGATGCCATGAAGTTAATCCCTTTCCATGGCTCTCCACGGTGTGAGGGAGGCTGCAGGGCCTGCGCCGTAGGAAGGGATCAGAAGGAATGTGTGATGAGCCCCAGTGATGCTCAGGAAACGAGGCACTGCTGAGGAGCATTAGCCAGGGTTGTGTAAGCAGCCTTAATTCTGCCACTGCCTCCCTGGGAGCTTGGGCTGCTGCTTGCTCCGTCCCCTGTGGCATTTTGGGCTGGGAAATGATAGTTTTCAGTAAGTGCTCCTGCTCCCTTGGCCCATCTCTGGGGGGAAGCTGAGCTACAGGCGAAGCAGAGAGCAGAAAGCTGCTCTTTTATGGCAGCATCAGGTTATAAATGTCGTCCTGGGCCACTCTGGGGAAGGAAAAGGTGGGTGAGTGGCATTGGTGCTGGTTTTATCCCACAGGGATCACACCACATGGGTGCTTAAGCACGAGACCCTGAGCTGCCTCTGGAAATACTGGATGTGGCTTCCCCTGTGCAGGATCCTCCTAAATTCCTGCAACTTTTGAATACTTGGCCGCGTGTCTCTTGTTTCCCAGCAGCATTCCCAAGTAAGGGAGCTGGGTTTATGTCACTTGCTCTCCCTTAAGCCAACCAGAACTTCGTCCTGCTCGTTTTTGGGGTCTGTTTTATTCTGTGCCATTCGGGCAGGTTCCAAGCCTTATTCCCACGCTGAATAATGCAGGTCTGTGAGCTCACATCATCCATCCTGTTGGGATCAGTCGGAGTTGGAGGCTCTGTGGCTTGCAGCAGTGTGTGTACGGTGTGTTGGCAGGTGACTTAAATGCTCCTGAAAGGCTGCTTTTCTAGGTCACTCCTATATGAAGCCGATAAAACTGGCTCTGTGTGACCCATGTGTCACTGCTGTACCCACAGCCCTTCACTCAAGGTGCCTTTCCACTGCGATCCTGCCTCCTGGAAGCAGTTTTTAGAATCTATTTCAGGAGCTTCATCCCAGAACTGCAATTCCTGAGGGTCCCTGGGAGATCCCAGGTGACTCTGGCACACCTGAGAGCTCTGAAGCTCAACAAGACATGGGAAAAAAATCTCATCCACCCCCATGGAGAGCCCATGGAATTATTTGGGTTGGGAAAGCCCTCTGAGATCACTGAGACCTACCATTCCAAAAGCACTGCCACCACTGACCCATGTCCCCAAGTGCCACTTCCACATGGCTTTTAAATGGTGGCTTCCAGTGACAGGGCAAGAGGAAACGGCCTCAAGTTGAGCCTGGAGAGGTTTAGGTTGGATATTGGGAATATTCCTTCATGGAAAGAGTGGTCAGGCACTGGCACAGCTGCCTGGGGCAGTGGTGGATTCAGCATCCCTGGAGGAATTTAAAAGCCACGTGGATGTGGCACTTAGGGACATGGCTCAGTGGTGGCCTTGGCTGTACTGGGAGAATGGTTGGACTTGATGTCCTTAGATGGCTTTTCCAACCTCAATGATTCCATGACTCTGTGATGGTTTAGCAGTGAAGCTGCCTGGGAGATCTCTCAGAGCCTGATTTTTACCTTTAAGGGTTTGGGATGTGTATGGATGTGACTGGACTGGCACTGGAGTGATGGGTAGAGCTGGAAGTGCAGGAGCAGCTGCTCATGGACACTGGGAGGACAAAAGACTGTCCCTGATGGCACCCTCAGCCCTGGGCAAAAGCTTGGGTTTGAGCAGAGGAGGGCAGAGGTGACTCCCAAGTGTTGTGACCACATCAGCTCCCAGTGAGGAGGAAGGAAAGAGAAATCAGGGATGGGTGTAAGCAAGGAAAGGCAGCATTGTGGTGTGAGGGGTAGAGAGAAGGGGGCGTGAAGCAGAGCAGGGGTCAGCTGGGACTTGATTTTGATGTCCAGGGGGGAGAGCAGAGGGAATGTGAGGGTCTGAGCTCAGCCCATACTGTGGATTGGGGCTGTTCTGTGCTGTTGCTGGTGGCTCCCAGCCATGCCTGGCTCTGTTCCTGCTGTGGGGGGAGCAAACCCCTCCAGCTGTCACCACCTGGGGACAGTGCTCTCCACAGGGAAGTGCCACGCTGCACCGAAGGTCTCCGATTTTTTGGCTCTCAGGGGTTTTTGGCTCTTTAGGTCAGGAATTTGCAAGCTTAATGCAGGCTATTGTGCTGGCAGACTTGCAGGCAGGCTCTCCATGGCAACTCTCCCTATACACAAAGCACCATATGGCTTTTTTTGGAAGGGGGAGGGAATGAATCCAGCAGAAGAGTCAACCTTTGTGGTGCTGTTTGTCTTTGCTCTCTGTGATGTGTGGGGAGGGGGAAGCACGGAATGCTGGCTCCTGGGTATGGCTTGTGCTGGCCATGCCACCACGAGGGTGCAGGTGACCTCTCAGATGGACTTTCCTGGATTTTTACGCTGGAATTTGCTGTCAAAATAAACCCATCATACACAGAGACCCTCTCTTTGGGCTGGGCTCTCTGCACACAGATGGAGCAACAAGGATCCAGTTCATCCCCATCACATTTGTTCCTTGAAGGGCTGGAAAGGCTCCAGAGCCCCTGTTTTGGGCAGGAGCTGGGCAGGGGCAGGTGATGGAGGCCTCTGCCTGTGCCCTGCCCATGCTTTCTACCCCTGATTCCAAAGGGAAGCCTTCACTTGCCTGCAAATCCTCCCTTTTCAAGCCCTTCTGGAAGGAATGAGGAGAATAAATATCTTAATCTGTGTCTGTAGAAGAGTAGGAAGTGTTTGTGTGTCTACTTGGAGGGGGAGGAAAAGAAATGATGTGGGAATAAGAAGGGAGCAGCCTGTACCTTTGGGATGTGCTTCCAGGGGCTGCTGTGGGGTGCCAGCAGGATCACTGGAGATGGCCTGGAGCTGACCTCTGCCTGTGCCTGCTGGCTGGCAGGGGAGGTAGCTGCCTGTCCCCTCTGGGTGCTGTGACACATGTTGCCTTCCAGGAGCATTGTTTGATTTTGATTTTGCCCCCAGACGTGGGCAAAGGCATGTGGCACCCACTGAGGTGAGCAGGTCACTGTCCCCATCCCCTCCCTGCTGTCAGCCAGGAGGCTCAAATCCCAGAACAGGGATAATCAATGGGAAAACTCCTCCTGACTGTAGGCTCAGGCTCCTGGGTGGAGCTGTGCAGCTGGGGACAGAGGGACATTTGAGGAGAGGGACAATGCCATTTTCAGATTTCAGAATCATTAAGGGTGGAAGAGACCTCCAAGGTCACCAAGTCCAAGATCTTCCCGTGCTGCCCCAATAGTCAGAGCAGGAGGTGGCCTTGCCCTGAGCAGGGTGACCAGGCAACAGCATTTCCAGGTGTAGCCCAGGGCCCTGCTCTGGCTCAGCAGCTGGAAGAGAGCTCAGAGCAGCTGGTGGGACAGCAGGGGGACATTGAAGAGAGCACCTTCCCCCTGCTGCAGCCCTGACCCTGTGGAGCACAGCGTTGGAAAAGCAATTTGGGTCATTCCTGGAGTGGATTCACAGCCTGAGCCCAGAGAGCCCCAGGCCTAGGTGATGGGAGAGATCATTTCTTGGGGCCACGTGTTCAACTGCTCCCATGCCAGGGACCTCCTCAGGCTGGTGGCTGCAGTGTCTTCTCGTGGATCCAGTTTCTCCTGGGTGCCCAACTGTGTCTGCATTTAATGGGCAGCTGAGAGGCCCTGGGGATGGTGTTTAGGTGTGAGGTGTTGCTGCAGGCCCGAGTCCTTAGTTCATCCTGTGCCCTAATCAGAGATTCTCATTCTGAGAAGAGAATTTCTCTTGAAAGAAGAATTTCTCTTGAGAATGGGTTGGAAGAGACGGTAAAGTTCATCTCATTCCAAATGCAGGGGCAGCTCCCACTGCTCCAGGCTGCTCCAAGCTCCAATGTCCAGCCTGGCCTTGGACATTTCCAGGGATCCAGGGGCAGCCACAGCTGCTCTGGGCACCCTGTGCCAGGGCCTGCCCACCCTCCCAGGGAACAATTCCTTCTCAATATCCCATCTAACCCTGTTCTCTGGCAGTGGGAAGCCATTCCCTGTGTCCTGTCACACCAGTCTCTTGTCCCAGGTCCCTCTGCAGCTCTTTTAGAGCCCCTTTGGGCACTGGAAGGGACTCTGAGGTGTCCCTGAATGCTTCTCTTCTCCAGGCTGAGCACCCCCATTGCCTTGACCAATCCCTAATCCCTTGACCTTTTACCAGATGTATAAAACGACCGCAGTGTGATTCCTTAATGAAAAACGGCCTTTCTTGATGCCTGGAGAGGGGCCCAAAGTGGGACCTCTGCCTGTACCTCTGGATGAGGCTGGCACATCCCATCTGTGCCCATTTGGGGGCCCTGGGATGGGCACAGAAAGGTGCCCCTGCCCCGATCCTTGTGCATTCCAGGCCAGGAGCCTCCTCGTGCTCCTGCCATCCCTGTTCCTGGGCAGCAGCCGTGCCCGGTGCCGCAGCGATGGCAGCTCTGAGGCGTGTGGGCTCGAGCCTGCTGTTTATTTTGGGACTGCAGCACTGCTCCTGACTCGGCGCTGCCAGCCCGGCATCTAGGCCGCCTGCCGGCTCGGGCCTTCGCTGTAACTACACGGGGAATTCTCTCTGCCTTCCTGGCTAGAGGGGCCGGCAGCGATGCTGCCCACGGGGCTTGGGCGTGGGAGGAGGAATTTATTTGGAAGCTCTGTGGCTGCAAAACTCCCGGCTCTGCGCCGGCCTGCGCGGATGCTCCTGATGCGCACGGCCGCGGGAGGAGCAGGCGCTGAGGAGCTGCAGCCTGCCTTCCCTGCCGTTCCCATGGCACTTGGCTGTCACACACACATCCCAGGCATTCCCTGCCCACCGCGGGATTAAAGCCGCCTGGGAGAAGGATAGGAGGATGCAGGGAATGGAGATAGGGAAGAAACCGGGAGAAGGAATGGAGGAGTAGGGCTGAATCTAGGAGCCAGCCCCACTTAGAGCAGCAAGGGGTCATTTGTGTAGGATTTGTGGCAGGGAGAAGCCACAGCCATCGCCTTCCAACCCTGGTGCAGTGGGATGCCTGGGAGCAGAGGCCCTTCCTGAGGGCTGGAGGCACCGGTACATGCACTCAGAAGTTCCTGTCCCACCGCTGTCACATCTCCCAAACCCTCCCTTGGCCTGAGGGTGCAGTTTTTCCCTCTCGGTGATTCCAGCTGTGTGTTTCTTTGCCCCTGCAGACCCCGACAGCCAGCTGTATGATATGGGATATACCCCCGAGGAGGAAGCCCCGGCCTGTCCCGATGAGTTTGATGACTTCGTCACGTTTGAGGCAAGTATGAGCTCTGTTCACTGCCAGAAATGTTGGTGGCTGCACATGGAGTGGGATTTGGGCATGGAGGATCTATCCGGGGGAGAGGGGAGTTGGCTGTGACAGGGATGCTTAACCTCTGTAAAGACAAATTCAGTCTCCAGGGGACGGGCCCAGAGAACCTGCACCAAGCATTTAGTGCTGTTTAAATTAAATTTGATGTTGATAAAACTGAAAGAGCAGAGCACGGGTGGAAAGGGAGCGCCTTTCTGTGGTGAAACACTGGTGACATGGGAAGGGGACCTGCTGCTCTTGGGTTTGTCTTCCTGCTGGAATTTCTGAGCCTGGAAAACCTGAGCTTGGTTTGGGGATGTACCAGCCAGGAGCCTACTTGAGAAGCACGGCAGAGCTGTGGGATGTTGACATTTGGTGCTGTTGGGCCAGTAAAAGGCAGAGCACAGGACAAAAATCTACATTTTCTCTCTCTTCTTGGGCTTGATGAAGGCTGTTTCTATGGTTTGGGTTATTTTCCTCTAGTTAAAGCCTCCATGCCTTCCCTCCTTCATTCCTTGCCACAGGAGCACATTGCAGCAGTGATCCTGCTGTCCCCAGTTGGAGAGACCTCTTGTCTGTGTCTGGGGATTTTGGGCTTAGTTTGGAAGGTTTCACCTATTCCTGCTCTGTGCCTTCCAGCCTGGAGCAGGAGGTGCTGCAGGTGCTTGGGGGGCAAAGGGATGGCTGGGTCCCTGTCCCACGTGGGGACTGAATGACTTACCTCTGCTTTTTCTTTTCCAAACATCCCTCTTCAGGGGTGTGACACCTGTGTCTTGGTAGCCTGGATGTTATCGGGGTTGTCCTGTGCAGGACCAGGAGTTGGGCTCTGATCTTTTGGATCCCTTCCCACTCAGGATATTTATGATTTTGTGTGATTTTTATCACACTACTTGTTACTGGCAATGAGACTCTCAACCTGCTTTGTATTTGCATGCAAATATATTTATTTCTCTGTGTGTTTTTGCTCGGTATAGTCTGTAGTACATCATTTTGGCCTTGTGATTTTTTGATAAAAGGTAAATGAGAGCCTGGGTGTTGGGCAGCTGGTCCTAAAATCATGGAATGATTTGTGTTGAAGGGACCTTAAAGCTCATCCAGTGTCACTCCCTGCCACAGACAGGGACACCTTCCCTTATCCCACATCACTCCAAGCTCTGTCCATCCTGGCCGTGGACACTTCCAAGGATCCAGGGACAGCCACAGCTTCTCCAGGCAAGGTTGAATATTGGTTTGTTTTTTCTTTACCTTTTTGAAAGGTAGTTACAAGCCCCAGGAACAGCTGGGGAGAAGTGGGACGGAAAGACAGGCAGGGAAATGGATTTCCATGTTTTTTATGTGGTGCAGGGTGCACAAATGTGCATTTTAACGCTGGACTGAGCAGTGTGGAGGCTGTGACAGGCAAAGGCTTTCACTTTTTGCTCCTCAGACCTGTGTCAAGGGACCATCTTGCCTGAGATTCTGAGCAGGGACGTTTTCCAAGGGCTAATTTAACATGGATGAGCTCTGTCAGCGCTGGGAGCTATTCTGGGCAGCAATACCAACAAGGCAGGTGTGTGCCTCACTGGGATGAAATACTTCTGCTGCTAGGCCAGCCTTTCCTTGAAAAGACAAGGTGACCCAAAGGAAAAAGGTGATGAGTTCTGAAATCTCCTTTGCCCAAAGATCTACGTGGATTTTTATACTGAATTCAGTGTAGTCATCTAAAGGACAGCTCTACGTTTAACACGCCGGGGAAGAATTATCCTTGTTGTCTTGGATACGTGATTCGAAATAATTTCCAGCCTGCCAGGATTTCGTAGAGGTTCAGCAAATGAGAACATGCTCGAGAAATACCACTCAGCCTTGGGAGTATAAAAATAAACTGGAGTCTTGGGGCGAGGGGGTTTTTGTTCTCTTCTGGCTGAGCCGTGAGCTCCCAACGTGCCTTTTATCCCACACGTCCTGGAGTGCTGTGCCTCGGAAAGCTGGAGCTGGCCCGGGAAGGGAGAAGCTGTGGTACAAAGCATCCTGCTGGGAGCAGCAAAGGCCTGTTCCTCATGGGAGCACCAGGAAGAGAGCTCCAGCAGACCCGTCTTCCTTAGGTGCAGCAGGATATCAGCAAGGCAGAGATCAGAATAAACAGCTGTTCCCAATAGCTGTATTCCATCTTGCTTGGATTCTTCAGAAGAGATGAGGGGGGGCAAAACAAAATCACCTTTCAAAGTGAAGACTTTTCCTCAGAGTAAACTTCTCACTGCACCGAGCAGCAGTTTGAGCTCTGGTGTATCCCCATGTCAGGCCTGGGAAGGTGCTGCACCAGGACACACAGCTAAACACACCCCAAAACACAACTGGGGCACCTCAGGCACTGGGTGAGCCCCTCTGGCTGTGGCAGGGCTGTGGGGTCAAGTGGCACAGCTGGGATTTCTCCTCCCCTGTCACATCAGAGCTGAAGTTGTGGTTACTGGAGTGGAGCACTGGCTGTGATCCCTCTTAAACAGCCCAAAATCCCAGTGGCTCAGCAATTCCAAGTGCTGGGGTCTGACAGGGAACCTCTCTCCTTAATGTTTGTTCAAACAAATGTAAGCAAGTGCTTTAAGCAGTCTCCAGGGAAATGTCTTCTCTTTGTTAATAAGGTTGCTCTGTTTGATGACTCATGTCCCTCTTCTGGTGACTGTCATCAGGAGAGCTCAGCATCCCTGGAAAACCCTGAGAGCCCAGAACTGGGGACTTGCACCCACTATTTGCTCTCCAGAGAGAACCACCACCACCACCTCCTTCCTCCAGGAAGAGGCTTTTGAAGAGGACAGGGTGTGAACTCAGGAATTTCTAGTATTGGATACTCCCCCAGTTCAGCCACTGGTGGGGCTCTGGATGTGCCGTGGATTTCCTGGCTCCTGTTGCACCATTCCAGGAGTGTCCAGCAGGCAGGGCTGTCTGTTCAGGTGCTGCCAAAGAGGATTTCTGCTCCCGTGGCTCCACTGAGACAGCAGCTCCTGCAGCCACGTGGCTTCTTGTTCCTTCAGCTGGGCTTGCAGGGGGCTCATCCCCATCCCTCCAGCTCTTCTGTCACACATTCCAGAGGAACCTCCTCCCTGTGCACCCAGCTGGGAGCAGGGGGAGCATTGCCTGGCTGGGATCACCTCCCAGTGTGTTCCTCCTGCCCCAGGTGGAAGCCTGGTGGTTGCTGGGTGAGAAACCACCAAAAACTAATGACAGCATTCCTGCTTTGTCAAAGTCACGTTGAAGGGATCTTGGAGCTTTTCCAACTGGACACCTGAGCCCTGTTTTCCCCCAGGCTGGGCTGGCACAGCTTGGCTGCTGAGTGCCTGGAAGGTGGGAGGTCTCCTTGCCTCCCCTGCGAGCTCCTGTGGAGCTCATGACTCAGTGCTGAGGCACAGGACTCGTTTGGAATGCTCTGGGAGACATGGAAGGGAATTTGGAGTTAGTTTCCTTGGGATCATGGAATCATTAAGGATGGAGAAGACCTCCCAGCTCAACCATCAGCCCAGCACTACAGGGATACCCGCTGTGCCTTGCCCCAGGATGAGGGCTCTGCCCCTCTGCTCTGCTCCTGGGGCAGGTGAGCCCCCTTGGGCAATGAAGAATGGGAAGGATGACTCTCAAAAGAGGAAAATGAGGCATGGAAGTGCTGGGATTAGGCTGGGATGGGCATGGGCATGGAGATGTGTAGCTTTAGGTGGCCTGGGAGAGTGTTGGAGCCAGTGCTCTGCAAAGGCTGCCTGGGAACCCAAAAAATACCCCAAAACAGGGATTTTTAGCTCTAGGAACTCGTGTTTTGGGCCAGCAAGGTCAGAGGAAGGCTGTGGTCGAGCTCTGCAGGACAGGGCAGCTGTTGATGCTGTAGATGCAGTGCCTTGTGCAGGGCTGTTGCCATCTGCTGGGCAGCTGCTGTGGCTCCTCTTGGAAGCAGCCAGGAAAACACGTCCTGCACAGCCACAAGAGGGGAATTTGGCTTTCCCTGGGAGCCTTTGACCTGCGCAGGCACGTCCCCTCGGGCTATTTGTCGAGCAGGGAGTTGTACAGTGCGGGAGGAGTGGATCTGGGGAGGAAAATGGGAGTTGGGCAGGTCCCAAGTTTTGCGTATTTTGGGAGCAGGAGCTACTCCTGGCTCTTCCAGCTTGCCTGCCTACAGGTGCAGCTGGGAGAACTCCAGCTCAGAATATTCTGTGACATTCTTTGCAACAGTGAGCAGCAGCTTGAAGGCCAGCACATCAACCCTGTGAAACTTTAACTCTGTTAAAGCCAGGATTTCTTCCCGCGTTGAGCAATTTAAGGCTTCTTTGAGGGCAAAAATCAGAGCGAGGCCATGGAAATCCACGTTGCTGGGTTTCTTCAGAGCTTCAGCAAAGGGCACCAGGGACTTGCAGGGCCCCAGCTGTGTGTTGTAACACAGAAGCTGCTGTGGGAGCACATGGGGACTGGAGCTGGGATGTGCAGGAGCTGCTCCCAGAGGCGTCGCTGTCATTCCTTGTGTCCCCTCCTAGTAGCTCTGTGGCCCTGCTGAGCCCTCCTTTCCTAGGACAGAATTCCCAGGGAGATGCTTGCCTTCCTGAAGGCAGGGCTGGGCCTGGTGAGCACAGAGCATGCAGGAGCTTTCAATCTGTGGCATTTTAGGTGAGGTTTTTTCCTCCTCTGCCTCTCCACTCCGCTGTTATCACAGGGTGCATGTTTGGTGATGGCTGGAAAAGGCTGACCTGGAGCAGAGCCCAGCCAGAGCAAAAGGATAAAGCAGGGATTTATTAAAAAGCCTCACTGGACACACCTGGGCTGCACAACAGCCTGGCCAGGCTACACCCAAGATGAACCCAAAATGAGCACAAAATGGATGCCTGATCATGAAGTCTCGCACTTTGATAAGTTCTGATCCATCAGCATATTGGAGTTAATTGTCCAATTACAGCTTCAGGTTCTGAAGTTCCATCCTCCTTGTTTTTCTCTCATCCCTTCACTGTTGTTTTTGCTCTTGGGCCTGAAATTTGTATGGTCCCAAGGTAGAAAAGGAATTGCTTTGTCTCCCTACTCTGTGAAGAGAGCTCATCAACACTTAATAAGAAACCCAGAACTACCCACTAAAACAGCACAGAACCTGAAAAACATAAAAGCTAAAACTTAAGGCATCACTGGCAGAGGCCAAACCAGGCCAAAAAGATGTGGTTGAGCTTTGTAACATCCTCTGAGCTGTCGAAGGGGCTCAAAGCACCAGGACACACCTGGCTTCAGCTGTTCCCTGGCTGTCCTAATCCAGGTGGGAAGGTCTGGTGGTTGGAATGGGGATATAGAGCTGAGAACTCACGTTTTCTGTACCAGTGCCATTCCCACCTTCTGGAATGGCCTCAGTAGGCCTCTGGTCACAGGGCTGATCCGAAAGCACCTTGGACAAAATGGTGACAAACACCTCTCCAGGGGCTGGCTGCTGGAATTGGTGATAATTTTGTCCTGAACAGCTGGTGGACTTGAAATCTTGCAGGAACTGCAGGGCTGTGGAATGTGACAGATGCAGTTCAGTGTCTGTTCACCTGTCCTTGGGGAAGCACGTGGAGCAGTGTCCCCATTGTCCCCAAAGCCTTTCTGCTCCTCTGCACCAAGAGATGAAGGACCATGAGCCATCTGGACAGCAAGTGAACAGTCCGATATTATCTTTGTATTCCCAAAATCCTGGAATGCTTTGTGTTGGAAGGGACCTCAAAGCCCACCCAGTGCCACCCCTGCCATGGACAGGGACACCTCCAACCATCCCAGGCTGCTCCAAGCCCCATCCAACCTGGCCTTGGACATTTCCAGGGATCCAGGGGCAGCCACAGCTGCTCTGGGCACCCTGTGCCAGGGCCTGCCCACCCTCCCAGGGAACAATTCCTTCCCAATATCCCATCTATCCCTGCCCTCTGGCAATGGGAAGCCACTCCCTGTGTCCTGTCCCTCCATCCCTTGTCCCCAGTTCCTCCCCAGCTCTCCTGGAGCCCCTTTGGGCACTGAAAGGGGCTCTGAATCTCTCCCTGGATCTTTCTCTTCTCCAGGTGAGCAGCCTGGCTCCAGAGCAGAGGGGCTCCAGCTCTCCCAAATCAGTCCATAGTGATAATTTGGTATCTCAAAGCCTGAAAATACCAAGGGAATTAATTTATTGTGTCGACTCTGAACTGTGTAGAGGGAAGAATGGGCCAGGGATGTCCCTGAAGGCAGGGCCCAAGTGCAGGGCCACAGTGAGAAATTTCTCTGCTGGTCAGAAAAGATCCCATTTGAAGTGTTTGCCCTGTAGGAAATAGGCTGGAAGGAGTTTGGAAAGCAAAGTCCTTGGAGCCTTATCTTGAACCACAAGCAGATTGTGTGAGACTGGGAACGTGGGAACTGGGCTGTGGGACACCGGGAAGGGCCAGGAGGTGAGGGGGGGCAGCAGTGGAAGCAGAGGTGTCTCAGTAAGAGTTTGAGAAGTAAAACGGACAGAGATTGGGTTTTCCTAGTTAGTTTTAGTTTGGTTTTGGGCTCTCCTGGGAGTCCCAGATGTTCTCTGAGGTGCTGAGGCACAAATAGAGGAGCAAAATGGCTGTGGCCTGCTCAGTGGAGGAGCAGAGCTCGGGTTAAAGCATAACTCCTTCCTGCCGTGCTCCGAGCAGGAATCTGGGCTGGACTCGGCTCAGGAGGTCAACTGCTTATCAAGGTACAGGACATTTCCAGGCAGTGCTGCTGAGCAGGGGGTTCTGCTCAGAGCTCTGCACGTCAGGAAGGATGTGGCCCGGAGGACAGCGAGGATAATCCAGAGAAAAGGCAAAAAACGTGCTTTGGGAAGGTAATGGAAGGAAATCGGTGTGTTTATGCTGGGTAGGCAGGGCTGAGGGAGCTTGAAATACGTGAGGTTTCTGCTGAGAGGAAACAGAAAACCAGGCAAAACCCTCAAAACTTGTGGGTGTGAGCGGGTGCTGAGGCCTTCATATGCCGAGGGCTGCCATGGGGAAGGGAAAATTCCATGGATCAGCTCTCCCACAGTGCTGGCTCTGCTGGGCTCCTGTCTGCAGGGAGCAGCTGCTTGGCTGAGAGCTCGGGCAGGGTGGCACTGGGCTCTTTGTAAACCTTCTTTGGGGTCAATATTGTCATGGCCTGCCAGCGATCACCCTCGGAGTCACCAAAAGTGCTTCTGACCTGCCCCTGGGTGAGCAATCCAAGCTTTATTCGTCCCTCTGTTTGTGGTTATAAGGAAGGAATTTATCATTTAACGCTTAATTATTCACCAGAAACACCAGGAAGGCCGAGATAATCCTCTGACAGGTCGCCTTCGGATTCAGCCTTTTTATCTGGGGGCGGATTCCTGGGAAGCGTGAGCGCCTGGAGCGGGGCTCCCAGTTCCTGCGTTTATTTTGGAATCCAGGGGAGCGGGAGGAGGCTGCGGTCCCAGGGAAATGTGCGGGGCTCCTGCTCCTTATCGGCAGCTCGGGAACAAAAGGCGCTCTGTTGGGACTCAGCAGCTCTCTCCTTAAGCCTCCCCTGGACTTGGCTTCCCTCCTGCCTCGCAGTGCAGCTCCCGGAGCTGGGTCTAGCTCTGGGCTGGAGGTGATGTCTCCACAGGTGGGTTTCTGTGAGCTGACCCCAAATGAGGAGGGGTTGGATTTCCAGAGGGACCGGGAAGGGGTAAGTTGGGATTCCACCTGACTTTTTACATGGGAATGGTTTAGATTAAAAGAGGAGAGATTTAGATGGGATATTGGGAAGGAATTGTTCCCTGGGAGGGTGGGCAGGCCCTGGCACAGGGTGTCCAGAGCAGCTGTGGCTGCCCCTGGATCCCTGGCAGTGCCCAAGGCCAGGCTGGACAGGCTTGGAGCAGCCTGGGGCAGTGGGAGGTGTTCCTGGACATGGCAGAGGGGTTGGAACTTGGTAGAACTTTATTGTCCCTTCTATCCTGAACCATTCCATGATTTTTTGATTCCATGGGCTGCGGTGTAACTTCACACTCCTCTCTGCCTGGGTCTCCCTGGGGGAGTTGCAGCAGCAGGGACAATGTCTGCTGGTTTTTGGGGTGCTGGGGACAGTGTGCCAGCTGTGGTGTTTTGTGAGTTGGTTTGGGGTTTGTTTTTTGGGCTGGGTGCGTGTTTTTAATTTGCCCCAACAGGTGCAGTGCGTGTCTCCTGCCCAGCCTTCAGAGTTAGAACCCAAACTCCAGGGACTGAGTTGGGAAAGTTGCCTTCACCCAGGGCTGAGCACAGGCTCCCTGAAATGCTGGCATTGCCCAGATGTGTGGGAAAAGGGTGAAATTTCAGCACCCAGAGGTGGCAGTCCCCAAAGTGGCATTCTGGAGGCTGAGCTGCCCTGGGGTGTTCCAGGGCTTTGGGGTCAGCTGCATTAATCTGGCACTATAAACACAACTGTGTCCCTTCTCCCTGGCACCCAGCCTGGCACTGTCACCGCTGTCTGGGCCACAGGGTGTCCTTGCAGGGGAATTTTTTAGCTGATCCATCTCCTCTCCATCCTGTGCACAGTCAGGGCTGGATTCTTCACAAACAGGCTCACACTGGTGGGAAAGCAGAGTTGTTTTTCCTTTTCCTTGTCACTCCCCTCCCTTCCCAATCTTCTGAGTGTTTTGTCCAAGGACAGCGGAGCTTTGGGGTGCCAGGACAGCTCCAGGGACAGCCCTGCCTGGAAGGAACCTCCCTGGGAGTCAGACTTTGCTCTCCTTTCCAAGGCAACGCCTTGTGCTGAAGCTTCTGTCCCTGGCAGATCAAAGCTGAGCCTGTCCCTGCCTGGGCCTTGCTGGTGATTCCCAAGAGTCCCTCTCCTCATACTGCAACAGCTTTTTTAAAATCCATATGGGTTTATAACACTTTACAACATCTAATTAAGTAATCTTTATTCCCAAATCTCATCGGATGCCTGGAATGGATGAGCTGCTGCTGGAGAAGGCTCCTACAGGCACCTCACCTGTCTCATCAGGGCATGTTACATCATCCCAGTGCTGATTTCACCATTTATTTCCTTTTAGAAGCAGGAGTGCTCACCTGGGCTCTCAAATCCTGTGAGTTTCCCTGAGCAGGCATGCAGGTGGCCCACGTCCTGTCAGCCAGGTGTGGCTCTGGGGAAATACCTGCTGGAGGAGCTGGATTTGGGATCAGGAACCTCCCTCAACCCCTGATCCTGTTCCAGCTCTGAGCTCTGCCTGAGTCCCAGTTTTAATGTCTGAGGTTTGCCTGAAGCACCTCAGGGTGTGTTTTATTCCATAAAAAACTTAAAATGCACTGATCTTGATGACACTGACCCTGCTCTGAATGTGGCACAGATGTTCCTGGCAGGTGCCCTGGGGTGGTTGTAGCCCAGCCTGGCTGTCCTGAGCCCATGGATGTTTTTACGTGTATTTGTCTTTTTTAAGCTGGAAAAAAATGTTTGCTCTCTGCTCACAGGAAGGCAAAGCTGGAGAGCTGTGGCAAGAGGGGTTTGAAGGGTCAGTGCACAAACCAGCTGCTCATGAGGCCATAAATAAGAACTTTCTGTACCCACACACTTGCCCAGGGACAGAGATTTAGCTCTGTCAGGCATTTGGCAATACCTGAACCCCCTTGGTTTGTCTATCTCCTCCTGGCATCTCTTCTTGAGGTTTAGTTACTGATTCAGTGGTGAAATGTGCAGCAAAGTTCTCCATGCTCATGCTCAGGAGAAGGACTTTGTTTACAGTTTCAGCTGCTTTTTAACTCATTGTCCGCCCAGGTTTAATTTTAATAGGGCTCTCTTACTTTTTTCTCTTAAAATTTAAAATTAAATAATAAAAATTTAAATATTAAAATTTCAAAAGCCTTCATCTAGGCTGGTATCACAAAGGAAAAATACCATTTTTGGATAATAAATTGCTGCATCTCTTTGGTGTGGCTGAAGGGCAGTGGATGATGTGCTGTGCTGCTGCTGGCTTCTCCTTCTCCAAAAGGGTTGCTCCCAAATCCAGCCTATCCCTGCATGTATTTCCCATCAAGAAGGTACTTTTGGAACAATGTGATAGAGAAATCATGGAATCGTGGAGTGGTTTGGGTTAGAAGGGACCTTAAAGGCCTTCTTGTTCCAACATTTGACTAAGGGTGCTGTTCAGCTCCTGGTTTGCTTCATGTTGAGAGGACCAGCAGTAACCACAGCAGGGTTCTTAATCAAATGACTCAAGAATTGGAGTGTTTGGAGGTTTTTTGGCTTTTTTCAATAGTTGTCTTTTCTCTGTGTTTGTTATAATACTTCAATTTGCTCATTATAATACTTCAACGTGTACTTAAATTTAAGTTTTTCCAGTGAAAAGGGTGTGTGTATGTGTGTGTGTGTGTGTTGGTATTTAAAAAACATCCCTTATTTTGTAGTGTGCAAGCAAAATTCCTTCCAGTTTGGCGTGAAATCTTTTTCAAACAGGCAGAAGGGAGGGGAATGTGCAGCTGGGGGTGGCTGCTGTCACCTCCTGGGCTCTCTCTGTCCGTGACCAAGCCAAGGCAGGTGAAGCCTTTGCTTCCCCTTGTCCCTCCTGCTGGAGCATTAATGATGTTTCCAGGAGGTGCAGCATAAATCAAATCCCAGCTTTAGGTGTGTAAATGCTTTTTTTTTATTCTTTATTTTTTTTAAAGTGGGTGGGGGGCTTTAGAGACTTTTGTTTCTGTCTGCAAGATTGGCCCAGGCTCTGCCCTGGTGGAGTTCACGGGCACAGCCCCTGTCTCCAGCTCTGTGCAGATTGATGTCGTGTGTAACTTCAGGGTGATGTCCTGGAGGTGCTGCTCAGGAAGCTGAGCCAGGCTTCCAAGAGGAGCTCCTGGCTGTCTCCATCCTGCTGAGTGTGGTGGGCACAGGGGCTGGGGGAGCAAAGCAGGGATCTGGACTCTGGGCTGAGTCACTTGGCTGCTCCCAGTGGCCCTGTGGAGTGGGAATTGCTGTTAGCAGCTCTCTCTCCAGCCCTTGGAGGTTTTTGATCCTTTTTAGCCCCTGGAAGTATCCAAGGCCAGGCTGGAGGAGGCTTGGAGCGACCTTGGGATAGTGGAATAAGCAGGGAGTGGAATGAGATGGGCTTTAAAGCCCCATCCAACCCAAACCATTCCATGATTTTATCAATACAGTGCTTTGAGAAATGTAATTTTCTCCAAAATCTTTGGAAAAATACCCTGAAAGCCACCCTGTGCCCCTTGGCAGAGGAGAAGGGTTTGGCTGCAGTCATTCCTGCATTTACACTGCTGTTGTTATGCTCTGCTGCTGTGCTGGAGGGGCAGCTGAGCACGTGGGATTCCTCCAGGTGAACTTTTGGAGGAGCAGACAGCTTCCCATGAGCAGCTCTTCACCTGGAGAAGAGCTCCCACCCCTCCAGTGGCAGGCTGGCAGAACCCTGGACACAGAAAATATCAAGCTTTCTGTATTAATAAAAAACTAATCCTCAAAAATATACTGCATTTAACCTGAAGCCATTAAAAAACCCCTCCCAAACCTAAGTAATAACAGTGAAATTGTGAGTGTATAGTTAAATAAAAGTGTGTTATATCATGGAGTAAGAAATCTAAAATCTAAAAATATGGGTTTTTTTATATATATATATATATATATATATATATATATATGATAAAATAGAGAATTTAAAGCATAAATTAGTCCTTCTTCACAAATGTAATTGATTTTGTATAATTAATTTTAAAAGTCCGCAATGCAAAACACAAATATTTACTTATTAAGTTAAAAATTAAAATAAATAGTTGACATCTCATTATTAAACAATTTAAACTTAAAAACCCCTTAAAACCAAAACTCTTAATGCCGTTTCTACTCTGTTAACTTAATATATAAAAGCACTCACAGTCAATGAAACGATAACATAAAGAAAAAATAATAAACACCTCAGCCCAAACAAAAATTCTCTCTCTCTCCCATTTTTAATCCTAACCCTAAAAAAACCCCGAAACCAAAGAAACCAAAAAAATTCACCTCGCAACAGGGGATCAGCTGGAGCTCAGCACCAGCAGTGGTAGATCCCAAACTGCCTTGATTTGCTCTGAGGTGTGGTGGGGAAATTCCCAAAGCTTAGGGAAGGGGCTGCCACTGTGAGGGGTGAGCAGAGCTTTGGTTTTTGGGGGTTTTGCTGCTGCTCTCCTGGATCAGAAGGGGCTGTCCCTGCCCCTCCTACAAAGCTGAACTCTGCCTGGGTTGCAGAAATGGAAGGAAATTACAGTTTTGCTTGCTCATACCACAAAAAACCCCCTCAAAAACTCAACTCCTAAAACTCAAACACTGCTGCTTTCCCAGAGCCTGCTCAGGGATGGATTTGAGATGCTGCTCCAGCTGAAGTGGGGAGATTTGAGTCCCTGCAAAAATCAGGAGCTGTAATGAAGATCTGGAAACAGTTTGTTTGCTGTTGGGGGATGGAAGATTTTACCAGACAGGGCAAAACAAAAGGTGGTCCAGGAGCTAATTGGGAGTTTTGAAGGGTGGTTTTTGCAGGGAATTCAGATTAGTAACTTGTCCTCTTGGAATGGGGTGGGAGAAAGCAGCAGTGATGGGAACTGCTGAGTCAGCAGTGGGTAATCCCTCCTGCCCTGGCCAAATCCATCCTGGCTCACAACAAAACCTCCCTCCAACTCTTATTCAGTCCCTTTCTTTGTGATCTTCTCCCCAAGCCCTGCAAAGGCTGAGGTGCCCACAGAGCAGCACCTGGGCCTGGGGTGCTTCCAGAGCTTGGTTCCCTGTGCTCAGAAACGCAGCACAGCCAAAATTCCCCACCTCACCCACGTTTCATCCCGCTCTGCCACGGCTCCACGCAGCTGTAGGATCTTAACTGTTCTGCTTCTTGTGTTTGTTGTCCCATTGGTTTTTTTTTTTAAAACCAGGCAAATGAGGTGACTGACAGTGCCTACATGGGCTCGGAGAGCACCTACAGCGAGTGCGAGACCTTCACGGATGAGGACACCAGCACCCTGGTCCAGCACGAGATGCACGACGAGGTGGAGACCGACAGCGCCATCGATTCCACCGTGCACTCGGAATTCACGGATCCCATCGAGGAGCCGGAGCATGGGTGAGTGGGAGCAGCCAGGAGCAGAACCCCCTGCACGAGGAGCAGGGGGAGAGACGCAGCCTGAGGGGTCGAGCGGGCCGGGTTTGTCTTGCTGGGACTTGGTTTGTGCTTTGTGTTTGTAACGACGTGCGAGACCAAAATAGCTCTTCTGGAGGAATAACGAGAATAATTAGGCTGGTTTGTGTAGGTTGATTTGGAGCCCGGCCTGGCAATCTCTTTTGAGTTAATCGTTGCTTGCCTTGGGAGATCTTCTGTACCCTCATTAGCATCTTTAACCTCTAAAATAACTTCTCAGGTGATCCAAACACCTGAAAGACTTGCAGTTTTTAATCTATCACTTAAGCCAGAAACACAACATATAATTTTCCAGTCAGGAGGGGAACTCAGTCTATTTTTGTTTTCCCTAAAAACACGCATGTGCCCTTTGATGTGCAACCACCTCCTGTAATAACTGGTTTGAAACCTCTGCCTGAAGCACAGAAATGTGAGCCAAGATCTCCTTCCCCGGGTCTGAACCGCTGCTGGCGAAACTGCTCCTGGGCCCACCCCATTTTTGGAGGAAAAGTGGGGTTTGGGGTGAAACTGGGATGCTGGCAGGCAGGAGGGCAGGGAAGAACTCCTTTAGGATCAGAATTACAGCATGGTTTGGGTTGAAAGGGACCTTAAAGCTCATCTCATTCCACCCTCTGCCATGGGCAGGGACACCTTCCACTAGACCAGGTTTCTCCAAGCCCCATCCTGCACATGTCCAGGATTGGGGCAGCCACAGCTTCCCTGGAAAATCTGTGCCAGTGCCAGGTTAGTGCCCTGAGAACACCAATCTGCACCAAAACCTCTGGAATCATCTTTGCTTAAGGTCTGCAACACACAGGACGAGTTTTGTCCTAAAGCACAAGGCCCAGGGTTGGTGCTCCAGGGAGTGCTTGCAGCTCTCACTGCTTTTTGGGAGCACCAGGCTCCCCTCCCACCCCCCCCAAAAAAAAAGAGGCAGCCAGCAGTGCTATGCCCCGGGGCTGAAAGGGTGCTGTGGATTACAGAAATGGGATTATCCAGCTCGGCTCTTCTCGCCCCAGCGCGCCCGGCTCAGTGACAGTTAAATTGGGAGATAATCAGCTGTGAGCTCCCTGCCACCAGCACAGGGTCCCTGCAGGGACCATGGCAGCCTGCTGTCACCAGCACAGGGTCCCTGCAGGGGCCATGGCAGCCTGTGTGCCCTCCTGGCCTCCGGGGAGAGCAGCCTGCTTTGGATTCACCTGCCTGTAGGTACAGAACGCTGCGTGGGGGAACGGGCTCTGGGAGATCAGCGTGGTTCTGATGCCTGCCAAGTATGGGCTCAACAGCACAGGAAGGACAGGCTTGTTGGGAAGAGTCCAGAGGAAGCCACAGAGATGCCTTAAGGGCTGGAGCCCCTCTGCTCTGGAGCCAAGCTGGGAGAGTTGGGGAGGAGAAGGCTCCAGGGAGAGCTCAGAGCCCCTGGCAGGGCCTAAAGGGGCTCTAAAAGAGCTAGAGAGGAACTGGGGACAAGGGATGGAGGGACAGGACACAGGGAATGGCTTCCCACAGCCAGAGGGCAGGGATAGATGGGATATTGGGCAGGAATTGTTCCCTGGGAGAGTGGGCAGGCCCTGGCATAGCTGTGGCTGCCCCTGGATCCCTGGCAGTGTCCAAGGCCAGGCTGGACAGGGCTTGGAACGGCCTGGGACAGTGGGAGGTGTCCCTGGACATGGCAGGGGTGATACTGGGTGGGCTTTGATGTCCCTTCCAACCCAAACCATTGTGGAATTCCCTGTTACCCCAGGTGTGGGCTTGGGAAGGTTGGATGTCCTTTGGGTGCTCTGTCCAGGCACAGTGGGGCCTCTTCCCAGGTGGTTAAATATGTGCAGATTCCAGGGAGCCAAAAACTTCATTTGATTTATAGATTTGAAAGGTTGGAAATGGGAGCCTCTGGGAGTGCTGAGGACTGGATTTGGTACCATCAGACCCCACACAGGAGGAAACCTCTGGTGCCCAGGGACAGCCAGGGAGTGCAATCCCCCACTGGGCTGAATGAGAGTTTCAACATCACTGCTCAGGAGCTCTCAGAGCTCAACATACCTGAAATGGTTTGAGCTTAAAGGTTGTTTAGGCTGTGCGTAGTAAAGATTAGTTGGACTCTGGATCCTGAAACTGCCTGAACCTCAAGATGGGAATAGGAAATAAAATTTACTGCCCGAAGCATCCAGGTTGAGGGTTTCCAGGTGCCTGATCAGATCTGCTTCTGTTCAGTGCTTATCAAACCACAGCCCCAAATTTAGAGTTCTGGGCTTGGGTTTTGCTTCTGAATTAACAATTCCACCCCCTGGCTTCTATTCCTGGAGAGATTTCCGCTGCTTTTGGTGAGGGTCTGACTCACCACAGGGATGGATGGGTTCTGGTGGATCCCACTGTGGAATATTGGTGCTTCTCAAGGGCACGAGGAGGATGTGCAGATGCCCACAAGCTGGGCTGGATTTATTTGTGGTTAAAGAGAGATCTGGAGGGTTGACATGTTTTTATTAGTGGGATAAGGGCAAATCCTTCAGATGGAGCAGGTTTTTGTCATAAATGGCTTATCTGTAATCTTTTTTTCTTTCTGGTTTAGTCCAGCAATCTGCTCATACCCCATTTCCCTCTCCTAGCAAGTGCATGGAGGTAAGGGCATAGCCAGTACTAATTTCTGTAATAGGGCAATATTATTATTAGAATTTTAGTGTAGAATTTTGGAGAGCAGAGCGTTGTTAAACCCCCCAAAACAGACCTGTGGCTCACAGCCCCGTGGCTGCTTTCACAACCTGGTTGTTGCAAATCCCTCCTGCCTTTTCTCCAGCTTAATTTGAAAACTTCCATAGTCGTGGGCAGGAAGGGGGGGCTTGGCTCGATGAGGAGGCCCTGGCACAGGGTGCCCAGAGCAGCTGTGGCTGCCACTGGATCCCTGGAAGTGTCCAAGACCAGCCTGGAGCAGCTGGGATAGTGGGAGGTGTCCCTGCCTATAGCAGGGGTGGGATGAGATGAGCACTAAGGTCCTTCCAACCCAAACTGTTCCAGGATTCTGTGGCTCCATGCAATGGAAATACTCTTCCAGTGACTCTGTGCTGATCTGTGTCCCCACAGGAGCAAGGGACATGCCAGGAGCTGTGCTGGGTGTGTTCAGGGTTTGCACCGAGGCTGCAGCCTTCTGGATGTGGTGCTAAAAGCACCTGGAGCAGCATTCCCCACCCCAGGATTGTCACACACGGTGTTTTCCCAGCAGGAGCAGGCAAAGGGCTCCTTTGTCTTGCTGGGGGTCTGTCCCAGCTTCCTGAACCCTCCCTCCCCACCACCAGTCCTCTGGGGTTATGGGGTTAAAGCCCAGGCCCTTGAGAGGATTAGGCAGCAACAAGCAAGTGTGAGCCTGGCACGGGACTCCCAGCATTAGGATGTGGCTGGGACATGCCCAGCTCTTTCTCTGCCATGCCAATTACACAAATTGGTATTTTTGTCAAGCAAGGGCTTGTCACCAGCCCTGGGCACTCTCCTGCAAGTCTGATTGTCCCCAAATCCTGTGTTGCAGCTGTCAATGGGGAAATTTGGTTTATTGGGGAAAAAAAAAAAATCACTATAAACTTTGCAGTGGTGTCTGGGCTGTTTCTGTCCTGCCCTGCTCTGCCAAAATGGGGCACATCACTTGGTGGGGTGGGCTGATCCTGGCTGGACACCAGGAACCCAGCAAAGCTGCTCCATCCCTGCCCTCCTCAGACAGACAGGAAAAGAGAACATAATAAAGCGTTCATAAGTTGAGATAAGGACAGGGAGAAACACTCATCAAATACCATCACGGGCAAAACAGACTCAAAGTGGGGATATTTATTGAATTTATTACTGATAAAATCACAGCAGGATAATGTGAAGTATGATCAGACCTTAAAAGCACCTTCACCCCCCTCATCCCTCCTTCCCAGTTCCCCCACCTTCCCCCCAGTGGCACAGGGAGATGGGAGTGGGGGTTATGGTCAGTTCATCACACATTGTTCCAACCACTGCCCAGGGAGAGGAGCCAAAGTCCTTCCCCTGCCCCATTATGGGCTCCCTCACACAGGAGACAGCAATCCAGGAACCTCTCCCACCTGAGTCCACCCCATGGGCTCCTCTGGGAACTGCTGCCCCCTGTGTCCCCCTTCCATGGGGTCAGTCCTTCAGGCACAGCCTGGGTCCCCCACAGGGTCACAAATCCCACCAGGACCCTGCTCCAGAGTGGGCTGCTCTCTCCATGGATCCACAGGTCCCTGCCAGGACCCTGTCCCAGCACAGCTTCCCACAGGCTCAGGCAGCCCCTACCCCATGCCTGGGCTCCTCCAGGGGCTGCTCTGCATCTCCAGGGGCTGCTGGGACACAGCTGCCTCCCCATGGGCTTCCCCACAGGATCTCAGGGTCATCCCAGGAATCTCAGGGCAATCTCAGCTCTGGTGCCCAGAGCAGCTCTTGCCCCTCTCCTGCCCTGCCCTGTTCCTCTCCAGTGTTCTCATCCCACTCTTCCCTGCACTCAGTTCAGCTGCCCCATCACTTTTTTTGTGTTTTCCCTCTCAAATCTCTTATCCCAGAGGTGCCCCTGCCATTCCTGGTGGGCCCAACCTCAACCAGCAGCGAGGCCATCTTGGAGCCACCAGGGTTGGGCTGTGCTGGACTTGGGGGAAGCTTCCAGCAGCTTCTCCCAGAATCCACCCATCCCCTAGCGAGCCCTGTCCACACAAACCCAACACTCCTGGAAAGAGAATGTCCTGGCTGCAGTGGGGAGGCTGCCCCCTCTAACACCTGCCTGTCTTTCCCCACAGATCCCATCCCCACGAGCTGGCCCTGGGCTCCGAGCTCAGCCACTCCATCGTCACCGTCATCAGCGGGGAGGAGCACTTCGAGGATTACGGGGAGGGCAGCGAGGCCGACCTGTTCCCAGACCCTTTGTGTAATGGGGAAAGCAGCTTTGGCAGCTCCTCCTTCCTCTCTCCCAGGTAATGCCCGGCCCTGGTGCTGCTTCACTCTGCTCTGTGGTCTCGGGTTTATAAAAAATATTTTTGTGTGTTTTTCTCTGCCGGCTGTTTTCCGTGACCCGAGAATGCAAACAGAGTCTTTTTCCCCCAGCCCTGAGATAGGAGGAAAGGCCATGAGTCGTCTCTTCTGATGTTCTCATTCATTGTTTATTGTTTCTTATCAATACGTTCTGTTCCTGACCAGCAGAGCTCTTCACTGTAGGTCAGTCCGAGGCACAAAACCCCAAAACCCCCCCACACAGGGTGGTGTGTACATTTATACTACAATCCACATAATCAGTATTTAGAATACTTCTCCAATAACTATTGTTCATGTCAGAAAGTTAGACTCTACTCTAAACCAACCATAATGTGCCACCTCACAGCAGAACATGGAGCAGATGAAGAGGAAGCCCAAAAGCCACGTGGATTTCTCCATCTTGTCTTCACCTGTCTGCCATCTTAAAAAACCCATAAATCTAAAATTCTCACCTTGTGATAAAACTGCACACTATTCTACTGTCTAATACACACTCTTGAAAACTCTGCTTCATTCCAGAGTTTAAAAGCCCTTTTTCCATGAACAAAGGTTAAAAACACTGTTTGTCAGTGATCTTAAAATCTCTTAAACATGCAAAGAAATATTTCTCACAATTCCAGACTCCAACATTGTGGGACAGGGGTTTCCTTGGGATTTGCCAGACAGAGGGCCTGGCACACGCTGCATACAACGAGATAATTGGCTTGGAAGTGGAAAAGGAATTCCCCTCCTCAGTGTTTCCTTTCCCAGGTCAGTGCCTGTCCTGCTGGTGCCCAGCAGGAGGTGGAAGAGCTGTCTGCATTTCCAGCATCACATTCCCACTCCTGTTACAGGATGTGGCACCTCACAGAACCTTCCAGGAGAGAAAGCCACCTGCAGCTTTATCCCTGATCCTGCTGATCTTTATTGACTCTTCATGACTCTTTTTTTTTTTTTTTCCTCTTTTTGGGCTTTGATGCAATGTTTGGTTGGAGTTGCACGAGCTGCAGCAGCATTCCTTCTGTAGGGATATGTAGAGCAGGAAGCAGGCTGTAGCATTTCCTCTTTGCTTTAGGGTCTGAAACCAGGAAAAAGTCCATTTCCCAGCCCAAGCAGGGTGAGCTGAGGAGCTGGTATGCTGCTACAAACCCCATCAATTCTTACTTTCTAAAGAAAATAAGTAAAAGCTGGAATAGCATCCAGTGCTGCAGCCCACAAAGTGTTTGGGATGACAGGTAACACTGGGAATGTGTTCCTCCATTGGAAGCACATCTCTGCACAGGGCAGGAGTGATCCCTGCCAGCCACACATCCGTGCCAGAGACAAAAACATACTTCTTTCTCTTTGGAATGACATGTTTGTGCCTTTCTGCAGCCTTGCAGAGTTCTCTAAACTTACTTTTTTCCTGTCTTCCTGTTCTCCCCCAGCGTCCCAAGCCCCTTCCTGGAGTTTGGACAATTCTGGTTGCACAGGGCTGGCAAGGAAGAGCAGGTTCATTTCAGGGCTCATTTCTTTTTGGCTGGTGCAGCAGCAATGTTGGAGGTGTTAATCTCAAATAGGAGAGTTACTGTAAAGAATTCCCAACCTTTTCCTTTAGGAAACCAATGCTCCAGTACAGGGATACCCTGCAGTGGGAAGGGCACAGTCTCTGATCCCTGCTGGTCCTTGCCTTGCTCCGTGCAGGAATGTAGGGCTGGCTGTGCTGGTGCTGTGGCTTAGAAAGAACTCTCTGATTAAAACCCAGCCTTGGTGTTCATTTTTCCTTGAGGATGAGCTGCCAGCCTCATCCAGAAGGCTCCTGGCAAGAAAATACCCAGCTAAAAGAGCTTTTCAATCACTTAAACTTTTTCTTTAACATCAGGCCAGAGCTGCCAGTTTGCCCATGCTCTCAGTGTTCCAGTCTTGCTCTGCCAGGGCACCATCCCTCCTCTGCTCTGTCTTTGGATGTGATCCACACCTTATCCCATCTTCCCTGTGCTGGGAGGGGCTCGCTGGGCACGTGGCCACACAGGTTGTGGTGGTTTGTGCTGGAGACTCTCTGCTGGGGCTTGCTGGGGAGGCAGGCTGCAGATAAACCCTGCAAAAGCTCTGGAATCAGGAATGTGGGGCTGTTGGAGCCAGAGGATTTCCTCATGCCTCACAGGTCTAGCCTCCCCTTGGATTATTGCTGCGTGTGTAAAGCCTTCCCTAAACATTCCCTGAGTCTGTGCTCTTCTGAGTTTGGATAGGAAGGGACAGGACACAGGGAATGGCTTCCCACTGCCAGAGGGCAGGGATAGATGGGATATTGGGCAGGAATTGTTCCCTGGGAGGGTGGGCAGGCCCTGGCACAGGGTGCCCAGAGCAGCTGTGGCTGTCCCTGGATCCCTGGCAGTTTCCAAGACCAGGCTGGATGGGGCTTGGAGCAACCTGGAATGGTGGGAGGTGTCCCTGGACATGGCAGGGGGTGGAATGGGATGAGCTCTAATGTCCCTTCCAATGTCCCTCCCTGCCTGAGCAGCCCCAGTGGGTTTAAACACACCTGAAGGGACCACAGGCTGTTCCTGGTGCAGGCTGAATGGGGTCTTTGGCTGTATTTTGAATAAAGAACAGCATCCCTTGTAAAGGGCCACATCACCACAGACCCTTTCCGTGCTGCAAGAGTCTCTAAAAGGGAGTAATTTCTAGAAATTCTCCTGCCACAACTCCAGAAGATGAACACAAACCCCAAGAGCCTTCAGGGAATGCTGTGGGGTGCAGTGCTTTCCTGCCCAGTCCTTGTATGTTTGTTTGTGATCCCTCCTCTTGAGTCTTCCCTTTCATATCCATCCAGTAGGAAAAGCCTCTTTGCCGAGGCTTTTTGGTGGGAAATAAAGGGGGAAAGCTCCTTGTTTCCATCCCAGCCACCAGGAAGCACCGAGGACATGTGGAACACAAACCCTGCTCCAGGAGATGGAGGGAAGCACAGGAAAGCTCTGTATGGTAGAACCACAGAATCTGCTGAGCTGGAAGGGACCCATCAGGATCCTGGAGTGGGTGGGGACAGCCCAGGGCTGAGCTCTCACCCACTCCACGGGCAGGGAGCCAGGGCAGCCGCAGGCCAGGAGGATTTGCACACACCCCAGGAGCTGCCAGGCTGGCCTGGAGCTTCTCCTCCACACTTCTCTTCTCATTTTGATTAATGCTGCTTAAATTTGGGTACCCACCTGGCCCAGGCTGCACCACCTGGGAAGGGAATGCACCCAAGAGCGCCCAGAAAAGGGACATCCCTTCCCCCAGGTGCCACACAGCTTCTGTCACCTCTTCCCTGCACAAACCCTGAGCCACCGACCTGCCTGCTGCTGGGAAAGGGTTATCCCGGGGCCAGGCCTGCCCTGAGGGGTCGGGGCAATGGTTTTCAATTGAATTTTCTTTTCCAGGAATGGGAAGAGAGGATAATTTGGCATTTGCTGGTGTCCAGCCTGTCTGAGGGGGCTGGGAAATACTGTACAGACAGCACAAACTCCAGGCCTGACCCTGGGGTGGGGGCTGAGCCAGGGGACCCTCGGGTGGTCCCAGCTCTGCTCGTGCCCCAGGCCAGGAGCTGCTGGTGTGTCTCTGTATCCCAGGATTCACTGCCTGTTGGGTTCATCTTGCTTGTGTTTGCTCACACCTTTACCTGTCTCTCTTACTGAACTGCTTGGGTTTTTCACTGTTTAACCTTTCTTTGATTCACCTCCGTGGCTTCCAGAAGCGCATTTTCCTACAGGAAGGATTTGTGAGTCTACTCCCAAATTAACACAAACCATCTGCTGTTCAGAGTCCCTCTGTCCTGCCCAAATCATGAGGAAGTGTCTCCCAGCTTCCCATGCTGTGAAAAACAGACAGACATGACCCCCATGCCCCTTCCCAAATGGCATTCCCTGCAGGAACGCAGCCCTGCTGCTTGGCTCCTCTGGGCTTTGCTTTGCAGGAGAGAAGGGGTTAAACTGCACCTCTCCATTTCATCTTGGCTTAAAAAAGCTGTTTGCACTGAAAATCTCACTCTGTGCATTACTAAGGCAGGTCTGCAGCAGCACAGCTGCTCGACTTTTAAAGCATCCCATTGGAAAACAGGGCACTGACCAAAGGATCATAGGATCCCAAAATATCCTGAGTGGGAATAGATCCACCAGGATCATCCAGCCCAGCTCCTGGCCCTGCACAGATACCCCAACAATCCTGCTCTGGGCACCCCTGGAGTGCTGTCCAAACTCTCCTGGAGCTCTGGCAGCCTTGGGGCTGTGCCCATTCCCTGGGGAGCCTGGGCAGTGCCCAGCACCCTTTGGGGGACAAACCTTTTCCTAAAACCCAGCCTAACACCCCTTAGCTTCAGCTCTGCCTCATGACACCCAGTCCTGCAGCATGCAAGTTCATTTTGCACTTACTGAGGCAAGCCAGGGGCCTCCTGAGACAGATTGCCTAGAAAATCCTGTTGGAAAATAAACTTTGCAGTGGTGTAGGTATGTGAGGAGCACTTACCTCACCTGCCCTGGGCTCTCAGGGATTGAGATTGGCTCAGGGGTTTGAAAATGTGGGCCAAGCTCAGCTGCTGGGAGTCTCTGGGAGGAAGGTGATGGAAGTGTTGCTAATTATCAACTCTATAAACTCTATTGAGCAATTAGGAATTATCAATTAGCTACGCATTGCTGTAAACCATCCTAAATTAGAAATTACCTATGTATTTTTATAAGCAACCCCGTATCAGCCTTAATTTGGCTTTCAAAATTAGGGTGGGATGTGACCACCCAACCTACCCTGATTTCTTAATTAAAATTTCATACCTCCCACCTAAACTTCCCCTCCTTTGAGGGACCCTCAGCTTGTGGAAGCCACGGCTGCAGCTGCTCCCTGTGCCTTCTGTGCTGTTGACATGACCCTTGTGATCTCTCTAGCACCAATCCGCTCGCTGCGAAACTGCACAGCATTCTCGCAGATGAAGCTTTTGAGTTTTACTGTAGCCAGTGCCACAAACAAATCAACCGCCTCGAGGATCTTTCTGCTCGCCTGAATGATCTTGAAATGAATAGGTAACCGGGCTCGTGTGTGAGTGTGGCCATCCCAGCCTGGGGAATGATGTCGTGCCCGGGAAGGCTCTCCTTGTCCGGCGCAGCTTCTCCTTCGCTCCGCCCTGGTGGACAGCGGGTGGGGAAGGGGTTTGAGTTTCACCCGGCCTCGGGAGCCTCTGCTGGTGCTCGAGGGTGAGCAGGAGGGTGCCTTTAATGCAGGCTCTGGGGGCTGGCAGACAAGGAGAGCATTCCCTGCCCTTTGCATGCCTGTGCATGGTGGGTTCCACGGGAGCAGCGAGCTGGCCGTGTACAGTATTTCTGTCACCAAGGAAAGACTGGGAATGGTTTGGAAGGGCAGGGACAGCCCATCCTCCTGCATCAACCTGCTCCACGGGGCTTGGGAGCAGTGAAATCTTGTCTCACCCAGCTTCTGCCCACCCCGGTGTCACCATGGGTTGGGGAGATGTGACAGACACAAGGAACGTCAGGAGATTTTGAGTGGCATTTTGGAGGTCTCCCAAACAGCAGCTGGATGTGTTGTCTGACAAGTGGGGAGGGATTTCTGCCTGTTGATTTGTTCATTCAGAGCTGGTTGCAGCCCTCTGGGTGGAAGGATGGTGGCATTGGTGATAAAGCTTTCTTCTCGTGGCTGTTGTGGCTGCTCAGGCCTGGTTTTTGGTCATGTTCTTGGTCTCTGTGTGTCCTTTGCAGGGACAGTGTGATCTGGGAGCTCTCCTGGTCTGTGGGAGGAGAACTGGAAAACTAATAGGAGCTTGAATTTAATTCTTTTTAATGCAAAAAAAGGTCTCTCCCTTTGTTTTTCTTGGTTAAATAGTTGTCTTTGCTGTTGGAGGCCTTGAGGGTCAGTGACAGTCTCAGGTTATGCAGGTATTAAGGAGAACACTGGTTTTCCCTGGAAGCCCCCCTCCATCTCAGTTTTTTCTCCACCACATCTACCTGCAAAGCTGAACTAACACCTCAGAGCTTCCTGTGATGGGTGGGATTTCCTGTGGAGCTTCTCTGTCCTCTGGTCTCGGTGGGAATTCCATCAGCTTTGATTTGCCCTTTGAGTAGGTGCAATTCCTCCATCTGTGTTCAGGTTTTCCCGAGGACAGATTTACTGGGAATATATTCCAAGGGCCTTTGTGGAAGGGGCAGTGCCTTCTCTCCTTGTGTGCAGTGGGTGGGAGGTGCAGCAGGATATGCTGTTCCTCCCTGCATCACTGCTGACGTGAGGGCCTCGGAGCAGGGGACAAGTCCTGGAACAGCAGGAATTGGACCAAAATCTGGGACAGGCCTGAAGACACCTCCAGGGGATTCTGGCAGCTGGGATGAAGCCCAAAGCACCCCAGAACAGCCTCACTCGGAAAAAACTGCAGGCACATAGACAATGTTTTATCCTTGGAATAAACTAGGGAGCCAGCTCACAGGATTGGGGTGCTGCTTCCCCAGCCCATAGCTTGGGAAAGCAGGGAAGAATCCTCCAGGAGCTTGGGGTGAAGTGGTTTGTGCCTCTGTTTTGTTCCAGTGCCCTTGCTGGTGTCTCAGCCTTTGGACACTGCAGGTGCCGTCGCTTCCCCAGGAGCTTTTTCCAGAGGAAAATATTTTTCCCCCAGTGCTGGGGCCATTCCTTACAATTCCTGGCAAACACTGGGTCCTGACCTCCTCCCCTTGGGTGCTGAGTAGCCTTGAAGCTCAGCCAGCAGCAGCTCTTGTGCTCCCTGGAAATCTGGGATTTGAGGATGCACTTTGACCCGAGGGCTGGTCACCCTGACAACATCCCCCAGTCAGGTTTGGGGATTGCTTTACAAAGCAAATTGTCCTAAGCTATTTTTAATCCTTCCTTCGAAGAACTCGTGTTGCAGCTCCAGCAGGAATGGACTTCCAGATGATTTTATTTTTTCCTAAAACTGAGCTAAGCACCAGGGAATGCAGTTGCTGGCTTCTTGGATTGGAGCTGTTCCATCGCTGAGTGAGGATTTGGTGTGGCCCGGTGGCATCTTGTGACCCCAGCATGGGTGGAAGATGAGGAGTGAGATCCAAGCCCTGCCCACTGCCCCAGCACCAATCACGACCAGAAGACTGGAAGGAGCATCTCATCAAGGAGCCGGTTCTGGAAAAGGCTGGATTTTCTCAGCAGGGAGAGCCTGCAGCCTGTCCCCTGCGGGTGGGACACTGTGACACAGCCCTTGGCTGCTCGTCCTGTGGTGACACTGATCCCTGACCGCCGTGGTATGGTGGCAGCTGGCTCAGACATGGATCCAAGGAGTGATCTGCATTGGTTATCTGTGAAAAGGAGAGAGAGCTTGTCCCCTTCCCCAGCCACGTGCTCAAAATCCAGACAGGGACACCACCAACAGCTCCTAAAGCCTCTGGGCTAGGAGCAGGCAGCACTTGCCTGGTGATCCAGAGCCCAACAGTGGCTGTGGAGGGGCAGAAGGATGAACTGATCCAGTGGGATCGTGGATGTGGGAAGGGCAGAAGGATGAATTGATCCAGTGGGATCATGAATGAGGGAAGGGCAGAAGGATGAATTGATCCAGTGGGATTGTGGATGTGGGAAGGGCAGAAGGATGGGTGTGCCATTGTCCCCCAGTCCATGGGAGCTCTGGGGGTGGCAGGGGAGGCCTGTGGTGTTGTGGGGTGCAGGACATGTGGCTCAGCCTGCCATCAGCACCGGGCTGGAGCCCCCCCAGCCTCCCTGCTATTCTTAGCTCTTTCCTTGGGGATCGGTTTTCAGGCAGGGATCAGCAGGGGAGCGGAGCGTGGCAGGGGGCAGTGAGCTCTTTTCCAGCGTTACTCCATGTGCGTTGTTATTCCTTGTTGTTAAACACAGGAGCGGCCCCTCTCCTGCCCTTTCCAGGGGTTTGGGGGTGCATGCCAAGGGCGCTCCCTGCCAGAGCAAAGGATGTGCCCCGGAGTCCATGCAGTTTCCTGTTTCCCTGGATCTCCACAGTCAGCTTTTCTAACTCTTTCCTGTTTTTTCTTCATTTTGCAGCCCAAATAAAAGGCTCTCCAGCAAGAAGGTGGCAAGGTAAGCCCACACTCCTGTAGTTGTTTGCTTGATCTGTGTGAGCTGCCGGCTCTGTGGAAGGAAAACTCAAAATAAGCTTGGAGAGTTGTATTTCTGGATATATTCCATAGTGCTGGGGAAAAGTGGGTTTAATTCTGGTATCTTTTTTCTAGAATGGGGGTTTCTTGCTTGTGCACACAGCCAGAGGCTACTGGCAATCTGATTCCTTCCAGGAAAAAATGGGGGTGGGGGCTTTTCCTCATGTTCTGTCCTGCCAGTGGCATAGCAGGGGGCAGATGGAGGAGGGAAGGAGCCTCTAGAAGGACATATCGCTCTGGGATGTGGCCTCCCAGTATCACCATGTCTGGAGAGTTCTACAGGACCAGACCAGTCAGTGCACCCACCTGGAGGGATTCTCCAGCACCCCAAAAATTCCTGCTGCCTTAAACAGCTTTTGATCCTGTTTTACTTCACTCTGTGTCACCCTCAGCACTTGGCTTTGTGGGAGCAGCTCCCCCTGCTCAGTCAGGGGCTTTGGGGCACTTAGTTGAATGGTTTAAGCCTGGTTTAGCCCTGGTTTAAGCCCAGGTTTAATGCCGTGCTGCTTCTCTCCTGCATGACCACCTGGTGTGATGTCAGTCACCTCTTCCATGTGGGCATTTTGGTCCCTGACTGCACAGGGAGATTGGATAAATTGGATATACCCGGGCAGTTTGCTGTGGATCTCTGGAGCAGAGGGACCTTCCCTCCCCTCTCGTTGTCACCTGGTGCTCACCTTTCTTCTCCCAGCTCCCCCATCCCTCCTGTTCCCGTGCCATCATGATTTTAAGGATAAACTGACTCTTACCTTGCTGTTCTGCCTCTGCCACGCTCAGGAGGGAAATTTCCCTCTCCACTTGTTGGATTTCTCCTTGCTGCTTTCCCAGCAGGACAGGGACACTGTGGAGGAACAGGCAGCTCAGCTTGGGAATGTTCCTGTTCCTGACACTCACTCTGCTCCCTGTGCTGACCCAAGCAGCTTCCCTGCGCCTCTTCCCCCCACTGTGCTCTCACACCTTTCCCTTCTCCACTTTTCCTGCACTCAGCAATCTCCCCTGGCATGGTTCCCTCTCCTGGAAAGGAAGCAGATCCTTGATATTACATTTCCTACTTCCACTCATCTTACTTTCTAGAGCTTTGTTAAAAACACTGGCAGGAAGGAGGGCTGAGGGGAGCAGCCTGTCCCCAGGTTTCCTGTTTTAGGACTCGTTTTGGTTCCGTGCCTGGCACAGATAATTCTGGGAGGATTTGAGTTAAACTTTTGGGAATGGAGATACCCTGTTTTATGGGGGATTGAACCCTCCTGGCCCTTCGCTTTTCTGAGGCAGGGATGTGTGGGCTTGGGTAAATATTAATTAATTGAAGAGCAGTCAGGTTTGGTTTGTGATAAGGAGGGAGATAACACGGTTTTGCCGAGCCAGATCCTTAAGCTCAGCCCAAAGCAAATCCTTTGTTGCAGATACTGTAATTAGTGAATAATCCCAAAACATTTGCTTTCAGAAAATTGATTTTATTTTAGTAAGGGCTCTTGCCTCATTTTTGTTATCCGGGTTCTGCTCGTGCCAAGAAATCTCAGCTGCTTAAGCCCTGTTGTGCTTGGCACGATTTAAATGACAAATGTGCCTGAGACTTTAGAATCTAAATATAAACTGAGGGTGAGGATGCAAAATCAAGCTATGGTCTCTTGGTAAATGCCAGTTGTGCTTAGTGAGTCCTGGCATGAACACACTGTGTAGTGGGAGGAATTGGAGAGCCAATGGTACAAATTCCTAGGGAAAACTGAGGTTTAAAGAGGCCTCTGTGGTTTTTGTCATCAAAGGAGGAGAACACTCAGCCTGGAGTCCCGGGGCTGGAACACACCCCCCCTCTCCAGAGCAGACCTGCCGAGGGTGAAGCCATGCCCAGGGTGTCCTTTAGCTTGTCACAAAGCTGGGGACACTGCTGTCAGGAGGCTTTGTTAATGATTAGCTCATCCTGGCTGGGGGGTTCCCAGCAGCCTCAGGGGGGTTTGCCCCACTCCCTCCCCTTACACAAACCCCACTTCTTCCCAGCTTTATCACCACTGGCAGTACTCTGGCCTTTGCTGGATAATCCCCAGCCTTGGGGCTGGGCTAAAGAAAGAAAGTGGGAAGAGGGAGCTCTTATCTCTTGCCATTCCAAAGAGCAGGAGCAGTGATCCCGGTATGAAGTCCCGGGAGCGTGGCCACGTCCGTCGTGCGGGCGCTCCGAGGGCTGGGTTTTCTGGCAGCACTCCGTGGTGAGGGGGCACGGCTGCTGTGCCAGGGACACCCAGCATTCCCAGGAGCAGGGCTGCCGTGCCAGGGACACCCAGCATTCCCAGGAGCAGGGCAAAGGCTTTCCCTGTGGAGGGTGGGAGGTGGCGGCCATGGTGCCGGTGCTGGAGCTGATGCCGGTGCTGCTGTGGGTCGGGGTGGTTTGTCTCCGTTTCAGGCAGCTGCACCAGACGAGCTCGTTGGCCGTGGGGGTGATGGAGGAATCCTACCAGGAGAACCTGGAGTGCACGGATGAGGACATCACGGACAAGGTGAGGGCCTCCTTCCTCTCTGTGCCCTCAGCATTGAGCTGATTTGGGGCTGGGGCTGCTGAGTTGTTCTGAGGTGTTGAGAGGAAACAATCACAGGTCAAGGTGGGAGCGGCTCTGTCTGTGTTACCCTGCAGGATTTAGTGCTTTGCAGTGCTCCAGTGTGCCCAGGCTGGATCAGGCTGAAGCTGCTCTCTATGGATGCAGATGGGATGTGGGAAGCCCTCCCCATGGCAGGGATGGAGGAGGAGAGCACTCCAGGTGCTGTGCAGGGTCAGGAGGTGACACTGGATCCTCCTCTGGTTTCCCCCAGAGTGCTGGGCTGTTCACAGGCAGCATTTTCACTTCTCCTTCACACAAGAAGATGTTCTCAGGTTCTGCTTTTCTGAGTCAACCCACCCAGTGTGAAACAGGAACTTCCTCTCCTCAGCCCGTTCTGCTTGTGCTGTCAGGGTAGAGCTGATTTTGTGCTGGTGCTGATGGGTTTTCCTGGGGTGTTACAAGAAAAGAGTTGCAGGATAAGATGGGAGCACAGGAGAGATTTTGTTTGAGTATCCCTAGTTAAAAAACAGGGAGAACGAGCTATGGGAAAGAAGCTAAGATTGTGCAAATGTGTACTGAAGTCCTGAAACTCCTTGGAAATGGCTTTTTAGCTCTGGAATATGAATGTCCTGAGGAGCTGTGTGTGAAAGAGGAAATGTGTATGTGTATGGCTGCACTTGGAAATAATTATAATGCAGGGAAGACCTTTAAAAAATAAATAAAAATCAACATTTTTCCAAGGCTGCAAGTTGAATTAAATAGTTGGGTTCCTTAAGGCATTTGACTTGGGAAACCAATTGATGGAAAAGGCACTGCTGGGAAAGGCCTTGTGTGTCTGCATGGCCTCTTTAATACTCCCATGTCTCCTGCCCTTCTCCCAGAGCCAGGGTTTGGCTTTTCCAGTGCTCCTCATTTCTTCTCCCCCAGGATTGTTTTTTATGGAATTTGAATTAATTAAATGCAAATACAGCTGGAATAAACCCTGTACAGGTACAGGGAGAAAATCCTCACCTCTGGTCCTTCCCCACCAGCTGGCATTGATCTCTCCAGCTGCAAATCCAGGGTTTCCATCCTGTTCCAGGCAGTGGAGAGTTGTCCAACCTCAGGGCTGCACATGGAGCTCTGGAGATCCACCAGGATCTTCCCCTCGTCATCAGGAAGGGGTTGAAGACAGGAAAGAGTGAAGTTTCACCCAAAACTGGGATCCATCAAAACCTGGGAAACTGGCGTGGAAAATGGTGTTCTAAAGGGATGCTTAAAGTTCCAGTGGAAAGCCTCCTTGTTTAGGGATGGTGTGGGGGCTGCCCTGGGTTTGAGGATGCCCAGAGGCTGATCTGTGTCCCTGCTGGCAGGTGGTGTTCCTGGAGAAGCGGGTGACAGAGCTGGAGAAGGACACGGCTGCCAACGGGGAGCAGCACAGCCGCCTCCGGCAGGAGAACCTGCAGCTGGTGCACAGGTAGGAGCCTCACCTCACCTGGGGAGGCTTTCCCCCTGCCTGGGATCCAGCTCCCTTCCCAAATCCAACCCACAGCCCTTACTGGGGACATTGATTCCATCCCAGCTGAGAACAGGACGCAGTGATGTGAAGATTTTATATTTTATGTGCTGAACTTCTCTGGAGCTCCAGGACTTGGCTTTTGGGGATTTTTCTGTATGGTTTTTAATTGCTGGAGCTGTTAGGTTGGATTTTAGGAAAAAGTTCTTCCCCCAGAGGGTGCTGGGTGCTGCCCAGGCTCCCCAGGGATGGGCACAGCCCCGAGGCTGCCAGAGCTCCAGGAAAGTTTGGACAGCACTGCCAGGGATGCCCAGGGTGGGATTGTTGGAGTGTCTGGGCAGGGCTGGGAGTTGGAATCCATGATCCTTGTGGCTCCCTTCCCACTCAGGATGTTTCATTTTATATATATTTATATTAATGTGCTTCCCTGCTCCATGTGTCCCTCCTGAAAGGTCTCTCGAACTCTGGATCTTGGCTTTTATATATACACTTACATTTTATATATATATATGTATGTATGTATTTATATTTATATTTATATTTACTATGTTTCCTGCCCCATAAGCCCCTTCCAAATGGTCTCTGGAGATCCAAGGCTTGCCAGCCTGGCCGGGGTGCAGCCCTTTGGATCCCACATGATGTAATCCCTGTGTGTGCTAATCTGCCAGGCTCCTCTCTCCCAGTGTGTCTTTACCCAGGGCAGATAAACCCAGCACAGTTTATCTATAGGGCTGTAATTCTGTTAAGTAACAGTCGTGTCAGGGACCTGAGCCACTCAAACAAAGGTTTCCCTAAGCCCTGGTAAACTTGGGAGAGAGGGAAATGTTTTCACTTCAGCAGCTTGGCCCGGAAGTGTCAGCTGGCTCTGGGTGAGCTCGGTGCTGGGGAGGAGTGGGATCAGCTGGGAAAAGCCATTGCATGAATTCCAGCTCCCAGCCCCATCCCTGAAAGTGCTTCTGGCCAGGTTGGACAGGGCTTGGAGCAGCCTGAGACAGTGGAGCCAGGTTGGGAGAGCTGGGGGTGCTCAGTTGGAGAGGAGAAGGATCCAGGGACACCTCAGGGCCTAAAGGGGCTCCAGGAGAGCTGGAGAGGGACTGGGGACAAGGGATGGAGGGACAGGACACAGGGAATGGCTTCCCACAGTCAGAGGGCAGGGATGGATGGGATATTGGGAAGGAATTGTTCCCTGGGAGGGTGGGCAGGCCCTGGCACAGGGTGCCCAGAGCAGCTGTGGCTGCCCCTGGATCCCTGGCAGTGTCCAAGGCCAGGCTGGATAGGGCTCGGAGCAGCCTGGGACAGTGGGAGGTGTCCCTGCACATGGCTGGGGTTGGGATGGGATGAGCTTTAAGATCCCCTCCAGCCCAAACCATTGTGGGATTCTGTGATCTGCAGTTCTGCTGACACACAGGGAAGGGTGGCCTGCAGATCCCTTATTTTTTGTTGGGATCACGAGAAAGGATTGAAGCTGTTGCCTTTTCTCTGAGCAACGAGACTGCTTCATGCTGCAAACAGCTGAAGGAGGATTCCTCTGCCATGGCTACTGCAGGTGGAACCACAACCCTGGAGTTTATGTTTGGATTAGATGTTCTTAAAAGCCTTTCCCAACCTCAGTGACTCTGAGATTCCCATTAAGAGATGTGTATGTGTGTGGCTGCACTTGGAAACAATTCTGATGCATAGAAGACATTTTAAAATAATGAAAAGTGTACTTCTTTCCCAGGCTGGAAATTGAATAGCATGCTTGTGTTCCTTAAGGCCTCTGATTTGGGAAACCTTTGATGGAAAAGGTGCTGCATCTGCTGTGAAGGGTGTATTTTCCCTGGAACCTTGTTCTGTTTTACCATCTGCTTCTCCCAGCTCACCTGAGGGGCCTGGGACTGGGGAAAAGAACTGGGAAAAGAGTCTGGTCCCTCCCTTGGGCTGGCAGCCTGCTCCAGTGGGCCTAAGGAAAGTTTAATTCCCTCTTTCTCCTCTCTGCAGAGCAAATGCACTCGAGGAACAGCTGAAGGAGCAGGAGCTGAGGGCTGACCAGACCCTGCTAGAGGAGATCAAGAAGCAGAGGGAGCTGCTCAGCAAAATGGAGAGGGAGAAGAGCATTGAGATTGAGAACCTGCAGGCCAGGTGGGGCTGGAGGGGCTGATCTCCTGGAGCCATCCCAGAATCTGTGCACAGGCAGCCTCAGGGGTCAGAGGAAGGCAGGCAGAGGGAGTTTCATTGGTTCAAGGTGTGGTTAAAATGACCACAAACCCTGAGTTTTGGTTATTTCCACCTTTGGCCCACAGTCGTAACCTTGGATTCTTTATTTGAGCTGCTCTGATGTGTTTTAAGTTGAGCTCCCATCCTTTATCCAAGTGCCTGCCCTGCAGCGTGGGGATGAAGAGGGGATTTATTAATGCTTCTTCACATAAATGTTTTAGAGGACTTTTAATGCCCAGATGTTTGCCACCTTGATGGAAACAGGCAAATACTTGGGAAAGAGGAGTCCTCCAAACAGGCAGCATCCCAGGCAGGGTGCTTCGTGCTGCCTGTTGGATTCCAAAGGAAGAAGTGGGGTGGGAGAGGTGTCAATTATTTGAGTTTTTCCAGCTTTCCCAGAGTGTTTTGCTGTTGTTCATCCCTTGCAGTCCATGGAAGATGAAGACAGTGGGGTTTTATCTGGGAGTGCAAAGCCAAAACCCTCTCTGACCCCCTGCTCTGTTGTCTCTGTTGTTGAGGCTTCTCCAGGGACTGAAAAACTCCTTGGAACAAGGAATAGCACTGGACCTGACAGATGTCAGGATTGTGTGGATGCTCCTCTCTTTCCCCCAGCAGCAGAAATATCTCAGGGTTTGCCCTGAACAGATGAATCCCTGCTGACTTCCCTTGGTTTAATATTCCTGGGGATGTTTTCTCCCCCCTGTGGGATGCTGGGATGAGTCTCACACCCATTCCCTTTGCAGGCTGCAGCAGCTGGATGATGAGAACAGCGAGCTGAGGTCCTGTGTCCCCTGTCTGAGAGCCAACATCGAGAGGCTTGAGGAGGTGAGGCCAGGAGGTGCCTGGTTTTGGGAAGAAATTCTGGCTTTGGGATGAATTTCCATGGACAGGAGATCCATTTCATGTAACAAACCAACTGCTTCCACTTTCCAGTCGCTGCAGACAGTGCTGTGGACAGCACTGTCCCACACAGTTATCCTTAGTTTCCCACTGTTCAGCCTGGAAGCTGGGAATAAACCTCTGATAAATCTCTCTGTGGCAGTGGCTGCTCAGGAGGGGAGTCGTGCCCTCTTGTGGAAGCTTGTCCCCATCCCTGTCCCCATCTCTGTGGCCAGTCCAGTGCAGGGGAGGAGGAGGAGGAGGAGCAGGAATGCTCCATCTCCATGTCCTGGGATTTGTGAGTTGAATTTTCAAAGATCCATGTCACCTCAGAGCCCCTGTCACTGTCACCCTGCTCAGGATCCAAGGCCATGCAGGACTGGGGGCTTCCCGAGGCTCCCTGGGCTGGGCAAGAGCCTCAACATTAGGGAGATTGTGGGACACCTGAAACAGGGGCTGCATTTTGTCTCTGCCAAGCTTGGGGTAGAATTAAGGCTAAAACTGAACTGAAACCAAAGCTCCTCACCCAGCTGAAGGGCCTGAGGTATTTTATCCATGTTTAATCCCACGGGAGAACGCTGCAGCTCCATCCCTCCTGATGTGGTCTTCATCTGCCAGGACCTTGTGAGCACAGCTGAGGCCGGGGGCAGGAAAACCTCAGTGCCCCTGAGGATAAATTCCCTGCCGTGGTGTGTTTCAGCCATGGGAAGTTGGTTTTGATCCTTGCAGAGCTGTTCTCTTCTCCACAGTGAGTGGGATGAAGCAGGAGCAATAGGTGCAGTCACTACCCCAGAAACTTGGCTGATGAGCTGCTCTCTTGTCCAGTGCCCAAAAATCAGGATTTTGTTGTCAGTGTTGCCTTTGCTGCTGGTGTGGTGTCTTTGGCACTGCTCCATGGAGCAGGACACCCCTGAGCCAGCCTCTGGAGCATCCCCCTGGAGCTGCTCCTCAGCCCTGTGTGCCATGGGCCACCCATCACCAGCATTGGAGGGGGCCTTGTGGCATTTGTGGGGTTCTGAAAGCCAAAGCCTTTCCCATGGGACTGGGAGCTGTGAGCTCAGAGAGGGGGTGAGCTGCAGAAGGTGCTGCTCTAGGGGCTGTTGGCATCTTCCCCTGCATCCCAAACATTCAGCCAAGGCTTTGGGGAGGAGAAGGGAACAGAGCTGGGCTGTGTGTTTTACATCCCAGCTTGAACTGGTTGGATCCTTCTTGGATCAGCCCTCAATTAAAACCTTTCATATCTGAAACCAAGAGGGAGGTAAAGTTCTCAGATTCAGGATTTTTCTGAAATCCAGACATAAGGAGCCTTATGATTTAATGTCTCTCCTTGGCCTGGAGCCCCCATGCTGGCCCCAGTCCCTCCCAGCCCATCCCACGCCAGCCTTGTGCTTCCCAGAAAAGGGCACAAGTGTGGATATTCCTGTGGATTTGCTCTGGAGCCATCCCTCACTGCCTCGCTCAGTGCTGCCAAAGCCCCAGGCCCTGGTGCCCTGAGCAGAAGAGATCCCAGCAGGCAGAGCAGGAGAGAACATTCCCAGCACTGAGCCAGGCTGGGCTCTCACAGGGCGCCTCGTGTCCTTGCAGGAGAAGCAGAAGCTGCTGGATGAGATCGAGGACCTCACTGTGCAGCTCACAGAGGAGCAGGAGAAAAAGAGGAAGATGGGGGACAAGCTGAGTCAGGAGAGGCACCAGTTCCAGAAGGAGAAGGAGTCAACGCAGGAGGTGAGTGGAGTCGGAGCCTGCCACAGCCCTGCCCCCAAAATGTGGGAATCTGGTCTTGGTAGCCTCTCCAGAAATGGGTGGCTGGAGCAGTGGGTGCTGCCTGGGCAGAGGAAAGGGGCTCAGCAGCTGAGCTGAGCACCTCAGTCACTTCTGCTGCTCTGAAATTCATCCAGCATTGTCCCTGCAAGGGGGCTGTGCCACCCTGACCCCTTCCCTTCCTGCCTGGAAGGTGCAGTGGCAGAGGCACGTGGAGCCAGGAGCAGAGGGGGGTGAGAGCTGAGTGCTTGGGAGCAGGATCACACCCTCCCAATCCTCCCATCACCTGTGCCTGGAGATTCCAGCTGGAGGCCCAAGCAGGGCTGGCTGTGGTGGCAGGAAAGGAGCTGTGGGCCCAAAGTGGCATTAGTTGTCACTGTGGTGTCACTGAGGGCTCTGGGGTGAGGAGGGGACCCAACCCTGCAGCAGGAGGGAGCTGGCTGGGGAGGGACCCACATTGCTGGGGGGTCTGTGCTGCTGCAGATCCAAACCCAGCATCTTTAGCCCTCCAGCAAGGTCCTTCCAGGACTGTGCTCATGTATTTCAGTAGCTCCCCTTCTCCTGCTTGCTGGAGGTGGGAGGCAGGAAGAGGAAAACGAGTGTCCCCCAGGAAGGAATTCAATCATGGAATGGTTGGGGTTGGAAGGACCTTAAAGGTCACCCAGTCCCACCCCCTGTCATGAGCAGGGACATTTCCCACTGTCCCAGGCTGCTCCAAACCCTATCCAGCCTGGCCTTGGACACTTCCAGGGATCCAGGGGCAGCCACAGCTACTCTGGGCAGCAATCCTCCTGCAACAATCCATGGAGCTGCTCCCAAAGCAGCCACATCCAGAGGGTCTGTGACACTCAGCTGTCCCCTTGCCTTGCCCTGCAGCTCATCGAGGACCTCAGGAAGCAGCTGGAGCACCTGCAGCTGTTCAAGCTGGAGGCAGAGCAGCGCAGGGGCCGGAGCAGCAGCATGGGGCTGCAGGAATACAACAGCAGGACACGGGAGACAGAGCTGGAGCAGGAGATCAAGCAGCTCAAGCAGGTAAGGAGGGCTGGGCTGGCAGGGAAACGATTCCTTGACACCAAGGGAGGACCAGCAGGGTCCAGGGGCTCTCTCCCAAGGGATGGAATGGATCCAGGAGCCCAGTGCTGTCTTGCTCTCCTGTGCTGGGAAAGGGAGGTTGGTGCTTTCTCAGGGACAACAGGAGCCCTGCTCTCTGTGGTGTCCCCTGGATCTTCCCAGCGTACCTCATGCTTCCAGAGGTTCTCCAGGCTCTGCTGAGATGGAGGCAGCATCCCATGTGCTGTTCCCAGCACTGTGGGAGCTGTGTTAGGATGAAAGCCCCTGTCTGCCTTTGCCAGGCTGGCTCAGCTCTGAACACCAGGTGCTCCAGCAGCGTGTGGTTTGTGTGTGTAAACAGGATAACAGGAACCTGAAGGAGCAGAACGATGAACTGAACGGGCAGATCATCAACCTGAGCATCCAGGGAGCCAAGAACCTGTTCTCAGCTTCCTTCTCTGAGTCCCTGGCAGCAGAGATCAGCTCTGTCTCCAGAGATGAGGTATGTGCCGTGAGGAGCTGCTGGTTCAGACTGCACCTTCCTGGGTTCCTCCACTTGGCATGGGCTGGGAGGAGTTGATGTGCCCTATCTGTGGCCCAGCCCATGCCCAAAATTCTCCTGGAAGCTGGCACAATTACCTGTAGAGCTCTCAGGACTTACCCTGCCTGCTAGCCCCTCCCTCCTGGGAACAGGGAAGCTGCTCCCTGTTTGCTGATTCTAACAGCTCTGCTTTGCCTGCCCTGGGACAGCCTTCCCCTTCCAGGACAGAGCAGCCACCACGGGCTGTGTCCATCTGTCTGGAGCTGTCTTTAAACCCCTGGGATCCAGGACATTCCTCCTGGAGATCTCAGCTCCTCCAGCACGTGTTCTCCCTAAACACCATCCATGGGTGGCTGAGCCTGCACAAGCACTGGAATTAAATCTTCAACACCTCAGGAAGTGCGAGAACACCCCTAGATATTTTGGGGATCCAGTGCAGATGTGATGCTCTCTGCTTTCCCCAGGGCCTCATCGGGCTGACAGCTTGAGGAAGGACAGGAGTGGGCAGAACCAGTTTTCCCTGGGCACTTAAACAGGGTCAGGAATATCCCAGTGCAGAGGGAGGCACCCATGGATGCACAGAGCCCCGGGAAGCCCTGGGCAGTGTCGGGCAGTGATCTCTCTCTCCCTCCTTCCCTCTTCTCCCTCTGCTGCAGCTCATGGAAGCAATCCAGAAGCAGGAGGAGATCAACTTCCGCCTGCAGGATTACATCGACAGGATCATCGTGGCCATCATGGAGACCAACCCCTCCATCCTGGAAGTCAAGTAACAGCAGCTCTCCTCGGGTGGATTTGGTGCTCTGAGAGGATGAAGAGGGACTTCAAACGTCTTTGCACTTGATGAAGGCACAAGGAAGCCTCAGGTCGGGGGGTGACTGAGCCACGGACCAGGGAAAAGGAAAACCAGCAGCCAGGCTTTGTTGTCTGACTCCGATATTTTGAAGCCCTTCTGGCTGTTGAGGGGTGAAAGGGAACCTGGAGAAGGAGCTCAGGAAAGGGACACTGCAGGAAGTGCCACTGCCTGTGGCGCTGGGGACTGTCCCGACAGGCACCGAGCCCCTCCCAGGGATGCTCCGAACCGCGGGAGATCGGGATGGAGATGGAAGCGACAGCGCTGACTTTCCCCTGCTGCTCTGCCCAGCCCGAGCATCTGCCGTGCCAAAGTGTCCCTGACACACTCACTGGGCAGAGCTGGGAACGAGGGAAGCGCCTCCTGGACTCGCACAGAGTTGGGATTTGCTTTTGGTTTGGGGTTTGGGGTTTTGTTTTGTTGGTTTTGTTTCTTGTTGGTTTTTTTTTTTTTTTAATTAACTTAATGCAAATGTCCTCATCCAGCTGGCTCAGCCCATCCTTGCCCCGTGCTCCTGCTGGGGCCGGCTGCGTGCAGAGCCCTCCGTGGCTGCAGGGGCAGCCCGGGGGTGCTGGGGACAGGGCGTGAGCTCACTTGGTCACCTGCCTCCTTATTTATTTTTGCTGTCTGTGGCTCAGTACTGTCGGCACGTCTCGGCATCCCGGCTCCGCTGCCTCCTGCTCCCTCCTCCTGCTGCCGGGCTCTGCCGCGGAGGTGGCTCCGGGGGGAGCTGTCACTTGTCCCCAGCCGGGGACAGACGCGCTGGCTCTGTCGGACACCGGGGCGAGGCTGCGGCTCCTCACCCCGCAGCAGAGGCCGGTCCGAGGGACACGCAGCACTTTGGGAGCTGCAGCGGAGGGGCCCGAGCTCCCCACCTCACCTCCCAAAGTCCCTGGCCTGGGGACAGTGGCCTGTGCCATTCCCAGCCGGAGCAGGGCTCTGCTGGTGATAGCTGCAGCCCTGGAGGGAGAGCCTGCTCCGGCTGCCTTTCCCCTCTGTTCCCTGGGCTGGGGCAGGGGCTGAGAGCTCGTTCCTCATCCCTGGCGCTGGAATCTCGGTGCTGACGGGGGAGAGGAGCCGGAGAACCCCGCGGCAGCTCCCGGGAAACAAAAGCCATGTTTACATCAGACAGCCCTGGGCTTGCTGGCACAAGCGGCCGTGGCACAGCGTGACCCCTGGAGTGGCCGCTCTCCCCCCCTCTGCTGCTCCCAGCCAGCGGAATCCCAGGGATCGGCTTCAGCCAGCGGTCCCTCTTCCTGCTCGTCAGGTTTTGGGAATGCCAGAACGGCCTGGAAGCAGAAGCCACAACAATCCCGGGGGGTGCCTGCTCCTCTTCCCCCCACCCAAGCCCCTTCCAGCCCTCGGGGTGACCCTGCCCGGGGAGTCGTGGGCGCTGTCACCGCCTTATCCCGGGCCCCCCGTGTCACCTCTGGGTGCTCATCCCCCAAAGCCCCTGCAGGGCAGAAGGGTCGGGGTGAAGCCCAAACCCCGGGGCAGCTCCTGCAGCCCAGCCCTCCCCTACACCCACCCCTCCTGCCTCCCTCCCTGCCCCGAGGCCGCGGGAAGAAGCCACGTAATGTACATTTCCAGAGAAGCTTTGGGTGTAAATCAGTGTATACTTGGAGAGGGAAAATTTTTCTATCTTGTAGAGTAGGTATTTTTATAGAATGAAGGTTGATCCATTTTTTTAATACTTTAAAAGAAGAGAGAAATGTATCTGTGTATACACAAAAACATATATATATATATATATGTATAAATATATAAATATTGGAGATCTGCCTTTCTCGACTTGGGATCCCGGATCCCCAGGTCTCAAACAATCGTTTGTTTTTTCCTGTCGCTCTCACAGAGGTACTGTAACTGTAAATAAGCACCGGGGAAAAAAAAAAAAAAAAGTTTTAAGCAAACAAAAAGCACTGACTTGCACATTCACCATGCTTTAAAGTCCCTATGGAGAGAGAAAAACAAAAACAAAACTGTACATCCTGAAAATGTTCCTCTTTCCCGACCGGTATGTGAAGGAAGTCCCCCAAAAAAGAGGCAAAAACGGTATTGTCTTAACTGATGTATCAATTCTTGTCGGATTAAAAGCTGTTACTATTCCTGCCCGGAGACTTTTCTTCCACAGAGGTGGATTGGAGCATCCTGAGGATCCGAGTGCTGGACTGGAGCATCCCAAATAGTCCAATGGGGCTTGATCGAGTGGAATTCTCCACACCAAGGAGTTTCCTGGGAGTTTTGGGAGGATGAAGATGATGATGATGATGAGATGATGAATGGGATTAAGGTGAATGATGAGGGAGGTGAGGATGAGGATGAGGATGAGGATGAGGATGAGGATGAGGATGAGGGAGGCTGGAACTGGCTGGAATGCTCTGATTTTGGGAGGATGAGGATGAGGATGAGGATGAGGATGAGGATGAGAGAGGCTGGACCCCGCTGGTTCCAGAGGGAGCAAGGTCAGAGGGAGCCAAAATCTCCCCAGCCAGCCAAGTTGTGTGGGTGGGAGTGAGGGAATTCCCCCCTTCACCTTCCTGGAGGATCCAGGTGGGGTGAGGGACCCTCAGAGCTGATCCTGCTGCCCAGGGACAGGGCAGGCTGGGACAGGGACTCGTGGGTCTGCTCCAGGCAGGAACACGGAGCTTTCCCTTCCCTTCACACCGGGAGAATCCCCTCGGAGCACTCGGCTGTTCTGAACTGCTCCAAAAATCCTTTAAATGCCCTTCCCCTCCCTGCTAAGCTGCTCCCCACCCCTCTAAGCCTCCTCCACCCCTCCCCACCCCTTTAAGCCGCCCCCAAAGGGCCTGAACGTGCAAAATCCCCTCCCAGCTCCTGCCGTGCCTCCGGGTGGCTCCAGATTGTTCCTCTGAACTGCTCCGAGCAGCCCTGGAGCTGCAAAGAGCTGGGGGAAGGCTCTGACACACCCTGAGCTCTCTGAAACCCCCCAGAACTGCTCCACGCTGCTCAGAGCAGCACTGAGGCTCCAAAACATCCCCAGAGCTGTCCCAAAATGTCCCTGATGTGGTCCAAAATGTCCCTGACGTGCTCTAAACATCCCTAAGCTGCATAAAACATCCCAGAGCTGCCCAAAAACATCACAGAGCACCTCCATGCTCTAAAATGTCCCTGAACTGTTTGAAAACCATCCCTGAGCTTCCCTAAACTGTCCCTGAGCTGCTCTAAACCATCCTTGAGCTGTCTTAAGCACCTCTGAAGCATCTTGGAGCTGCCCTAAATCACCCCTGATGTGCCCTAAACCATCCCTAGGCTGTCCTAAGCACCCTTGAGCACTTCTGGAACATCCTGGATCTGCCCAAAACCATCCCTGAGCTGCCCTTAAGCATCACTGAGTACCTCCAAAGCATCCCTGAGCATCTGTAAATCACCTCTGCAGTGTTCCCAACTGCTCTACACCCTCCAAGCAGCTCTAGAGTGCACCAAAGATTTCCCTGAACACCTCTGAAACATCCTTTTAAAAATCCCTCTGAAATCTCAGTCTCCAGCATCTCGAAGCTGCTCTAGAAATGGGGTAAGTAAACAGCTCTGGGGGTGTTTCTGTGGTGCTGGGTTGCTTCAAGGAGCTGTAAATCACCTTTGAGCAGCTTAGGCTCTGGAAGGATGGAGCTCTGGCCATTACTGAACCACTTGAACTGTTCAAACAGCCCTGAAAGGCACCAAGATGCTCCAGCTGCCTCGAAGTAGCACTTGAAGCTCTCTAAACTCTTCTAAAACTCCTCAAAATGGCTCAAAACGGATCACAGAAAAAGTCTCGTGGCAGCTCTGAAGCTCTCCAAGCCTCCTCCATGCAGCTGTGAAACTCCTCAAGTGCCCCAACAGCCTCCAAAACGCCCTCGAAACCCCTCTGGACCTTCCTCACATGCCTCTCGACAGGGTTAAAGCTTTTTAATAACATCTCTAAACTCAAACAATTTGCAGCCACCCTAACCCCCCTCTGAACCACATCAGAGGGGCACAGGCAACCCTAAAACGACTCCAAAGCTTCCCGAAAACTCATAAAAAAATAATCAGAGCTATTCCAAATCCAGCTCTTCTGCACTTCCTCTGCAAAGGGCTCTGAATAGTTTAAAACCTCTTCAGCCTTTTCAAAACTGCTCCAGAGAAGTCCTAAAGCTCTGAAGGTCTCTGCATCCTTCAGAACAGCTCCAGAGCTGGTCCCAGCCCAGCCCAGCTCTGTCCCCTTCACCCAACTCGGGGGCTGAGCACTGTGACAAACCTCCTGTCCTGGGGACAGGTCTGGGCCACTCATGACAGGAAGGACGTTGAGGGGCTGGAGTGTGTCCAGAGAAAGGAACAGAGCTGGGGAAGGGAATGGAGCACCAGGAGAGGCTGAGGAAGCTGGGAAAGGGGCTCAGCCTGGAGAAAAGGAGGCTCAGGGGGGACCTGAGCTTTGCACAAATCACTGACAGGAGGGGACAGCCAGGGTGGGGTCAGGCTCTACTCCCAGGGAACAGGGACAGGAGGAGAGGGAACAGCCTCAAGCTGTGCCAGGGGAGGTTTAGGTTCGATATTGGGAAAATTCTTTCATTGAAAGGGTGGTGAGGCACTGGCACAGCTGCCCGGGGCAGTGGTGGAATCCCCACCCTTGGAGGGGTCTAAAGACGTGGATGTGGCACTTGGGGACAGGGCTCAGTGGTGGCCTCGGCAGTGCTGGGGGACAGTTGGACTCGGTGATCTCAGAAGACTTTTCCAACCTCGATAATCCTGTGGTTCTGTGAGCCAGGGGACTTTTCAGAATGTCCCCAAAGCATGTCCCACGTGCCCTGGTCCTTGTCCTGCATCTCCCTCAGGGCTGGATCCAGCAGGATCCATGGGCACGTCCCTGTGCCCCATCCATGGCAGGAATGTGCTCCAGCCCACACGTGGGGCTGCTGAGGGCCCTGCTGGCTGCAGGAGGACCCTCTCTCTGGAGAAGGGATTTCCAGCTCCTTCCCCATCTGCTGCCGATCCCGGGCCGGGGCTGGGATGGGGTTAACCCTTGGTAGCCGGGCTGGGAGGGAGGAGGGCCCCAAGCCCCAGTGCAGCTCTCACCGCAGGGTGCTGCCTGTGGGACTCATCTGGGCAGAGCACCGGAATGAGCACGGTCCCCAGGGATGCTCCGGGCACTCCAGCATGAGACAAAACCCCTGGCAGAGGGTGGTGATACCCCAGCAAAGACCCCACACCCAGCCGGCAGACAGCGACAGCAACCCTGCCTGTTTCAGACTATTTTCCTCCTCTTGCTCCGAGCTGGAAATTCCTGGGTGATGCAGAACTTGGGGAGGACAGCCTTCTTGAAATCCCGTGCCGCGGGAACCTGCCAGGACCCCCCAGCCTGCCTGGGACCGCCCAGCCTGGCCAGGCTTCCCCTCCTGGGAAGCTCCAACCTGCCCGGTATCCTGCAGCCTGCCGGGGCTCCCCAGCCTTCCTGGGAGCCCTCCAGCCTGGCCAGGAACTCCCCCCAACTCTCTCCGGGCCCCCCAGCCTGCTGGGCCCCCCAGCCGGGGGCTGCAGCATCCCAGTGCCCCGGGATGGGGCGGGCTCGGCGGAGCTGCGGGGGCCGGCCCGGGGGAGGCGGGGGGGGGTCTCGGGCTGGGGCGGGGGCGCAGGCAGGACCTCCCCCTCCCCTCCCCTTCCCCTCCCCTCCCCCGGCCGGTCCCCTCCTCCTTCCCCTCCCGCCGAGGGCAGCCGGCGCCGTCCCGTCCCGTCCCGGGGCTCGGTGGGCTCCGCTGCGCTGCCCCCTCCCCATGCGGGGGTCCCGGGTGGGCGGCAGCCCCGGCCCCCCCCCGCCCCGCCATGGCCCGGCTCTCGGTCAAGGAACACCTGGATGGGATCCTCCCCGACTTCGAAGGGGCGGGGGGTGGGCCCCCCCCCGGGGTGGGGCCCCCCCCCCGGGGCTGGGGATCGTGGGAGAAACGGGGAATGTCCCCCGGAGGGGGGAACGCTGCTGCCTGGGCTTTTGGGGGGTGGGGGTGCCCCCCGAGGGCTGAGCATCGGGGGGGGGCTGCACTCCCCCCGCCCGGAGGTTGATTTTGGGGGCGATGCTGCTGTCTGGGCTTTTGGAAGGGCTGGGGTGCCCAAGGGGGGAGCACCGGGCACTGGGTTTCGGTCCGGGGGTTTTGCTGCTGCTGAGCTGCGGATCTCGGGGGGCCTGGGGGGTTCCCCGAGGTCTCAGCGTCGTAGGGGGGGCTGGGTACTGGGGGCGGGAGTAAAGCCCCCAGGGGCTGCACATCGTGGGGACACGGGGTGACCCCTCAGGAATCGTGGGGGGCTGCTCTCCCCCCCAGCTCGGGGGGATGTAGGGGGGCTCTGGGGGGCCGCAGCTGTGGGGTGGGCAAGGGGGGGTTACTAAAGCTGGGGACCCTCCGTGCTCGCGGTGTCTCTGTGCGCGCTCCCCGCGTGTGCGCGCTCCCCGCGTGTGCGCGCTCCCCGCGTGTGCGCGCTCCCCGCGTGTGCGCGCTCCCCGCGTGTGCGCGCTCTCAGCCGCGGGCCGGGGGCTGCGGGGGGGGGGGCCGGGGCGGGAGGCGAAACCCGACCCCGGGGCTGCTGCTGCCCTCGCTGGGGAGGAATGTGTGCACCTACCCCGGGCACCTTAACCCCACCGCTGCCGGCTGACACCCCTCAACCCCCGCCGAACCCCCACATCCCCCCCGAACCCCCCGCTCAACCTCCTGCTCCTTTACTTCCCACCATCCCCCGAGCACCCTGCCACCCCTACAAACCTCCTGCCACCCCATCTCAACATCTCCCCCTTCACCTCGTGACACCCCACCTTCACACCCTGCCGTTCCCCCATCCCCCCGTCCGTCCTAAACCTCCTGCCACCCCCACCTCGCCATCCATCCCCTCGTTGCTCCCCCCTGTCCATCACTCCGGACACCATCTAGAGTCTGGATGAGGCTGGCTCAGGGGCCAGAGGCAGGTTTGGGGTAGAAGGAGGCATTTGGGGCGGTAACAAAGCAGAGACATGGGTGTGGGGATGGGGTCGCCGGCTCCCGTGACCCCGTGGCCCCCGGCAGCTCGGCCGGTGGGGCAGGGCCGGCCCGGCCGCAGAATTACCTGCCCGCGGGAGAGCTGTGATTGGCAGCGCTCACACCCCGGCCTCTGACCCCTGCCCTGCCCGGGGCACAGGGGCACCAGGGGAGGGGACAGGGACGGGACCCTCATGGCTGAGGAACAGGAGGGTGAGGGCGGGCTGTTTCCAGTGGGCTGGCACAGGCTGGCACATGTGCCGACGGGATGAGGATGCAGGGGCGCAGCGTGGGCCGCACCCACAGAGCCCTCGGGAGGGGAGACAGCCGCTTGGCAGCGAGGGCGAGGGAGGCTCCGGGGGTCGCCTGGGCCCCCCGAGCTCTGCCCGGGGCCGCGGACCCGGCTGCCGACACCGTGCGGAGCCCCTCGGGCAGCTCCTGGGGAGCCTCCTGCGGGGAAGGAGGGGGCGGCTGCACCGTGGGGGCTCCACGGGGGTCGCACCCATAGGGGATGGTCCTCACGTCCTCTGCCAAGCGCTCGGAGGTGGTGCCAGCAGAGAGCTTTGCACCGGGGCCCGGCGCTGCGATACCCCTGGGGAGCCAAGGGGGTCCCACGCTGGCACCCAGGGAGGCGCAGCAGGAGCCACCAGAACGGGCTGTGACAGTCCCTGAGCGTGGCGATAGCGCTGGCCCTCCTGCCATCAGCGGGCTCCAGGGTTAACGCCCGGGAAAGAGCAGGAATCCTCCCCGCCGGCTGCCTGGAGGGATGCAGGGGGAGAGGGTCAGGCTGGGATCCGGTTACTCGGCCGGATCCCTTTCAGGGGGAATAAAGCGGGCAGTGTGCTGCGAGGGGAGCCGGCGGCACCCGCCAGATAAACCGGGGAACAATGATAAAACCCGCGGGGACAGCGCCGCAGGGCTGGGGAGGAGCTGGCGCCGGGCTGGGGTCCTCGGTGGGTCGGGCTCGTAAGGAGGGGGCACCTCTGGGTGCTGGGGAGACACGCACGGGGCCGGCGAGGGGACGGGGTGCCACTCTGATGCCACCATCTATCTCTCTGTCCCCAGCGCTCAAGAAGTCATTTGAGGCAGAAGATGGGGACGAGGCACCCGGCTCGCCGCTGTCCTCAGGCACCGGCGACAGCCACCAGGCGCTGCAGCCCGGCCACCCGCCCCGCTTGAGCAGCATCACCGGCCCCAGCCCGGCGCCCAGCCCCTTGCTGCGGACCCGGCTCGGCACCGGCTTGGCCACGGGCCGAACCAACGGCACCGGCGGCACCAGCATCGCCCGCGCCGCCTCCTTCCAGAACCGCCAGGCCTTCGCCACGGGGCCGGGCAGTGACGGCGAGAGCCAGCGCAGCTCATCCTCCAGCCTGGAGAGCCCCGCGCCCAGCGGGCCCCCCCAGCCACCGGGCAGCCCCCCGGCCGCCAGCCCCGGCTTGAAGAAGGTCCCGTCCCATGGCAGTGTCTTCCCGGTGGAGCTGGATCATCCCCTCCGCGGGGCCGCCGCCAGTCACGGCTCTCTGCCGGCGCTGGACCTGCACATCGCCGAGGAACCGGGCCTGGGGATGCCGTGGGGCACCCAGAGCTCTGCACCCCAGCCTCGCACCCACCAACTTTCCGCCTCCTCCTCCTCCTCCCTGCCCCCATACGATGGCACAGAGACAGCCCCGGGGCTGCCCCCGCTCCCGGAGGGGCCGGCGGGGTGGGACATGTCCCCCCGCACGGTGTCCCGGCCGCAGCGGAGGGTCACCCTCAGCGCCAGCCCCTCCCCGTCCGTCCGGCGCCCTCCTCAGCCCTGGGTTCAGGGGGAGGCAGCTCCGGCTGAGGGGAGGGCCGAGGGGCTGCCACCACTGCCAGCCCCCCAAGCCGCCACCTTCAGGCTGGTGTCACAGCCGCAGACGGTGCAAGTGAGCTCCCAGCCCGCCTTCCTCGGGGGGCTGGTGCTGGTGCCGGCCTTGGGGACCCCTCCCAGCGCCGGGCTGATGGGACCACGGGGACCCTGCGTGGTGGCAGCGGCTCCCGGCGAGGCTGCGGACGGCAGCGGGGCAGCGGTGACGCCAGAGCACGGTAGGACTCGTTCTTGTCTCTCTCTCCATCAGGCCCCCCTCGGTGGGCGCAGCGATGGCAAAACCCCGCAATGAGGTGACGCCGAGGAGAGCGCAGTGACGGTGACTTTGGGGACAGGAGCCAGCTCGCTGCTCCCCGCTGCCGGGGCCGCCTTGGCTGTGTGGGGGGGCTGAAGGCGAGGAGCTGGCAGCTCTCCTGGCCCGCCCGTCCCCGCGGTGCCTGGCGAGCTGCCCGCACCGCCCCGGCTCTAATTGTCCCTCCCGGCACGGGAGACAGGTCGGGACACATGTGCCCCATCGCGCCGGGCCCCGCGCGTGCCGCCTATCGCCGCGATCTTGTCCCGTGTCCAGCGCTTTTCTTCCCCTCTCATCCCTCCTCGCTTGGCACGGGGCTGGATCCTGTTCCTCCCTTCCCGTGGGGCGCGGGGAGGTGGCGGGGGGCCAAGGGTGTGCGCCGAGTGCCGCGGGGAACGGGGCCCGGCTCCCCGGCACGGCTGTACCCTCGGGTCCCGCCGTGCCAGGTGGGCGCTGCCAAGCCCCTGCCCGTCCCCAAGCGTGGGGAGGGGGTAGCCAAGTGTCCCCCCCCCTCTTCCCAGCGGCTGCTCCGGGAGGGCGCCGGGTGGCCGGAAGACGGCCGCCACCGCCGCTGCTCCCTGGTTGGGTGCTTGGGGCTCCTCGTCTCGCTGTCCTCTCGTGGAGCCGCCGTCGCCGGGCCATAAGTACTGACGCGGTGAAGGCATCCATACATCTGCTCCGGGCCGCGGTGAATCATCCCCCAGCAATGCCCGTGGCCCTGCTGCCCAGCCAGCCCGGCTGCCCCGCTGCCTGCCGCTCCCCGGGCGAGGGATGGGGCTGGGGACGAGCCGGAGTCATGAGGACACGGGGGAACAGAGCTTGAGGCTGAGCCAGAGTGATGGGGACACTAAGGGACAGTGCTCAGGGCTGAGACAGGTGATGGGGACAACGATATGGTGTTCAGGGTTGAGTCAGGAGTGATGGGGACACAAAGAGCCAGCAGTTGGGGTGGCGCCAACGTGACAGGGATGTGGGCACACGGTGCTCGGGGCCAAGCCGGGGTGATGGGGGCACGAAGGGAAAGTGCTCAGGGCTGAGACGAGGTGACAGGGACACGGGGCTCAGGACAGAGCTGCGGTAATGCAGTTGTGCTCAGAGCTGAGCTGGGGTCATGGGGACACGGTGCTTGGGGACAAGCCGGGGTCACAGGGATACAAGGGACAGTGCTCAGGGCTGTGACAAAGACACGGAGCTCAAGAGCAAGCTGGGCAGATGGGGAAATGGGGACACGGAGCTCGGGATGCAGCCGGGGTGATGAGGGGACAGTGCTCAGAGCCGTGTTGGTGGCCGGCAGCCGAGGGCAGCAGGCCCAGGCTGGGGGACACATGAGCCAGCGGGCAGCGGGTGGCACCGGCTGCCCTGCAGATGGCCCGGGGCTGGCAGGGGGCTGGCAGACACTGCTCGGGCACAGCGGTTTCTGTGCCAGGAAGAGGTGGGAACGTGCTGTTTCCTCTCCCGGGAGGCCACCCCGGCCCCCAGCCGCTGACACCCGCGGGTGACCGCGGGGTGCCGTGGCACGGTGGGTCCCACACCCCGCAGGAGGAAGCTCCGAGCGAGCCGCCGGCCGCCGCATTTCACTTCCACGCCGGGTCGCCCACGCAGGGCCCGGGGCGAGGAGGAGGAGCGGAGGAGGAGCCGTGGGCCGCAGCCGCCCTCTGCCTTGCACCCCAGGAGCCATTTGGCCCCGGTGACCAGCTCTCGGCGGCAGCAGCCCCGGCTCCGGCCGGCTCGCCCAGGTAGGGATGGCGTGGTGGCAGCGGGCAGGGCGGTGTGCGGGCAGGGGGTGCAGCCACCGGGGCTGGGTGACTGTCCCCTGTCCCCAGCAGTGCTGTAGGCGCAGGGTTTCGCTCGATGGTTCACTTCTGCTTCTGCTCACGACGGTCCCCATCCACCCCTAGCCCCGTGCAGTGGCTCCCATGGCCAGACGGGCGGGCTGGCTCCGCGTCCGGCTGCAGATGGGGACTGTCACCACTGTCCCCTTAGGTGTTTGGCACTGGGAGAGGCACTGGTTTCTGGGTCAGCTTATCTGGGCAGGTAGAGCTGTGGTGTGGCTGGGGCAGCAGGTGCATCCCCAAAATCTCCATCCCTTTCCCAGAGGGGTCAGCTCCCTTGTGCTGGACCCAGAGCCAGGCTCTCCCTATCCCATGCTCGCTTTGGAGCTGTGGTGAGCAGCCGGACAGGGAGCTCCTGTCCCAGTTCATCCTCTCCCACAGCACCCTCCACCCTTGAAGCTTTATTACAGGCTTCCCGGGGAACTGGCCAATTAACCCTGCATCGGTAATTAAATCCATGGAGGAGACCACGGACCCGGGATTACTTGTCCCTGTCTGGAAAATAAGAGCATCCGTGATGAGTCCTGGAACAGGTCTGGCTGCAGGAGCCATTTGCCCCGGAGCTCCGTGGGGATGCCAAAGAGCTTCCACGTGGCCACCCGGCTGCTGGCCATTACCAGCGGGGCGTTTTGGGCAGTGAAGACAGGGACACGGGGGGCTCTGGACCCGTGGGGGAGGCAGCAGTGGGTGCAGCACCCAGTGTCACCCCGGACGTGCCCTCTGGCTGTGGATGTCTCCTTGGCAGGGCACAGGGCAGTGCTGAGCCCCTGAGTAAAGGCTGCACCCTGGGGAGCTGGGGGGTGAGAGCCCCAGATCCCACCTGGTCCCTGCCTGCGGTGCCCAGCCACCCTGGATGGCTCCAGCGGCTGCACCGCTTGGCTCTGGATCTGTCCTGGCAACTGCCGAGGCTGGCAGGGAATGGGAAGGGGGCCAGGGTGGGGGGCCAGGGGGAACGATGTCCCTCAGGGAGGAGGGCTGCAATTGTTGTCTCCCTGGTGGGGACCTCCCACCCCATGTCCCTGCTAGCCTGTGGAACACCCTGTGGGGACAGACGGTGCTGGGTGGGTGGATCCCCGTTGGAGTGGGCATCTTGCCCTCCCCCGGCCCCCCCAGCCGGGTGTCACTGCTGTCACCAGGAAATCCGCGGCTGGTTCGCCACTTCCGAGGAACACCCCGACCCAGGGGGAGCTGGGACACGCGACACTGCCGTCCCCAAGTCTGCCATCACTCTGGCACCCAGTGGGCACAGGGTGCCGGGTGGCTCCCACGCCGGCATGCCGTTGCCATGGCAATGGTGGTGTTCATCTCCATCATCTCCTGGTACCCCAGGCTGGCTCAGGCGGCCCCTGCCTTCATGCCCCTTGTCCCCTGGTGGTGTGGCACATGGACATGGTCTCAGCAGGTCCCTCACAGCCTAGGCCATCGCAAGCTGCCGCTCCAGCCTCGCCGGTGCCAAGCGCCGGCTGGCACATCCGGGGGAGGCTGCGGCGTGGGGGGACGCAAGCGCCGTGGGGCACTGCGGCAGTGGGGTGGGTGGCAGGGCCACCACCTCTTGTCCCACCCCGCCGTGCCGGGGCTGGGCACAGGGGCTGCTGAGGAGGGCGGGGGGCACAGGGCAGGGTGGTTCCCAGTGCCCGTGGGTGCCAGTGGGGATCGTACCCACAGCCAAGCACTCCCACTCCCATTCGGTGCCACCGCAGCCACTCACGGGGGTGACGGGGGACAAAGTGAGGAGCGGGGGTGTCCTGTGCCAAGGGAGGGGTCCCCATCCGTGCTGGCCTGTCTGGGAGGCTGAGCAGTGCCATGTGCCAGGTGGGCACAGCCCTCCCCACCCACCAATCAATCTGCAAACTGGGCGCAGGCAAACTGGCTATGGTGGGGAGGGGGCTGCGGGGGGCGGGATATTGCCATGCTGGTCATGCGTGGGAGCAGCAGCCTCGGCAGAGCCGGGCTGGTGCCAGCCGGGAGCTGGCAGGGAAGGGGCCGGGCTGCGGCTCTGCCAGGGATGGGGATGCGGATGGTGCCCAGGGGATCCCCCCCGCCCGTAGCGGGGTGCTGAGCGAGGGCACCGCGGCGCCGAGGTAGGACCCGAACAATGGCCGTGCTGGGAAGCAGCAGGAGGAGGAGATGAAGGAAGAAAGGGATTTGGGGCTGCCGCACAAAGGGTTAGGGCGGGCTCCGGTGGCCCCTGGGCTGGGGCACGCTCCGGGCACGGTCCCCCGGGCAAACCCCACGTGTCCCTTGGGGCTCGGGGTGACACCGACACCCCGACACCGCCGGTGCCCCTCCCCTGGGTGCAGTGTGGGTGCAGTGTGGGGTGGCACAGAGCCCCCCGGGAGTGCCGGGGCCGGAGAGGGGCTGCGGGGGTGACCTGGCTGGGGTGACCGTGTGGGCTGGGCAAAGGGCGTGTGTCACCCTGGCCACCGTGCCCGGTGATGGCAGAGCAGAACCGGTGGCACCGTGGGGTCCGGTGGCACGACCACCCCAAAGATGCTCCTGGCACCTCCTCGGACCCTTCGGCGCGACACGGAGGGGGGCTGCCCGTGTTGCCATGCCGAGCCTCAGCGGCTCCCAGGAATGTGCCGGGGCTGCGTGCCCGCCGGCACGGCCGCTGCTGGGGAAACGCTGCCGGCGCAAGGGTGGGCACCGAAGGATGGGCACCGAGGGATGGGCACGGAGCGGTGGGCACGGAGCGGTGGGCACAAAGGGGTCCAGGCTCACCGCCTTTGCCCACCCCGCGGTGCAGGGAGCAGCCTGGAGCCCGAGGAGCGCAGCATGGAGCCGCCGGCCGTGCCGGAGGAGGAGGAGGAGGAGGAGGAGGAGGAGGGGGCGGTGCCCCTCTCCATGGCGCCAGGCCCCGTGGGTTGCCAGCTCTTTGGATACGTGGGAATCGAAGCTGTGCTCGATCAGATGAAAATCAAGACCATGAAGACAGGCTTTGAGTTCAACATCATGGTTGTGGGTGAGCGCCGGGCATTGGGGTTTGCTCCTGGTTGGGGTGGGAATACTGGCTCCCATTCCACCTTGCCAGGGGAAATCATGCTTTTAAGGGATTTTAAGGAGATTTCAGTGATTTTAACTGATTTAAGTAGCAAACAATTGAAAAGGAGTAATATCCCATGCCCCATACCATAGGTGAGCTCATCCCAACCTCTGAGATGCTCCCAACTGGATATTGAGGGGCTGTTGCCTTAGGGAGTAAATTTGTTTGGAAGATAAACCAGACTAGCCTAATTTGGGATGCTCCCAGATATGTCCCAGAGGTTGTGACCTTGGGGAACAAATTTGTTCCTGGCATTAAATGGACTATCCCAACCTCTGGGTTGCTCCCAAGTGGCTATCAAGATGTTACTGCCCTGGGGGACAAACCAGAACTGCCGGTGTCCCCTCAGGGCAGAGTGGGCTGGGGAAGTCCACGATGGTGAACACCCTCTTCAAGTCCAAGGTGAGCCGAAAATCTTCACAGCCCGGCCAGGAGGAACGCATTCCCAAAACAGTGCAACTCCAGTCCATCACCCACGGTAAGGTCACCACCACGGGGTCGTGTCCCACCAGCCCTTGGGAGAAGCAGGAGACTGGAGTGGGGGTCTGAAGCTGCATTCACAGCCTCAAAACATCCCCCATGCCTGGTGCCCTGCTTTTTCCCAATGCTTCTTCCCCCCCTGACCCACCTCTCTGCCCCACAGTCATCGAGGAGAAGGGGGTGAAGATGAAGCTGACCGTGACAGACACACCAGGGTTTGGGGACCAGATCAACAACGAGAACTGGTAGGACACAATGGGGTGCAGGAGCTCAGCTCTGTGGGTGCCAGTTTGGGGTAGGGGCTGAGCTCAGGTGCTGTCTCTCAACTCCTCATCCTCAGCTGGGACCCCATCATCAAATACATCAACGAGCAGTACGAGAGATACCTGCGGGAGGAGATCCTCATCACCCGCAAGAGGAAGATCCCAGACACTCGGGTCCATGGATGTGTCTACTTTGTCCCCCCCACAGGTCACTGGTGAGTCCCCACTCACAGCACCCATAGGTGATGGGGCCACTATGGGGCAGTTGTGTCACCCTGGGGTGATGGTGGTGGTGGGGTCACCCTGAGGTGATGGTGGTGGGGTCACCCTGGGGTGATGGTGGTGGGGTCACCCTGGGGTGGTGGTGGTGGGGTCACCCTGGGATGATGATGGTGGGGTCACCCCGGGGTGGTGGTGGTGGGGTTACCCTGAGGTGATGATGGTGGAGGCACCTCAGGGTGACTCTGGAGTGGTGGGGGTGTGGTCACCCCATGACAACAATGGCCATTATGGGGTGGTTGTGTGACCCTGGGATGATGATGATAGTGACAGAGATTGGGTATCAATCTGGGGTGGTAGTGGGGAAGGTCACCTCAGGATGATGGTGCTGGGGTCACCCTGGGGTACACCAAGAGCCACCTCAGTGCGACCCTGGGGTGGTAGTGGTAGGGTCACCCCCCAGTGACAGAGGTGGGGACACCCTGGAGTGACAATGGCCCTTGCCAGGCTGCGCCCACTGGACCTGGAGTTCATGCGGAGGCTCAGCAAGATCGTCAACGTGGTGCCGGTGATCGCCAAAGCTGACACGCTCACCCTGGAGGAACGGGCAGAATTCAAGCAGCGGGTGAGTTCAGGTCCCTGAGGGGCTCCCAGGCTGCCCCATGTCCCCCCCAGCCCTGGCTCAAGCTCTGTGTCCCCCCACAGATCCAGGGGGACTTGAAGACCCACGCCATCAGCGTGTACCCACAGCAGGACTTCGACCAGGACCCTGAAGACAGGGCACTGAACGACAGGATTCGTGTGAGTGCCAGGATGCTGGGATGGAGGGGGCCAGCCCCTGGGGAGCAGGGTGGGGGACAGGGACCCTGGGGACCCCAGGGGAGCAGCACCCGGGGCGAGCACAGCCTCTGTGCCGGCAGGAGAAGATTCCCTTTGCTGTGGTGGGGGCAGACCAGGAGCACCAGGTGAACGGCAAACGGGTGCTGGGCCGCAAGACCAAGTGGGGAATCATTGAAGGTGAGCAGAGCCCCTCACACCCCCAGCACCCCAGAGGGGCAGGGAGCAGCACCCATGGGCGTGTCCCTGCCTGTGGGTGCCAAGCCACGGCATGTGGCATGGAGCTGTGCTGTGCTCCACTGGCACCCAGAGTGTGCCAGGATGTGCTGCCTGGGCATCCCTCAGAACCACTGAGCCCTCCTGCCAGCCCTTCCCCTCTGCCTTGCTTTGCAGTGGAGAACCCAGCACACTGCGAGTTCCCCCTCCTGCGGGACCTGCTGATCCGGTGAGTGGGGGACAGGGTAGGGAGTGCTGGAACCCCACGGGGTGACAGCAGGCTTGGGGGGGGACAGTGACATGATGCCCTTCCTCCCTCTGCCATCCCGGGCAGGTCACACCTGCAGGACCTGAAGGACATCACCCACAACGTCCACTACGAGAGTTACCGTGTGCGGCGGCTGAACGAGAGCAACCGCCCAGGGCTGAGCCCTCTCAATGGGCTGCCCGGCAAGGGCGAGGCCAGCAGCCACCTCTGAGCCACCTTGTGCCCCCCAGATCACCACTGGACCCCATGGCAGTGCCCACCCCTGCCCACCATGGCTGTGCCAGGAACCTGCCTGGGGCAAAGAGCCCCCCCCAGGAGTGCCCAGCTGCCCTGACAAGGGTCCCTCATCCCCAAGCTTTACCATGGGCACAGACCCCCGGACCCTGTGTGACATTAAAGGTTAATCCAGAGCCTTCAGCTTTCACCTTCCTGCTGGACTCCCAACTTTTGATGTGCCAGCACCCTCCTGTGCTGCTCTGGCTGCTTGGACTCCCCCAGGCTCGCTGGGCAAGTGGAGGTGCTGCCTGTGGGGTGTGACCAGGGTGCAGATGCCCTCCCCATGGTCACCTCACCCACCCTGCCCAGTGAGGCAGTTGGCACAGCTGGACTTTGAGCCGCTTATCAAGTTCTGGAGGTGCCGGAGGGGTGTGGAGGTGTCGCCTTCAAGGGTGTGAAGGGGCTACACCCAGCTGTGGCACCCTCCTGCCAGGGGCACTTTAGGGTGCAGCCCCTAAATCACTTAAGGGGACCCAGTGGGTGCTGCCCCTTGGTACCTGCCAAGGTGCCAGGGTGGCCCCCCCGGTACTCTAGGGGTACATGAAAGGCCCTTTTGTACCTCCTGCTGCAGGCAGGGCTGGGGCTCGCTGCCAGGAGGGTGGCACATGGTGGCCTCCTGCCTGTCCCAGCCCCTCCGCAGGGCTCGGTGTCTCCGCCCTTTGCCCAACCCCACGTTAATGATCCACCCGGCCCAGTGGCCGCCAGGAGCCACCTGGCGTGGTGGCAGCGGCAGCAGAACTGGGGGTCCTCGGCACGGGCAGCTCGGGGGGGCTGGCAGCTCCCTGCCCTGCGCCCCACCCCTGTTCTCCAGCACCCAGATAAGAGCGGCTGTGGGCAGCACCCACGGCGTGGGCAGAGTGGCCGGACCATGGCTGTGGCCACGGTGAACCTGGGCGCACTGACCTCCTGGGTGGGCATCGCCCGCCTCTTTGCCGTCGTGCTGTCCTGCCTCACCTTCAGCTTGGTGGCCTCCACGGGGCACTTTGAGGGTCCCTACGGGACGTGGTGCATGTTCACCTGGTGCTTCTGCTTCACGGTGACGCTGCTGGTGCTGCTGTTGGAGCTGCTGGAGCTCTACCCCCTGCTGCCGCTCTCCTGGGATGACTTCACCTCGGCTTTCTCCATGCTGGCGGCTCTGATGGTCTTCACCTCCTCGGTGGTTTTCCCTGCCACCTTCATCAGCAGCCCCTGCAGCAGCAGCCAGTGTGCCCGGCAGGCCGTGGCCACCACCACCTCCTGCCTCTGCTTCCTCGCCTACGCCGTCGAGGTGTCGCTGACCCGCGCCAAGCCAGGAGACATCAGCAGCTTCCTCTCCACCGTGCCTGGGCTCCTCAAGGTCTTTGAAGCCTATGTGGCTTGCCTGATCTTCTCCTTGCTGGATGAGTACAATAAGGAACCTGGCCTGATGTGGTGCGTGGCTGTCTACTCCATCTGCTTCATCTTCACCCTCCTCATCATCATCTTCACCATCGGTCGCTGCCTCACCTACATTCCCTGCCCGCTGGAGAAGGTGCTGGTGGGCTACAACTTCCTGGCCCTGCTGATGTACTTCACTGCCACCATCCTCTGGCCTCTCTACAGCTTCCGGGGACGGAGCCGCCCCGATCCCTGCAGCACGAACTGCTGGTGGAACAAGCACCTGGGGGTCACCTTCCTCACCATCTTCAACCTCATCGCTTACTTGGTGGACTTGGTCTACTCCACCCGGATGGTCTTTTTCAGGGCACCTCCCTAAGGGCTCAGGGCGGGGCTCAGGGCAGTGGGACTCGGCTGGGTGCCGGTGGGGCTGCCGGTGGAGCTGAGGAAGAGGCCGGATGCCTCGGAAAGCTCCTTGTCCCCACGCTGGAGCAGAGAGCCAGGGGGTGCTCCTGAGGGTGAGCTCAGCCCGGGGCCCCACAGGCTGCTCAGACAGGGGGGCTGGAGGGGCTGTGAGGGGCACCCAAAACCCCGGAGCTTGGGATTAAATTGGGTCATTTTTCACTTGTTTCTGTCTCCTCTTTCTTCCCCTTCCCAACCTTCTGCAGGATCCCTGCTGGGGGGTGAGAAACTGGGGGGTACCACTGGCACTGGGGGTCGTGGGGGACTTTGTGGGGGGAGCACCAGCAGCACTGTGGGGGCACCAGGCTCCAGAAAATCCTTTCTACTCTGTTGACTCGGCACTGGAGTGAAGCAGGGCATGACCAGGAAAAGCCCAACCCGGATGCCTTTTCTTTGGCACCTGCACAGGGCCTTGCCAAACAGGTTCAGGAGGAATGCAGCTGTTGGGGGGGCTGAGAGCCCGCTAGGTACTTGTCACCAGCATGGCCGGGTCCTTGTCACCACCACAGTCACCCCAGTGGGAGCTCTGCTGGGTTTGGTGGTGCCAGCCATGTAGACTGGAGTCCCCTTTTGGGGGCAGCTGTGGTGTCCCCTACCTGGGGGAAAATGGGGAGGGGGGAAGGCTGTTGCCCAGTGCCACCAGAGCTGGGGGTGCTGACACATCACAGGGGGACAGTGACACCATGGGCTGGTGTGTGGGAAGAAGGCAGCAGTGCAGGGCAGGCAGGGGAAGGTGTGCCTGCGGGCAAAGCTCCTGGCACCGTGCTCCCGGATGTGGGATGGGTGCCCGTGGGGCACCCTGGCAGGTTTTGGGGCCACTGTCCCCATACTGCTCTTTCTGCCACTGCTTGTCCTGGTAACAGCCTGGGGCCATCACTACTGCCTTGGGGCTCACAGGGTGACACAAAGTGAGGTCCCTGCCACCAGGAGATGGCACAGACTGGCAATCACAAAACAGCCCCAGTGCCTGGGCAGGTGGGACTTCTATGGCCAGTGCCAGGGATGTTGTAGTGCTGGGTCCCAGCAGTGCCAGCGATGGCAACACCTCATGGTGGCCTGGTGGATGTCCCCTTTGCCCAATCCCTGTCCCCACAGTGGCCATAACCCTGGCACTGATGGGACGCGGCATCCCAGGCAGCGGGGCAGGAGGGAATGGCTGAAATTTGGGAGGAAAGAAGAGGAAAATGAGGCACAGCCCAGTATGGCATCTGAGCACTGGGTACTGACAGTGCCCAGGATGATGGAAAATAGCGGAGGAAGGAGAACGGGAGGCACAGGGAGTGACAGTGGTGTCACTGGTGATGAGCTGTCACTGGTGGCTGTGGATGGCACGTGGGCAGTGCCAGCTCGTGGGGTCAGCTCGAGGCTGAGGGACAGGGGCCGGGCTGGCAGCAGGTGAGTGGCTGCAGGAGCTTTGGGGGTTCACGGGAGGGAGGGGGGCACAGCCCAGGACCCCCATCGGGGCTTCTCCCCATTGGGACACACGGCAGTGCCGGGGTCGCCGGGAGGATCTGAGACCTGGTGGGTGCGGGAAGACCTGGTGCTGATCCGTGCCATGCCAGGGATATCCCAGTGCCGGTCCGTGCCGTGCCAGGGATGCCCCGGTGCCAGTTTGTGCCGTACCAAAGGAGCTCTGGTGCCGGTCCGTGCCGTGCCAGGGATACCCCAGTGCCGGTGCGTGCCGTGCCAGGGATGCCTCAGGACCGGTCCGTGCCGTGCCAGAGGAGCCCTGGTGCTGGCGGGTCTCTCGGTGCCGTGGTGCCGATGTCGCTGTCACTGCGCTGCGGTGCCGGCCCAGGTGCGGTGCGGTACCGGCGCGGTGCCGGTGCGGTGCCGGTGCATTCCTCCCCCTAGGGGTCGGTGTGCCGCGGCGCGGGAGGCGGTGCGGGGGG